>JAGFMF010011394.1:695679-733820 GCA_019455555.1 Galemys pyrenaicus
TGCCCGCTGCTCCCCTCAGCAGTGTACTTCCATTGATCTGCCTGTTCTGCTCCCTGCTCTCTGTGGTGAATCCTCTCACCCCCCCCACACCTCTGGCCTATACCCCAGTGCTTGTATGCATAAATAAATAAATCTTTTAAAAAAATAAATAAATAAAACATGATGAGTGAAACACTGAAAAGTGTTTACTATGAACCCAAGTTTATTATGGAGATCAAACGAAAAGAGTTTGCATAAAGCAATACTGGAGAATGCTGATCAGCTCTGCGTAATGGAATTTCCAGTTATTTGTCATTACTTCTTTAAATGTTTCTGTATTGAATTTTTTACCATCAGAGTGATGTTTACAATCAGAATATTCAGTAAGGCTCAGCATTTTGAGTGAAAAATAGCACTTAGTTGAACACTTTTTATACAGCTTAGAAACTTATAATCACATTTATTCCTTACCTCAACCCCACGGGGAAGGTATCATCCTCTCATTTTGCAAGAGACAACCCTATTCTCAGAAAGATTCAGCAACTTGCACTGACTATATCAGGGTTCGAACACGTCTGGTTGACATATGAGGTCTTTCCATATTGCCACACTATTACTAATAATTAATATTGCTATTATTAGTTAATACTATATGCCTCTTATCATGTTCCAGGCACTGGGTGGATATTTATTTTAATCCTTTCCGCAATTTTTTTGAAGATTTATTTATTTATGCATACAAGAACTGGGGTACAGGCCAGAAGTGCGGGGATTGAGAGGATTCACCAGCGATGGAGTAGGGAACAGAACAGGTGGATCTACTGACATACACTGCTGAGGGGAGCAGTGGGTGAGGCAGGAGAGGTCTGTTGCACCATGTGGGTCCCCTCCCCGGCAGGCAGCAGGGATCGAACTCGTGCTGCAGTGCCAGTGGTCTGCAGTCTGCTTCACAGTGTGTTGCTTAACCCACTGCACCACCAGGGAGGTCCCCTTTCTGCAATTCTGAAAGCAGCAGGGCTGGCATGAACTCCCCCACCAAAGTGCAATTGCTTGCCAGAGTAACAAGTGCTAACCCAGGTTTATCCAGCCCCCAAACTTCACAGTTCTATTCTGACACATTCCTGCTGATCTTGCAGCATTCTGTCTTCACCTTGAGATATTATTTGCCCTAAAGGCTCTGCTCCTTACATTTCCTTCTTGTAGCTTTTTGGTCTGATTGCAGCGCTTAAATGTGGAAGATGCATTTTTTTTTTTTTTACATAATGCAGATGTTTACTTTTACCATTTAGTTATTTAAACAAGTATATTGTGAAGTCTTAGTTTATCTGCTAACTTCCACCATCTCAGAAGCCTTGTGGCCTCCGTTTGGCAGTGCAAAATGAAAACTCAGCTGCTGGGTCCCTGGGTCTGGCTCTGATCTGGCTAACCACCAGGTTCCCAGCATGCCCTGAGCGCCCTCCATTCACACCCCTCTTTGGTTTTCAGCCTAAACCCCAGCACTCAACAGCATGCCTGGCCCAAAGTGGTGTTCAGTAAATGCGAGCTGAAGGACGGAAAGAAGAGAGCTCTACACCACGAAAGACAAAGATTTCAACCAGTATGAAAAAGGGCTTTGGAGGCTGAGTGGAATTTAATTGCGCAGAGATGAGGTAAGGCTTTCATGAAGGCACCAGGCTTGCAGTCAGTCACCTAGAGACTTCCCTCTGTGCTGTGCTGTCCGGCTTTACAAGGGGCGTGCACATCATAATCGCATAATAGTTGGAGCAGCTACATTTACAGAGCACTTGCTGCACGCCAAACATCAGCACTCTACATCGATGCTTTCTTAGAGATGATTTTCAAATATATTATGAAGATCAGGACCCCCAAGATTTTGCATACTGCTGTCTCCACACAAAGGGCAAGGTTTTTAATCCTGTTGTGTTCCCAACAGTCCCTGACAAATAAGTCACTGAATTTTCCCTGAGTCCCATGACGTAAGGATGATTTTTAGTCCCATTGTACAGATGAGCAACTTGAGACTTACAGAGGGGCACCCTTTCCAAAGGCCCAGGTCCCACAAGAGAATGGGACTAACGGTCTGCTCCCTCCAACCCTCCCTCTACCAGACTGCCCTTGAGGCTGAGAGTGGAGACCTGCCTGCTGGGCCCCTTGGTTGACCGACAATGGCAACAATACTGAAATAGCAAACCTTCACTGACAAATTTTGACTCACCGCAATATAAGAAGTACTGCTGTGCCCCCTTTCCCACTACGGTTTCAGAAACTTTGCCATAATCACATAATCAGTAAACCGTAGTTCAGAATTCACAGTGCAGCCCACGCTGTCACCACAGCTGCCGCCACCTCCATAACGCGGGAACCGAGAGTCAGAGCCACAGAGCAGCCTGGCCTTGGCGGCGCGCCCACTGAGGCCGAGACCAGCCTGTCTGGCCATCAGGCATGAACTTGTGCTTTATTTTCATGTTCTCTTTTAAACCTCATCAACACCCTGTGAAGTTACAGGTGAGGAAGCCCGTTCCGTGACCCTGAAAGAGGCAGTCTCAGAAGAGACAGAAAGCAAGTTAGATGCTGCCCTGGTCTGTTGGGTTGGGAGGAAATGGGTTTTAAAACTGATGGTAGGGATGGCGGCACAACTCTGTGAATATACAAAAAACAAAAAAAAAAAGAGTTCTGTACTTTAAATGGGTGGACTGTATGGTGGGTGAGTTACATCTCAATAAAGCTTTTTATTTTAAAAGGCAGAGGGCACATGGAAAGGAGTGGCAGTGGTAAATTTCCTTAGGCTTCAGATCAAAACTTGGGAATCAGTGAGGCCTTGTGTTTCCTTCCCACCTCTTCACATCCAGTTAACAGCAATCAAAATGTGACCACTTTTCTTCTCCCCCACTGCTGGTCCAA
The DNA here is from genome assembly GCA_019455555.1 of Galemys pyrenaicus. Taxonomy (NCBI): domain Eukaryota; kingdom Metazoa; phylum Chordata; class Mammalia; order Eulipotyphla; family Talpidae; genus Galemys; species Galemys pyrenaicus. The sequence continues at coordinate 698,560 of JAGFMF010011394.1, forward strand.
GTCACCGTCTCTCACCCCAACTACCACACCCCTGGCAAAGCCTCCCCTTACCTGGCCTCACCCCATGCCTCCTATGTCCTGTTCTCCACAGAACAGTCTGAGATCCTTTTAAAACATTCCTATCATAGTTCCCTCTTTTGCCTAAAAGCCTCCAATGTCTTTAAAATTCATTTACAACTCAGGAGTGGCCTAGTCACCTTTCCAACCTCACTGCACACTAGCAACACTTGCATCCTTGTCCCCAACATACTCCACCACCAGGCTTCTGCACTGTTCTTCTCTCTGTTTCCCTAGACGCCTCTTCCTCCACTACCAGATATTCCCACACTTGCTCCCGAATTTCACTTGGGTTCTGCTCAGATGCGACATTCGCTACTGACGTGTAGAAGCCATCGCTGCCTCCACGCTAACCAGCGACCACCTCCCCCCATCTTGTCACTAACTCCTGACCTGCCTCATTTTTTCTTTCTGAGCACTTCTCACCACCCGACACACTTCATCCTTCTTTGTTAACCAACTGCACCCACCACTAGAATGTGACATCCCCGGGGCATGGACCCCTATGATTCCAAGAAAATAAATGAATCTGATATGAAAGCCCTGACTCCCTCACTGCCCCCCAGGATATCATCTAGTAAAGACAGTGGTCACTGCATTTAATATGCCCCTAACTGCAATGTGATCCCCGTGGGCCCCCATTAGTACCTCGTCTATGTCACTGATGACTGAACTGTACTTACTTGTGAACAGAAACTATTCCCTACCAGACTGGGAGCTCTGAAAGGCAGGTCCTGATTTGCAGCCTAGACACCCAGCACAGGGTTTTGAACAGCACATGGAGATCTTCTGTTGACTGGACAAGGAAGATAAATTTCAAAAACAATGGCGAAGTGTAATTTCTCTGTCCCAAACACAGCACAGGGCTATCTTCTGGCCCGAGTCCTTGAAACATGTCTTGGCCTCATTCCTAGGGAACCAAGACCTTGAAGTCAAGTTCAAGTGCTCCTTGGAATTCCTTGGGTAGTGAGCTGTGCCAGGGAAAACTCCTGTCAAAAGGGGATTTGCCAACTGAGCCCAGAAAACCTGTGGGAACAGCAGGCAAACAAAGCAGCATTTAGTAAAACTGTTAAGTTGCTTTCAGTTATCTCGAAAAGAAATAGTAGCTTAGGAGGACTTGAGGAAAATGCTCCAGTGTACAGGGGCTGTGTGTTGCTAACTACAGGCTGTGCCCTGGAGTTGAGACCCTTCAGAGTCCTTTCTCTTTTCCCACTCAAGACCCCCAGGTGCACTCACCGTGTGCTCATTCACAGTTCGTGCTCCCCCACTTGTCTGGCAGGCTTTCCCTCCTTCCCAGGTGGGCAAAACCCACCCATCATTCCAGAGCACAGTTCAAATGTTGCTCCCTTTTGAAGTCTTTCTCTGCCTTTCCTGCATATTACACCTTCCTCTGGCAGAAAACACCTTGTTCTAAGCTGCAGGTATCACCCCCTATCTAACCATCCAATATCTTTAAGTGTCAAACTTAATAGGACATGTCTTCGGGAAACTTACTGTCCAGCCGGGAGACAGCAGAGAAAATAACTGCAAGTTGGAAATAGAGCTAAGAAGGGTAAGGAGAGACTCAACACTTGACAATGGGGGGGAAATCAGAATGGATGGTTGGGAAAGGCTTTTTGGGAAACTGGCACCTGATGGGTGAGTCTGAGTCAGTCAAGCAGAGAAGTTTCTAGAGACTTCCAGAGGGCACTGTACATATGAAGAGGCCGAGGCATAAAAGTACTTGGCATAACCCAGGCACCAAAAGGAGCCTGTGTGGCTCCAGTTTCAGAAGGCTGGAGCAGCAATGCAAGGAGAGGAGGCAGGCCCCTCGCAGTTCCTAACAGCTCTGAACTTGGCCCTCCCCTTAGAAGGGCTGAAGCACATTTTACCCCTCTCTGTCTCAGTGCAGAGCAAGGCACTGGCTGCACAACAGGCATTTAGTAGGTTCTTGTGGGCCTCAATGTCCCATGATGCAGGTGAACAACCTCTTGCTCTGCTCATTCCCCGCCCCTAAAGCAAGTCCCCAGTCGGCTCACTTAACTGAAGCACCCAGGGACGGTTAACCACAAGTCTGTGATAGTGGAAACGGGAACAGCTGTGAGAGTTACAGTTACATGCTTGACAAATGCCACTACAACCCAGTTGGCAGATGTGACCACCACATGGTCCTTGGAGACCAGATTCTCTGGGGTAAACTTCAATCAGATGGCAACTCCAGTACAAGGGAGCCTGCCAAAATCACACGCCCCGAGACTCCACTATCAGTGTGAAGTTCAAAATACAGTTTCCAAGGACAACTGTTTTTACTCACAGCACTTTTGACAACGAAATGCAAGGGCTTTTCCTTCACCCGACCACCAGTTCTCCAATTCTCCAGACACCAGCTGCTTGAACTACCAATTCAGTTCTGACACTAACTACCGGGTGGAGTTAGCACAGACTAAAAGGCTCAGTCAGTCCCAAGACCTGCTTCACTTTGCATCCTAGTCACAAGTCCCAGATTGCTACTTACACTGCCCCGGCAGCCCTAAATGGGAGGTTCCCGTGATCCTCTTCTCAGGTTTGATAATTATTAGAATAGCTCACAGAATCAGGAAAAGTGCTTCAGTTTCTATTACCAGTTCATTACAAAGACTGCAGTTCAGGAACAGCCAAATGGAAGAAGTGCACAGGGTAAGACATGGGGGTGTGGGGGAGTCTCATCACCTGCCCCTGCCCCCTGCATCCTATCCCCCCCCCCCTTAATTACTCGGTGGTTGATGATGACTCAATCTCCAGACCCTCATCTCTCCATGGAGGTGGGGGGAGGGGAAGTTGAAAGTTTCTACTCTGTAATCACATGATTGGTTCCTCTGGTAACCAGCTCCCCTCTGGAAGCTATCAAGGGGCCCACACAGCTACTTTATCAGCGAAAGTTCAGGTATAGTTGAAAGGGGCTTGTTAGAAATATTGAAAGATCCTACAACCCCCGTCACTTAGGAAATTCCAAGGGTTGTAAAAGTTCTTCAGGAACGAAGACCACTTATCCATTTCTTACTGTACCACACATGGTTTGAGTCATTTCTTGATTTTTTTTTTTAAATAATCCAGAAGATGAGAAGACAACTTAGTGAGTCAGCAGGAATTTCCCAGCTGCTCTGCCCTGTTTCTCCCAATGACCCAACTAGAATGCTGTCATTTCCAAGAACACACTCATAAGTCTTCAAATCACACTTTGAACTCTTGCTTTCTGGTTAGTGGATTCTGAACTACTCCAAACCAACAATTATTTGGGCTGAGACAGTTCTGGTTTGTGAAAGGCAGTTCTTGAAAGGCAGATATGGGAACCCGGTACATAGCTGGAGGGCATTGTATTAAGAAAAAAACGATTGTTTGCCTAAGTCACATAGGTCACTGTCTTCTTTGTGCTCTTCAAATCTGTTTTGTTTTTTTTTAAAGATTTATTTATTTATGCACACAAACACTGGGATGTAGGCCAGTGATGCAGGGGGTGACAGCATTCACCAGAAACAGAGTGGGGAGCAGAACAAGCAGATCTACTGAAATACACTGCCGAGGGGAGCAGCGGGCGAGGCAGGAGAGGGCTGCTGTGCCATGTGGGTCCCCTCCCTGGCCGGGGACCAAACTTGTGTTGCAGTGACTGGCGATAGCTTGATAGCGCTCATTTTAACCCCTGATGCCACCAGGGAGGCCTGGTTTGTTTGTTTTTTAAGTACTATACTGTGATCTTTTCTACAATGGTTCATCATGTTTCCCTTAAGTAAGGATTACAAAGGACTGCAGGTACCTTCTTGTACAATTCTACTTCTTGGTTATAAAAGGCTTCATAAATGCTACTCCTCTAATCCTGTACAGATTTCCTCCCCACCCCTCCCTCTTGTCTATTCCTTGCCCTCTAGCGCGTATTACAGATGCCCTTTCTTCAGAAAGTCCTTCCCTTATTCACGCACCCAACCTAAGGTTCCCATGATCATTTCACGGCATTTGTCTAATTTCAAGTGCAAGCTCCCTGTGGGCGGGGCCACGTCAGTGTAGCTCATGTGTATGTGTCCGGTTTCTAGAACAGCACGGCACACCGTAGGTACTCAATATACATTTGTTAAATGGTTAGCAATTTTTCTATAGAGACCTAGGATTTTATAAACACAGTCTGTTCAACACTAGCTTCTAGTGTCAGCTGCTGCTGGTATCTTCCCAACACAGGTCCTATCACAGCAACAACCAGTTTTCTGGTTAGCTCTAGTCCACACACTGATGTTCTTGTCTCTTTAAATGCATTGCTAATCCTCACAATGGCCCTGCAAGTGGGGATTTTCAATCCATTTTACAGATAAGAACTTCCAGGTTCATGTAAATTAAATTCCTCAGTCGCAAGCCAGTAAGAGACCAAGCAACCAGAATTCACACAACCAGAATTCAAATCCAGCTCAGAGTAGAGGGTCTGTGCCTCTTCTACTTGGTCACAACTTCTCACCTGGGGTGTACACGCCAGCGGTATATGCCAGCAGGCCAATGCAGAAGCGACCACAGGCTGATGAGTGGCCCACTGGCATCTTCACCCCTCCCATGGTAAAAAACATAAACTATCATTGCATTAAAAAAGAAGAAACATTTTAAAGTAAACTACATAACAACAATAAAACAATTAAAAAATAAAACACAATAGTTACGTTTTGCGCCTGCCGTCTACGGACCTGGGAACCTCCATGGAGAAAAGAGAAGCACTTGTTATCTCTTCTGCTGCTGTGGCTTTTTTACCTTGTTGCTACACTTTAAAAATGTCAGCACTCAGACTCAATCTGCACTTTCCACTCCCACCCTCCTTTCCCTAGAAAAATTTAAATGTTTAAAGAAAGTGGCAGAACGAGCCACAGTCAGGTCACTTTCAAAAGCATCAGTCATTTATAAAGACACCTTGCTGTAGGTACAATAAATCTGATTGATTTTTATTACACATCTTAGTTTAGAATCACTTTTACATTCCTAGACAAAGAGATGATACAAATAAATATCAACTGTAAAACTCAGAACCCCAAGTATTGGCATATTCTTTGTCTAAAGGTAGACATAGAGAAGGTCAAGATCAACAGTAACTCCAAGGAGCCACAAGCCCACTGCCTCCTGCCCGTCCCAGAATCACTCTTTCATAAATAACCTGAAAAGCATTTCATTCAAGAAAGAAGGACAGGGAGGAGGTGGCAGGTGTCCGAACAGTACAAGACAAAACCTTGTGCCACCGACAATGGCCAGGCCCACTGTTTTATCCAGTTCTCTGAGCATTGTGATTATGGCTCTTAGAGTGTACTAACAGCCCCACTCTCATCCACTGATGGTGCCTGGATGGGCCACGGTGTTACCCCAGTGAGAAGTGGGAGACAGACCTGGTATCCCGCGTTAACAGGGAACTGACACTTCTCAGAAACTTGGCAACAATTCTACATTCAGTGAGGGAGGACTTACAGGAAACGCAGAGAGTGGCCCATGCCTGAGCTGCAGAACTCTCTGATGCCCTTGGTCGTGGAGGTGTGGGTGGTGCAATTCGAGCAGCATGCAGGCATTCCACGGAGAACAATCCAACGTTAGGTCAGTCTTAAAAAAAGTGCTTCATGCCTATGATTTGTGGCCTCGGGTTCTGAATCCAGGGGTCTGGGAGACATGTGGGTTTAAAATATGAAGCCAGATACACTACTATCAGAGCAAAGGGCTCTGCTGAGGGTGGCACCCACGGTCTCACACTCCTTCTCCCAGGCAATCTTCTTAGATCCCGTTAGACTCGCTTCCAGACTTTACCAGCTGCTGCCAGCACGAAGGCCCTCAGATAGCCTGGAACGATCTAGCATGACTACAAACATGAAAACTTGGTTCCTCAGTGGGCTTGGTAAATTCTCTACACATCTGGCTCAATTCAGAGCCCAAAGCAGCAGCTTGCTGGGAGCAGAGACGTAGCACGTCTTGCTCTACTCAAATATTTATCGGATCCATTTTGAGAGAAGAAAAGCACCAGAGACTGCTCGGGAAGGGACAGCGTCACCTGCGCACAGGTGGTGTTCTACTTTGTTTCACAGACCAGAGGAACACAGCTGAGTGTAAGGCAAGCTTGTTTTCCTAACCTTGCCTGTCCGCCTGGCCTTCTTCTTTCGCTCTCATATAACTGTTCTAAGGTCACGTAACCACGCTTGGTCAGAAAAGCCACCTCAAAATGTCAGTGTTAAATTAAGGTCTGGTGTTATCTGCAGATAACAGATTTGCTACTTGAATATTTTCTACAGAATTCGGACTAGTTTTGAGGAAATGTGGTGCAACAGACAGGTATAACTGGCAGATAACCATCTTAGGCCATCCACCTTATTATCTGGTTCCTAGTCAAACAGGTAAATTCTCAGGAAATAAGAAAGAAGCAGGTCTGATACCAAGAAAGATGAGGGAAGGCTCCCTTATGCTCTGGGAATTGCTTAAAAGGACCCTGGGTTCAGAAAGAATGGTAACTACAAAGGAGAGAAGCTGCCAGGTGACAGATCTCCAAGTATAGAATGCTACGACATTGCACTTGGTACCTCCTCTTTCCCATGGGTTCTGATCCAGAAATGTGCCCTGGGAACTGAGCAGCTGAGTTAAAATATAACTCAAGGCCCACCTGAGTTGCCACCTTCCTGAGGCACCGTGCCAGCAAGGTGCACCGGGGGGCAGACCTAGGGACGCGGACTGTCCCCGCAGGCTTGGCTCATGGACTCAGACACCCACGTGGGAGTGCTCCCACGGACTAACCTGGATTAGGCATTCACTGGGCCTTCGATACAGACAAAGGCAGCGACTGCGCGTTAGTGTATTTCTACAACTGGGCAAGTTCTTGGTCTCTCTCACTCTCTCTCTTACACACACACAGACACACTCAAAGCGCACGGGCACCACTGTGCTTGCACACCCACACACATTTATGAGCTCCTCTTGGGGGGGAAATGAGTAACAGTCACCTACTGACCAACATAAAATGAAGCTTTGACTTTCAATAATACGAAGAACTAAAACTTACAACCAAACTAGTATATGTAAATGGGAATTCCTAACTCTGTCCTCTGAGCCTATTCAACTACACAGCCACTGTCTGCCCCTCATCTTACGACTGCCTGGGGGAGCCACAGTTCGAGCATTCAGTGAGTCTTCTGCTGAAGCCAAGCAGGATTCCTTTGCTTCCATCTGTGGTCTTCCCTTCCCACTGCACTGCACTCATGTCTCTGTCTCTGCACCTGCCTGGACCCTTACGTTCTCAATGCAAACAGGGAAGAAAAGGGGGATTCAAAATGCTTCTGTAGGTCTCATTCCCTCAATGCCGGTCCCACTGGAGAAGGCAGAGCCTGCCTCCCTTCCCCAACAAAACAAGCTCCCTACAGAGCACACACTTGAGGCAGAGGACGGGCCAAGCAGGGACACTCCGAGTACACATGGAAAAAGCTGGTGACAAATGAAGAGTAGGTGACACGGTGTGTAGACGTGGCATAAGCTTACAGATTTAGGCCTTTGACAAGATGGTCATGGTTTTGAGGTTTTAAAGAAGCTATTTCCCTAAACTCTCCAAGAACAAAAAGGGAATGTTATTTCTATTGCTTCTGACGTATATTTCAGGAGCAGACACTGAGAGCTTCCTTACAGAAGATTTTCTCATTCAGCAGATCCCAAAGGCAGATCCACTTCTTACTGAGGTGCAGGGATGCAAGATAGAAGCCCGTGCCCATCAGGAGCTTGGGTCCAAATTCTCATTTTGACCTACAAGAGCAGGCACCTAGTCAAGTTCTAGGGCTTCACTTTCAACCTCATTGTCATTTTACCTAAGGCTCCAATGCCTTGGTCTCCTAAGGAGACTCCTGATTCTGCCCTCCTGTTTAACAAGAAGGGAGGCCAGTGTCAAAAACAGGCTAGAAAAGGAGAAGGAAAGGGAGGGTGGGTAAAGAAAGAGAGTTGAGACAAAGGCAAGGGAGAAGGGAAGCTAGGTCACTGGTCATTCTCTTGCTCTCCACTTGTAAGATCGCACATTACCTTACCCATGCATTTCTGAGATGCTATTTAAAAGATGTTCCCGGAGGAGCTGAGTGCCAGATTAGGACCAGCACATTTCAACCAGATTAAGTCGGTTAATTTGCAAAGAGGCCATCGTGTCTCCCCAGGGGAATGGTTCTGAGTTGGGCTCAAGTCCTCTCTGCAGGTTTTTGCTCGTCTCTTCCCTCAGAAGGCAAATGCTGTTTACACCCTGGGAGAGGAGGGACTGGCTTTACTTTGGAACCAGCCCTCGAGACTGTGGATAAAGCTGAGATGCAGAGGTTCCTGAGGAAGAGGAGGAGGATCCTGACTTCCTTCCACTTTTAGGCCTGCAAAGTGAAGCAAAGGTTTACATTACATATCCCATTTCTGGCTCTGACAGGTCAGACCACTTTCCCATCAAATGCCACTAATTTCAAGGTGGTCCTTCCTCGATGGCCAGGAAGCCAGCACACTCTGAACTACAAAACCACTAGACCGGCACAACATGGCCAACATGACTTGCCAACCAAGGAGTGAAACCTCAGGGAAGGGACTGTGGTTCTCAGCAATTGTTCTTCCATTAAAATCAATTCTTGACTGCCTTCTCCGAATTGGTAAAAAAATAAGTTTGCAAGTAGAATTTCTTCCATTTTTGGTTCTTTACCTGTTTTTCTTAAACATCTAATCCAGAACTTAACATAAGATAGGATTTCTAATTTAGCACCAAATCAAGTACTTGTTTATTTAAAAAGATGTGGTAAATTCAGGGAGGCTCAGGACTAGGTTGTAGATATACACAGAATTACATTTGAACTTGGGTTCTACCACTTAACTTTTGGGTTTCCTGGACTCAAGCTAATTTCTCAAATTTTCTAAGCCTCAGTTTATCCTCTATAAAATGGGATTGATAGCAATATTTACCCTATAAGTTCTTGCAAGAAAGCATTGAGAATTTTTTAACAAGAACTTAGAATTGCCTACAACCTGGAGATGAGCAAACATAGTCCCCTATGTCCCAGAACACACGCTCTGAATGGTAGAAACTGGCCACGTGATACATCCAGCACACCTGGCATAGTACGCAAACTGTAGCTATTTGTGGAATAAGTTAACAACGGAGAAATAGGGCAATACCTTCTGGCATATTCTACAAAGCATTCCATGGTAAACAAGTATTCTTGCCACCTCTACCCTGGCTGGGCCTTGCTCAAACATGTTCTATTCGAGTCGATTACCAAAAGTCACTCACCTGGCCTTTGATTTCTTATTTGCAGTGCTTTCAAAAGATGATGCATCCACCTGTATCTCATCTTCATCCTGCAGAGCAGCATCCAATGCGGCCTGTACTTTGGGGGCAATGGCGGGGCCTTCATAGTCTCTGGTAGTCCGGCTGGGCATATCCAGCTCTAATAGCACGATGTTTTCTGCCTGAAGAAGCACAGTCGTAACCGGCTAGGTTGGCCTCCAATCGGACACAGAGTACAAGCAACCTAGACTCCTCCCACAAGCACAACAGCAAACTGCATGCTACGCAGGCCTACCCAGAACCTGCCTACAAGAAGTGATGTCATAACTTTTTTCCTGGCAGAATGACAGATAATCTTTATGTTTCTTCTCTATATTTTTCTCGATTTTCAAGCACTAATGGAAATAATCAGAGGAAAATGGTAAGCCCTATTTATTGTAGGCAGCTTGAAAGTACAAAAAGGTATGAAGAAAACAGTCACCACCAATACCTCACACCTAGAGCAGCTCTGATGCCTGCAGCGGCTGCTGCAGGGAGGAGGCAGGCATGGCGCGTGTGTACTTGTGACGCATTTTTAAAAATTCACACAAGACCACCCCATAATGGGTGTAGATGATGCCTTCACTTATCTCCTGTGTAGGCTTTTTCTGGTTACCCAGACAGAGGCGTAGAGGGAAGAGCACCCATGGTTTCCATCTTCTCCTCTAGCTCCTCCCACTCGGTGGAGTTCAAGCCCCAGGACTCCAGAGGCGGCAGGAGGGACTGCCACAGTACTGAGGTACTGCATTAATATCTCTGCACGAAGTGAGTCCAATGCTGAAATTATCTGACACAGATTTAAATTCTACCTGTGAATCAGGTGAGCCCCCTGAAAAGCTACATACTCACTCAGCAGCTTAAAAATCATGATTTTTACCTCTAGACATGCAAGTACTACAAGATATACTCTCTTGAAAATGTTAGGGAAGTGCTTCTGTGGATTCTGCTGCTACATTTCTCAGCTGTGATATATAAAATCCCAACTATTATACCTTGTTTGTTTTGTTTTCTTTAAGTGATTCAATAACATGAGAAACAGCACATGAGGAGCTAGCTAATCCTAGTCTGTTTTGCCCTGGCTGGCAAGGGAGAGTCGAGACTATTTTTAAAAATTTAAGTAAAATTCTTTCCTTATGAAATACATGTTACCTGATGATCATTATAAAATACAGATGAGCAAAATGCAGAAAATTTAAATTGTGTGTGTGCACTTCCATCAACCTCGATAAACAGTTCATATTTTGATGTATTTTACACCTAATTTTCTGATTCATATGTACAAATCCAGTACCAACTGTTTTATAACTAAAAATATTTGTGAATTCCCACTTCATCCATTTATTACCACAATTCTGGCTGCGGAGAGTGGGGGGGAGGGTTCGATCAGAGGAAGCAGCGAAGTGCTGAGCACAGAGGTTGGCACACTGCATGTGCTGATGAACAGAAGCTTACACAGTATTTTTACTGTAAAATATGCATGCGTCATGAAATGGGCCTCAACTTTAAATAATACATGACTGACACACATTATGTGAAGTGGAAGTTCCAGCAAGTTCTTCACATAGCTCCACCTCCTGTCACTGGACATTATTTAATTTCAAGTCTTCCTACTGAGCCATTCTGAAGCTTACTGTTAGCTTAGGAGTTCATGTGCTCTCTCCTTCCCCATTCCTGATTTTCTAACTCCCATTCTATTTACCTTTTTGCTTATTATTATTTGTTAAATGATTTTTAAACTTTTACGTAAATCTGAACTTGGAAGAGAGAGAGAAGAGAATCTTCTCACCCTATATCGGGCCTCTGGGCGAATCATCATGTACATTCTTGCATGCTGGCTCAATGGTCTTTTATATCCCACCGCTGAGACTGGCCGCTTCATCATCTGCTGATTCCTGAAAATGGACTGCAGTGGTTAAAGCCCTGGCTGGGGCGCGCGCCACAGTCCCATCACGGGTCCTGCGGAACTAGCACTCAGAACACCCCGAACCTCCTTAGCTAGACCTTAAACAAGCAGCCCCCTGGACTGAGGGCTGACAAGTACATGGGGCCGCTGCTGCTTATATTTTCTGCCTGAGTTGCTTTCTGATTCAAATGTGAGCATCATGCAGCTTTTAAGCTAGAAGGATCTAATTCGTCACCCAGCTCTTAGACGGTAGGCAGCAAACAGCTGTCAGCCCCCTTCCCCCGCATCCCTAGTAGACATCTCCCACTTCCCCAGGAGGGCCCCAGCTTAGACTGAGAATCCTTCTTAATACTGTGTCAGATGGACACACAGGTACACCTGCTGGCCCTCATCTGGCCTAGCGTGCTACATTTGACAGATGGAGAAGCTGAAATGCAGAAACTTGGGAAAGGTTGTTAGACCATCGTGCTAAACCTTCCAATTCCTAATACTTAAACCTCCCAAAGTCAGCTCATCAACTTTCTTGCCCTCCTCCCCGCTTTCGAGTCTACCTAAAGTCATTAGTGACTTACTCTAGTCTGGTTAGGGGATGTAATTTCCAATGGTCTTCCTCTTCATCAAAGAAGGATCTATTCATAATTTTACTTTTTTCTTCCAGAGGGATAAAGTTTTCTATAATAAGATGCCTGTAAGAGCACATACACGGGTGAATACAGATGGTGAGGACACAGACAAAGTACTGCTGTTAGATCCTGCATGTAGTGAGTGATCAGATAAGCCACTCAGCAAACATTTACTGAGCGGGTGCTGCGGGCTTAGCACCAGACAGAGCCAGGATACAGACATAGGACACTTATGGCCTGAGGCCTGAGACAGAGTTAATGGGACAGCCTTCTTAGGTATGACAGGTGCTGACAGTGGTCTGTTGTAGGAATATGGAGAGGCCACTACTGCCTGGGGAGGAACACCTTGAGGAGGTGAAAGTGAAGAGGCAGGTGATGCCTGGGCTACCCTGGAATGAACAGGTGAAGTATCTTTCACAGGGCCACGAGTGTTGCCAAACTGCCTTTCTGCAATCCCATGGATTGTTGCCCAAGCTGGAAAATGTCACTTTTTAATCACCAGGACAAAGAGCAGGACCAAATGGATTTTAGTCCTTTAAAGCAGTAAGAATGAAGATCATTCGCAAGAACGTCTGCCCAAAAAGCACCCGGGAATCTGGCAAACAATGAAACTGGAGCCCCTGGGTTGTGCCTCTCCACAGTGATGACTGTCTCCTGCCATATCTCTGTCTTCATGCTTTCAAAACCTTATGACAGGGCCTCCCTGGTGGCGCAGTGGGTTAAGCAACGCACTGTGAAGCAAACCGCAGCCACTGCAGCACGAGTTCGATTCCTGCTGCCGGCCAGGGAGGGGACCCACATGGCGCAGCAGACCTCTCCTGCCTTGCCCCTGCTGCCCTCAGCAGTGTGTTTCAGTCAGTCTGCCTGTTCTGCTCCCCACTCTGGTGAATCCTCTCACTGCCCGTGACTCTGGCCTGTACCCCAGCTCTTGTATGCATAAATAAATCTTTAAAAAACAAAACAAAAAACCTTATGACAGAACAATGCCAAAGGGGTGTTAGAAAGAGACACCCAAAGGAGACACACAACAAACACCACAGAGGTGTAGGGTACTTACTGAGAAACAGGTCAACTCACTGTTTTTCAAAAGAGATATAACACTGAAAATGGCTCTCTTAGAGGAAATATACTTTGGTAAGATGACATTTTCTCTTTAATTTGATATTTAAGAAATTCTTTTCATAACATGTACTTGGGTGTTTTTTTCCTGATTATAAAGATCCTATATATGCATTAAGGAATGTGAAAAATAAAGCCACACACAACTCAACTATCCAGAGATAGCTATTATTAATATTTTGGCATACCTGTTCTAATCTTTTTTCTAGGTGTGGAAACCTAAAAAGACAACTAACACATTTAATTTTAAGGGCTCATCTCCAAATTTTAAACTTGGTCATTAAAAGAATCCTTTGAAAAGTTCTTTAGGGCCTCCCTGGTGACACAGGGTTTAGTCTCAGTGCTATCAAGCTATTGCCAGCCACTGCTGCATGAGTTCGACCCCTGGCCAGGGAGCTGACCCACATGGCGCAGAGATCGTGCCTACCTCGCCTGCTGCTCCCTTTGGTAGTATATTTCAGTGGATCTGCCTGTTCTGCTCCCCACTCTGTCTCTGTCTCCTCTCACCCCCCTCACCTCTGGCCTGTACCCCAGTGCTTGTATGCATAAATAAATAAGTCTTTATTTATTTTTTTTAAAGATTTATTTATTTATGCATACAAGCACTGGGGTACAGGCCAGAGGTGTTGGGGGGGGTGAGAGGATTCACCACAGAGAGAGGGGAGCAGAACAGGCAGATCAACAGAAGTACACTGCTGAGGGGAGCAGCAGGCACAGCAGGAGAGGTCTGCCGCGCCATGTGGGTCCCCCTCCTGGCCGGCAGCAGGGATCGAACTCGTGCAGTGGCTGCGGTCTGCTTCATAGTGCGTTGCCCAACCCACTGCGCCACCAGGGAGGCCCAATAAATAAGTCTTTAAAAGAAAGAAAATTTCTTCAATGAGAAATTCCAGCTAATGATATGGAAGGACAGATACTTAAAAAAAAAAAAAAAAAACAACTCATTTTGCAAACCCTAATGAAATAATGACATCAGACAAAGATCACTGCTGGTGGAAGTCATTAGCTGGGTGTTTCTCAAGCCAGGCTGCACATTCGTTTCACACTTACAGAGTCTTGGAGAACATCCTGTCCAGGCCTCATGAGAGGCCGGTGGGTTCTCAAAGCACGTTCTCCAAAACGGCAGGAGGACTAACTGGAACTTTTTAGAAATGCAAATCCTCAGGCTCCACCTCAGATATATGGAATCAGACTGGCTATGAGGCTCAGCAGTTCATATTTAACAAGCTATTCAGATGATCTGGCACCTGCTAAAGTCTAAGCACCACTGCCCTAGACCAATTAAATCAGATTCCCTAGGGTAGAGCCAAAGTATCACTTTTTAAAAAACTCCTTAGATGAAAACTGAAAAAACAACTCAAAAAGCTGAGGGGGAAGGGGCATGACTCAGAGGACTTAGGCGTGCAGCCAAGGCCGACAACCAGGGCTTCAGGAGCCCTCAGTTCAAGGGAAACAAGGGAGTCAGAGACACAAGCTAAGCAACACTGTGAGAAGGAACCAACAAACCCAGAAGGGGGAGTGTCTCTGACAGGCTATCTGACCCAGGCCTTTTTCACTCAAGCAACTAGGAAAAGCTTTTAAAAGGAAAAGAGATTGCTCTACACTAAAACAGCCTTAAGAGACATAATAACCAAATGTAATATGTTATCTGATAAAGATCTTAATATGAACAAACCAAGAAACTTTAACTATGGACAGGGTATGAGATAATACTAAGAAACTCAGTATTAATTTTGTTAGAGTGAAAGAGATATATACAAACATCAACTGTATTTCTACTCATTTGTAAATTTAACAAAAATACAAAGACTTGTACAATGAAAACTAGAAAACATTCTTGACATAAAATTTCAAAGAGCTAAATAAATGGAAAGACATCTCATGTTCATGGATTAGAACAATTAATACTGTTAAAATCTGATAATACAGATTCAACACAGTCCTTATCAAAATCCCAGTGGGTATTTCTCCAGAAATTGACACGTTTATCTTTAACTTTGAATAGCAATGCAAGGAACCTGAACAGCCAAAAACAATCTTGAAAAAGAACAAAATTGGAAAACTCACACTTACTCACTGTAAAACTTATTACATAGCTGCAGTAACCAACATAGTGTGGTACTGGCATAAGAACAGACATATACATAAATCAGTGGCAGAGTACTGAGAGTGGGGACCCGTACATTTATGGTTAACTGATATTTGACAATAGTGCAAAGATGAAAGGAGAGCCTTTTCAACAAACAGAAATTGAAAATGGGAAAACTGGACACTCACATGCAAAAGCATACATTTGGAACCCTACCTCAAGTCGTACATAAAAATGAACTCAAAATAGACCACAGACTAAATGTAATACCTAAAACTAAGACTCTTAGCTGACCTGAGAGGTGAAAACATGTCTTCAGTAAAACCTGAACACAAATGCTCACAGCAGCATTACTCATAATAGCTAAAAAGTAAAAATAACCCAAATGTGCTTTAGTGAAGAATGGATAAATAAAATGTGGTATGATCAAACATTCTTATTTGACCGTAAAAAAAGAAATGCTGACATTCCACAACATGAATGATCCTTGAAAACTTCATGTTGATTGACAGTCACAAAACACCATATTTACTGCATGACTGAATTTATATGGAATGTCCAGCACAGGCAAATTTAGAGATATAGTCAATTAATTAGAGGCTACTTAAAGCTGGTGGAGGGGATAATGAGGAGTGACAGCAAGTCAGTTTCTTTGAGGGGGAACAAAAATGTTTTAAATTAAATTATGGTGATAATTGAAAAAACGTAGAAATATTTGTTTTTAAAAATTATCTGAAAAAAAAATAAAAATAAAAATTATCTGAAAACTATTTTTAAAAAAGATTTATTTATGCTTACAAGAACTGGGGTACAGGCCTGAGATGCAGGGGTAAGAGGATTCACCAGAGACAAAGTGTGGAACAGAACAGGCATACTGACTGAAATACACTGCTGAGGGGAGCAGAGGACAAGCAGGAGAGATCTGCTGCGCCATGTGGGTCAGCTCCCTGGCCAGGGATCGAACTCGTGCTGCAGTGGCTGCAGACGCTTCATAGCGCAGTGCTTAACCCCTTGTGCCACCAGGAAGGCCCCTGATCTGAATACTTTAAATAGGTTAAGTGTATAATATGTGAATTTCAACTTAAAGTTTTTTTAAAAAATATCACTGTGGTCATGTTTCTAAGCTTGTATGTAGAAATGTGATTCGCTTTTAAATATTTTTATGAAAGTTAGATGACAAAATGTTAAACACTGAATCTAGGTCATAGGTATTTGCATGTTATCAATAGATAGAGGTGAATGAGGTCAGAGTCTTTAAAAGCTTCAAATAGGAAATGGAGATTATCTGGGGAAGCCATTCAATTAAGAAGAACTGGAGAGGGGAAGTGATCTTCTCAGGAACAAACACAAGGCAGACAAGGAAGCCAGAGTAGTAAGTAGTAGGGACTCTGTCCTCAGGGGTGTTTCTTACTTAACACTGATCCATCAAGTGCCCTAGCGGCCATGGAAAGGCCAGCACTTACTTGAGTTTCAGTTCCCTGGTGAGTTCGTTCTGAGTCTGCTCTAGCTCTTGACGCTCCTTGATGTGCTCTTCTTGGAGGTCATGGATCTCTGCCTTCACTGCCTGAAGCTTGGAGAAGAGCTGGAACCCCAGGGAGAGGCAAATGAGGAGGGTTCCCTCCAGACACAGCAGATCTTCCCCCATCTCCCCCCCGCCCCAGGTCTCAAGACCCTCCTGTGTGGTCCAGACCCCTTGTACCTTCTTGAGCTTTTTGGTCTTGATGTCCACCTCTTGCTGCAACGAGCTGTAGGTCTCTTTAAGTTCCAGTGTCTCCTCATCTCGACTCTCCATCTGTTGCTGGATTTCTCTCTCTCGACGTTTCTGAAAACACCGCAAAATGCGTCAGCTCTCATCTATACAATAATACAGGCCCCAGACCCCCAGATCAGAGTCTCCCACTAGAAAGGGCTGAAGCACCTTGTTTCCATCCTCTTTGAAGAGCTTCATACAAGAGACAATTTGCTCTGGAGCATTAATACACCTTATTCCACCCCATCATCCACCCCCATCCCTACCCCAAATGAGAAGTTACCTGCTCTGCAATTTCCTGCCGTTTCTGCTCCAAGATTTTCTGCTGTTCATTTGTATGGTCTACTATATTTTTTCCTCCAACAAGCAGCTTACTCTCCATGGCCTGTGTGAGAAAAAGGTCGAATCCATCTCATGAACTGTCTCCCTCAGAACAATCTCCTCATAGGAAAGCCCATGAAAGAGAAAGAGTTCAGGACTGAACCAGAAGGGGCACTCTCTGTGAAAAAGTATATGGTGCTCAGCTGTGCCTTTACCATCACTGGGGGGGTGGGGGAGAGGGCCTGGGGGGGTCTACTGAGGCTTTACCTTGAAAGTGCTGATGACACAGCTTCTCCAGACATAGATGAATTTCAGGGTTCTTTAAAAAGAGGGTTTTTTTGGTTTGCTTGTATAAAGTATTGACCTCGCTTTGCACACATTAAGCACCTCCTATGTGCGAGGTCCTGGGGGTGCAGCCATGAACATGAATCACAAAGCTGAGAGCCTGCTGAGGGCAACAGACAAGTAAGCAGGCCCTGACCAGATAGAGTCAGATGTCATCAATAGGGAAAAACAGAGTAATAATGGGAGAGGCTCACTGGAGGGAAAGAACTCAGACTTTTGGAAGGAGTCAGGGAAAGCTACTTTCACAGGGACAGCTACACCGAGTGCAGAAGTAAAAATCGGAATCAGCTAAAAAAAAAAAAATTTGTGTGTGAGACGGTAGAATCGGGAGTGGTGAAAAATAAAGCTGGCCAAACAGTCAGAGGTGAGTTCAAAAACTTCAAAGTCCTGTTGAAAGACTACACTTGATGCTGAGAATAGCAGGAAGCTCCGATAAGTTCTCTGAGCCATAGGGTGCATGATCAGATCTGTTTGGGAAATATTACTCCTTTACAACAGGATAAATGACCAGAAATAGGCAGACAGGGAGGGAGCGCAGACAGGAGGCATGTGCCAGGTCAGCAGGGCCGTAGCAGAGGTGGACAGGCCCAGAGACCCTGACCAGGCAAGACGCAGAGTCCTTGGAATGTTAAAGGGAAGAGGAGGGACAGCTAGCAAAGATACTTCCTGGCAGTCAGGCTAAACTGAGAAAAGGAAAGAAGGAGCAGGCTCTGGGTGGCCATGGTGCCTCTGTGGAAACGTCCAGTAGGTGGAGGCTGCTGGACTGGGCTGTCAGAAGATAGCGCTGGGCTGCCTGACACTAGAGGCCTTCAGCGTTAGCTGTGACTGGAGCCAAGGGGGTGATTCAGACCCGACGCCATAAGCTGCTGTTAAGCTGAGGGCCTGCTGCTATGTTCCAGAGAGACTGCTGAGCCTGTTTCTTCTCTTAAAGCACAGGAGCTGGACGGGATCACTAGCCCCGGTAGTCCCCTTCCAGCTCCAAAATCTTACGTTCAGCGACATCACAGCATCCGAGGAAGGGAAGAGACAGAAGTCGTGTCATTCTCCTGCACACAAAACGCCTCAGTGTCTCTGACTGAGGTAATGCTGGGTCTTTCCACACCAGCCCAAGAGTTGTCTAAATACCCCAGGTTGTTTAGAGGGCCTGGGTGTTCCTGGGTCTGAATTAAAAATGTGACCCTAAAGAGCAAGTCAAACACGGGCACAGCCAGTCACACTTCTAGCATGGAGTGAGGGGTAAAGAGGCATCTGGCATAATGGAATCCACAGTAGGCCCCTTCCTGGAACAGTCACCTCCTTACTGTGTTCTGCTATATGACTGTATTTTCACATCATGTCTTGAACGTCCTCAAAGGGACTTTCGAATTTTAAGATCCATGGTTCCTGAAGTAAAATAATACCAGCTCTTCATATAGTGGGGGAAAGGAGATCATTTGTTATTTTTAAATTAATAAGCATGTATGTATTTTAGGGCAAAAATCAAAGTCTGCATAAATTCAGCAAGATAGAACCTAACACCTCAAAGGAATTCTGGCTCAGTTAGGTTGTGCCCTCCTCTGTCTAGCTTCAGAGCTAGTTCTGTGGCAGCACAAGCCCAGGCACTGATGGAATTGATGCTGCCAACAGAAGAGGCCTCAACATGAGGCATGCCTCCATGCTCTAGAATATTCCTCAGCTATGGCACACAGGGGCTGGAGTTTGGGGAAGGAGGCATTACAAGTCCTACAGGGGAGGTGAGGGGAACTGCTCTGTATCTAGAGTAAGCAGGGCACTGTGTGTTAAAACTATCATGAGATAGCATTTTATCTACCAGATAGGCAAAAATTAAAGTCTGATCATCGCAAGTGTTGGTAAGGATGAGTGGTAACCAGAACTCATATCCTATTAGTGGCAGCTTCAATTTCCATTGCCACTTTAAAAAATAATTTGTCATCATCTAATAAATAATACAGTTAAGGCTACACATCCCCTAGGACCTAAGGGTGTCAGACAAGACATACTTTCCTGGAGCCAAGGACAAGAATAACCATAGCAAAAAATGGGAATGATCCATACGTACCAGAAAAATGGAATACCATGGAATTCCCAGGACAGTAACAATGAATGAATCACAGCTATAAGTGCCCATAAGGATAAATCTCATTAACATAATGTTGAACAAATAAAAGCAAATCACAGCAGTGGGAATGCCTTTATATAAAAGTAAAAAATTGTATGAAATTACAACTATCATCTATTTACATCTATGCCTACAGGGTGAAACTGTAAAGAAAAGCAAGGAAACAATAAACCCAAGATAACCATCACCCTGGGGAAGGGGGGGCACGTAGCTTGTGAAGACGGATTCCTTACTGCAACTACGAGGCTATTAGCTTCACGATTCTTCATTGTACATATATAATTATTCTTACTATGAAGTCGATATCTACTATTTTAATTTGAAAAAGAAAAAAGAACAAAAGATTCCTCTTCTCTTCGACCCAACAAATGTGACTTGAGCGCCGACTATCCCGGAGCGGCTCACAATGCAAAACTGAAAGGAACAGCACATCTTTCATATTACTTTTGATAAAACAAAAAGCTCTGAAAGAAAAGAGGGCCCACCGCAGGAGCTGTACCTTGATCTTGGCGCCCAGCATCTCGGCAGCATCCTTCTCCCGCCGCAAGTCCTCCATCTTTTTCTCCTTCTCCTTCAGCAGCCGCATCTTCTCCTCTGCAACCAAGCTGTGATCTTCTACAATGGCCCGCTTCTCAATCTCCAGTTTTTCTTGCTGTTCCCGCCAGTAATCATCCTTATCATCCCCTTCCTCCTCACCCTCTTCCCCCTCCTCCTCCTCCTCATCCCCAAGCCCGCCACTGCCACCACCTTCCCTCCGCTTCTCTCGTTTCTTCCTCCTGCCAATGGATCTTTTTTCCAGCTGGGCCTTAAGCCGAGCAATCTCTTCCTGGAACTCTCGCAGGAGGGCGTCCTTCGGGTCCTCATTAACCCTTGGCTTGTTCTTAATGTTTTTGGCACGGTTGGCGTATCTCAGAGTAGTCAGAGTCTCTTCGACATTGTACGAGGCAGGCCCCACATTGGCTACCATCACAGTTTTAGCATTGCCACCAAGAGAATCTTGCAGCAGCCTGGTAAGCTTCGAGTCCCGATATGGAATGTGAGTGCTTTTGCCGTCTACCAGGGCAGAGATGACGTTACCCAAGGCTGAAAGGGACAGGTTGATCTTGGTTGCCTCCTTCAACCTTTCCCCTTGCGCACCGGTCTTGGCTTGCCGTTCGCTGCCAGCGAGATCTACAAGGTTCAGTTTCCCGACACGGATGTGATTTTCACCATCAAGGCCTACCTCACTGCACTCGATGGTGATCACAAAGATTGCATGAGAACGGGAACTGTGCTCATTCATGTTGGTAGCACCCACAGAACGGTTCTGGTTCCCCACGTTCATCACATGTTCTATTTCCTTCACGCTCTTAGTGACAAAAGAAGACAGGTCTTTCACATACACTCCAGTGTCAGGCCTCTCTTTGAGCTCAAGCCTTTTGGTCTGATCCTTTGAGAGCAGATCTCGGATCTCCTCCTGGTAGATCTCTAAGTAAGAAGCCCTGACCAGGTACTGTTGATTCTGGGATCGAGAGATATGGGTAAAAATGTGGTCAAATGAATTAGGGATGACCCCTCTTTTTTCAGGGTCACCCCGGACTCCCTCCATTGTGTAAGTTTTCCCAGTCCCAGTTTGTCCATAGGCAAAAATCGTCCCATTGAAACCCTGCAGGACGGAGTCCACAAGCGGTCTGAACGTCTCATCATAGAGCTCAAACTGCTTGGCGTTCCAGTCATAGACGGCGTCAAAGGTGAAGGTCTTGGGCATTTCATGGGCCACTCCTTTGGGGTTCTTCACAGACACCTGCCCCAACTTCACGTCCACATCCACCACCTTGTCATATGAAGCAGCCTTTTCCTTGCTATTCATAGGCCGACAGCGAACCACCACTCTGACAGACTCCGAACTTTTCAACTTTGACATGATGAACTCCGACCAGGACAATCTTGAAGGCTATGAATCCAAAATGCCTCGCGATTCTAAGGTCCTAGAAAGAAAATCAGAAGTAAGTAAGGACGGTACAGTTGTCACTGGGGCTGTTCAACAGCAGCAGACATACCCCAGTAACCTCCATCTTGCTAAACTCCTGGTGCCTATTTTATTTTTTTCTAAAGGAAAGACACACAACACATTTATAACTTCAATTAATAACTTTAGTGCACTATATTATTTCCTCACAGGATTTCAGCTAGCATCAGTAGGAAAAATAAAAACTCCAGTTTACTAATAGTATTAACTAGTCTGCCCTCTTTTCAAAAATCAATGTTTTCATCTTATACACTGAGGCAACTGGAAATCTTTTAAAGCTCAGTGATTTTTTTTTAAAGATTTATTTATTTATGCATACAAGAGCTGGGGTACAGGTCAGAGGCGTGGGGGTGAGAGGATTCACCAGAGACAGAGTGGGGAGCAGAACAGGTAGACTGACTGAAACACACTGTTGAGGGGAGCAGTGGGTGAGGCAGGAGAGGTCTGCTGCGCCATGTGGGTCCCCTCCCTGGCCGGGATCGAACTTGCCTTGCTGTGCCACGGATGCTTCACCATGTGGTGCTCAACCCGCTGCGCCACCAGGAAGGTGCCCGCCAAGTGACCTTCTACAGTCAAATATCACTTAGTGACAGGGCTATGTTCTAAAAATGTATCACGAGGTGATCTTTTGAGGTATTTTTTACTTTAATTATTAAATGAAGTAACACTGCCTCATTACATTATCATTAGGCAATTTTGCTGCTAAGTATACATCATCGCAAGATGTAAACACACATACCTGGGTGGTCTGGCCTCCTACACACCTAGGCTGTATGGGACAGTCTATGAGGACCACCATCTGTAAGTGGACATCACCGACTGAAACACCATTGGGAGACCCTGTTCAACTACCACTATCTCTACAAAGAGCAATTTGGAACTAGCTATCAAAAATTTTAATGCATATACCTTTTGATCTCAGTTAATTTTTTAAAAGATTTATTTTTATTTATTAATGCATACAAGAACTGGGTTGTAGGCCAGATGTGCAGGGGGTGAGAGGAGTCACCAGAGACAGAGTAGGGAGCAGAACAGGTGGATCGACTGAAATACACTGCTGAGGGGAGCAGCGGGCGAGGCAGGAGAGGTCTGCTGCAGCATGTGGATTAGCTCCCTGGCAGGGGGGTCAAACTCATGCTGCAGTGGCTGGCTTGAAAGCACTGAGACTTTAACATCTGCACCACCAGGAATGTCCTCCAGTTAATTTCTAAGAGTTTATCCTACAAATATAGAACACTTAGTTGAAGCATTGTGGTAGCAACAAGGTCTGAATAAATCAATTTTTACAGCAATATATAAATATAGTGGAATCCTATGCAAGTTACTAAAAAGAATGTGCTAACCCAGATGCAATCCTGTACTAAGAAGCTGTTAGGTGTGAAAAGCAGGTAAGACAATGTGTGCAGAGTAGTGTACAGGGTGCATACGGGAGATGTGTGTCTGCTTATGTTTGATATGCACAAACACTCTTAGAAATACATATGTGGGGCCTCTCTGGAGGCGCAGTGGGTTAAGCAACACACTATGAAACGATCCCTGCTGCCAGTGAGGGAGAGCACCCACATGGCGCAGCAGAACTCTCCTGCCTCACCCACTGCTCCCCTCAGCAGTGTGTTTCAGTCCATCTGCCTGTTCTGCTCCCCACTCTGTCTCTGGTGAAACATCTCACCACCCTGGACTCTGGCCTGTACCACAGCTCTTGTGTGCATAAATAAATCTTAAAAAAAATACATATGTGAAGGTGGTAATAGTGACAGCCTCAGCAGGGGCTAGGACTTAGAGGCCTAGAGAGTTTAAAAAAATAAAACACTTTTCAATATATATACATTTGTGCTTTCTGATTTTCCTATCTTGTCCTGATAATACTTTTCACTTCTAAAATCAATGAAAATTGGTAAGTATAAGGCATGACAGAATGTATCAGGCATTTAATAGAATTTGAGTGTAAATAAGAAAACAGGTGCTGAAAATGTTTAAGAAAAGACAAAAAGGAGAACTTCATTTGGTACTGAGATACTGAGGGAGCAGAAGAAATGATGATTAACAGCTACTTTGGGGAGGGGGAAAGAGCAAGCAAATCAGAGTAAAAAGGTATATATGAAAAATTCAACCCAGGGTTTAAAAAAAAGGTAATTCACAAGGTTCTTGATTCAAAAGGCCCGTCCAGGTAGAGGTCCTCTCCCTGGCCCGTTCTCCAGGTATCCAGATCCCTGCCCACAAGGCAAGTGTTACTAGATCTTTAAACTTCCTGAGGGGCCTCCCTGGTGGCACAGTGGGTTAAGCAACGCACTATGAGGCAAACTGCAGCCACTGCAGCACGAGTTCGATCCCTGCCCCCGGCCAGGGAGGGGACCCACAGGGCGTAGCAGACCTCTCCTGCCTCGCCTGCTGCTCCCCTCAGCAGTGGGTTTCAGTCATTCTGCCTGTTCTGCTCTCTGCTCTGTCTCTGGTGAATCCTCTCACAGCCCTGAACTCTGGCCTGTACCCCAGTGCTTGTATGCATAAATAAATAAATAAATCTTCATAAATAAATAAATAAATAAACTTCCTGAGGCAGTTCATTTATAAACTGTACATATGTACTCATGCATTCTTACCTCTTCCCTGTACACAAGCGTTGTTTGTCACACACTGTGCGCAGTCCTGCATCTGATTTTTCTCACTAACCAGCACATCTTGACATTTGTTCCCTCAGTAACTGTAGAACGCTGCACTCTCTATGACAGCAGCAAAACAGTCCACTGCACGGAAGCATCATCATTTACTCAACTGCTGCTCTAGTACATAAGCGCTTTCTGATGTGTTGCCATGAAAAGCACAGGACTACATCCTTTCGTGTGAGAAAGGGTACCTGTAACGATACATTCCTAAACTGGTTCCAAGAATTGCTGCACCACAGGATACATCTGCATTAGTAATTTTAACAGATACTTAGGACAATGCTAACAGTATTCCTGGGAACCCCCTTGTGGTACAGGGGTTAAAGATACAGTGCTATCAAGCTATGGCCAGCCACGCAACAGGAGTTTGATCTCTGGCCAGCCAGGGAACTGACCCACATGGGGCAGCAGACCTCTCCAGTCTCACCGGCTGCTCCCCTCAGCACCTCTGGCCTTGTTCTTGTACACCCCAGTTCCTGTACACATAAATAATCTTTTTTTAAAAAAAAGGAAGGATGCACAGCAGTGGCCTCACCCTGGACACACGTACCGAGGTCAGCAGACACACTGTCAGTCTCAGTGCTGAGCATCTGGAAATACAAAAGTAACTTTTCATATTTCCAGTTGTTAGGTGAAGTAAATAAGGTGCCTACAGTGAAGAACAGAACACTTCCTACATTCTCTGAACCTGTGTTCTGTAAAATAGTGGTATTTCTCCTTCTTATGGCTAGCTGTGAGACTGAGAGGCATTTCCAAAGGTAGAAGTAATTTGTGAGCTAAACTGGTTTAAAATTAATTATTTCAAACCCTTGTCAAAGGACCATTCCAGAGATTACAGGTGAACCCTAATTGTATGCATTCAGCATCACTAGACCAACATTTTCTCTTGCTCACTTTGTAGTCATCATCATAAAGAAAAATCAGATTAAACTGAGGTCCAAATACCTGACCACTGTTCAACTAGAAATAAATCTTACGCACAAAAAAGTAAACCTCAAGCCATTTAAAGAAAACTATGTAAAAGGCAGCCCTTCAGCTCATTCGTCAACTTCTAGATGCTACAGAATTTTGACAGATGAGAGAAAGAACCAGTTATGAGAGAGGCCAGTCTGTCTGCTGGGTCTCCTTTTCATTTGTAGGGCAGTGGCCCCCAAGCTACGGCTAGGGGTGATCCCTTCTTGGCTCTCCCTCCATTTCAACAGAGATCTGCAAAAGCTGGTGGAGGTGCCGAGTTCAAACCCACCACCCTAACCCTCCTCTGCAAAGGGCTCTGCACAGTGCATGGAAGATTTAGACAAGATCTCAGGCCTGAAGAGACACGTAGGGGAGATGGGGGAGTAGAGGGGACTAGTTACTCTGCGTGACATACACCTGAGGAAGCAAAGCTGTCCAATTCTTTTACCTATCACAGCAGTGCGGTGCCAAGGCTGCATCCAGCAGGCTGACCTTGACGTGCAGCTGCTTGTTACAGTCCCATAGATTTTTGAGCTCTCCAAAAGGATAAAAACAAAGACGCGATAATGACCTACAATAATCTTCGAAATCTTTTAAAAAGAAAGAATTCCCAAAGTATTCCCATCCATTGAATCTCCTGGACTCTGAACATAGAACACCATCTCTTCTGGATCACTGAGCTCAAATGAACCAGTATTGCTGATGTATATTTCAGGAAGATGGACTGATTTAATTTCTTGCCACCAGGGTTTACAATCTAACTCTGGGTTCTCCTCAAAGGAGAGTGTTTTTTTGGAAGGATGCCTTGATACTTTCTTTAGTCTATTGCCTTCCTTATTCTTCTTCTAGTTGGCCTAATTACAGTGGTAAATCTTTAAAAGAAGTCACAGCATTGTGAGTAAAGAAGGAACTACAGGTCAGCAGTTCCTCACCTTTATCCTGAATACCTCTTCTGTCAGACCTTGTCGTTCCAATATTTAACAACTACTGTTTAAAGTGGCTATTCTATATGAAAATTGAGTTTTTCCCAAACCTCATCTGTTTTTGTCTGCTCTGGAAATCACTGGCACATTTTTCATGGAAATCATTCTTCTACAATATTCTCTGTTTCACCTTTGCTAGTTTTCATGAAGTCTTATCTAGCTAGAATGTTGACAGGATTTTTAATAATTCCTGGTTTCCTATAGAGATCCTAAGACAGAGGTCACAAACTGGTTACATTTTACCTGAAGCAGTTTATTTGGTCCACCTGTCATTAAAAAAAACAAAACAGGGGCCTCCCTGGTGGTGCAAGGGGTTAAGTGCCACAATATGAGGCATCCACAGCCACTGCAACATAAGTTCGATCCCAGGCCAGGTAGGGGACCCACATGGCGCAGCAGACCTGTCCTGTCTCACCCGCTGCTCTCCTCAGCAGTATATTTCAATGGATCTGCCTCTTCTGCCCCCATTCTGTCTCTTGTGAATCCTCTCACCCCCAAAACCTCTGTCCTGTGCCCCAGTTCTTGCATGCATGATTAAATAAATCTTTAAGAAAAAAATCACTCAGCAATTCCTTATCTGTGTATGTGTATGTCCCAGTAAAAAAACCTTTGCACATACACAACACAAGGACAAATATGCTTCCTACAGCATTTTTAAAATAGAAAAACTGGAAACAATTTCTATTTATATGAAACTTGAAAAATAAAATAAGGTCTATTACAAACAACAGTCTTATTTATCTGGCCCACAGGTTGTTTTGTAAAGTTTTATTAGAATACAGTCACACTCTTTATTTACAAATTATATCTGGCTGCATTAGTATTCATACACCTCTGCTGTAACTACACAAATCTGCTATTTTGTATTTTTTTTAAAAGATTTATTTATTTACTGATGCATACGAGAGCTGGGATGAAGGCCAGAGGTGTAGGGGGTGAGAGGATTCACCAGAGACACAGTGGGGAGCAGAACAGGCAGATCCACTAAAATACACTCATGAAGGGAGCAGTAGGCAAGACAGGAGAGGTCTGCTGCGCCATGAGGGTCAGCTCCGTGGCAAGGGATCAGTGGCTATGTCGATAGCCTGATAGCGCTGAGCCTTAACCCCTTGCACCACCAGGGAGGCCCCTATTTTATATTTTCAGTAGCAGAGTTAAGTAGTTGCAGCAGAGGTGGTCTGAACAATAAAACCTAAAATATCTACTATCGGATCTCCTACTGAAAAAATTTGCCAACCCTGAATTAGAGCTTTAGAGAGCTGGATATAGATAAGGATATAGATATATATTTACATGAATAAACATGTTGCATGGAAAAGTATGTTGCAGTGATAATTATGATTAAAAACTTAAGAAAACATGGTGCTCATGCATTCGCATTGATGTATATACGTGTAGCGGCAGGATGGGGGTGGCACTGGAGCAAGGTTCAGGATGGTTCTGGGCAGACGGGTCAGGGAAGGAGAGTCTTGGAGCCCTCGGTGGCTTTTCATACTTTATTTAGTAGAGGTGGCCAGGTACATGGCAGGCAGGGGTGCCGGGGGGCCGGGAGGCTGGCAGGCTCCCAGCCCCCAGCACATCTCACCCTCTCGGCTGCTTCTTCCCTCTCTGCGGCTGCTGCTATCGGTTCTCTCCTCGCAGTTCCGACTGTTGGTGCTCGCAGTTCTCACAGTTCTGGTGTCCTCATGACACCGCCCATTTAGGCCCGTGTCCAACTCAGGTGCGCCCACTTGCGCACGCCCACCCTGGAATGCTCGCAGCACCACAGGTGTCCATCATCAGTGGTGGGAGGGTGGAAATACCTGATCAACCTTTACCCTACAGTTACTTAGTCAGAAAAATAAAACTAGGGGGGAAAGAGATAGAAAAATCCAGAGGTTAAAACTCAGTGATTTTCCTTTTTGCATCTGCCCATTTTTTACTGACCATCTTGAATGTGAAGTAATAAGAATGTTTTAGTTGATGAACAAGGGGCCCTAGGAATAAAACTAGTCTCAGCTTTATGTGAAGCTTCACAAGAGCTTCTATGAGGTCTATAGCCATGGAGTCTGCAGCTTCCTCATGTCGATGGAGCATGTCATATATCCTCAGCCCTCAAAGGCATTCAGAACAAAGATGTCAAAATAACAGGCTAATAAAACACATTCTGTTGCTACTATAGACACTGTTTATAAACATAAGGTCATCTTTTTTGGTTAGACAGTTGTGTGAACTGTCTAAAAACTTTCAACCTGTCCTTTACAGTACAGCATCTCCACTGGCACATGGAGGGCAGTTGAATAATTGATACCAGAACTCTAACTGTAATTCCCCCTTGTTACAGCAACTCCACCTCTTGGAAAATT
This sequence comes from Galemys pyrenaicus, assembly GCA_019455555.1. Classification (NCBI taxonomy): domain Eukaryota; kingdom Metazoa; phylum Chordata; class Mammalia; order Eulipotyphla; family Talpidae; genus Galemys; species Galemys pyrenaicus. The sequence continues at coordinate 727,113 of JAGFMF010011394.1, forward strand.
TATGGACCTCACTGAATAACTAAATACACGTGGCAAGATTATACACATTTATGTCCATCACTGCACCATCTCCACCACTTAAATATTCATAGGTTAGCTACAGCACATCTATACAATGGGAAACCATGCGGCGATAGAGAATACAATAATGGTGGGTATGCTTGGTGACATACATGTGAAGAGGTGTTGACCTACACCTCTGAATCAGACAGTGGGCAAACCAATGTTAGCTCAAAAGAAATTTTTTTTAATGAAATTAATCTCAAGGGAGATATATAAACATATAAAAAGATATCTGTAGGCTAAAGGTTGATCAGGTATTTCCCTCCCACCACTGATGATGGACACCTGTGGTGCTGCGAGCATTCCAGGGTGGGCGTGCGCAAGTGGGCGCACCTGTGTTGGACATGGGCATAAATGGGCGGCGTCATGAGGACACCAGAACTGTGAGAGCTGCGAGCACCAACAGCCAGGACTGTGAGGACCAACAGAAAGAACTGCGAGGACAGACCGAGAGAACCGACAGCAGCAGCAGCAGAGAGAGAAGAAGCAGCCGAGAGGGTGAGATGTGCTGGGGGCTGGGAGCCTGCCAGCCTCCCGGCCCCCCGGCACCCCTGCCTGCCATGTACCTGGCCACCTCTACTAAATAAAGTATGAAAAGCCACCGAGGGCTCCAGAGAGACTCCTTCCTTGACCCGTCTGCCTAGAACCATCCCGAACCTGACTCCAGTGCCGCCCCCATCCTGCTGCTACAATATCCATGACATTTTGTTGAGTTGAAAATAAGCAGGTTACCACACAGAAGAGTTAGTATGATTCAATTTATGTTTACACATGTACATGCACATGTGCAGAGAAAGATGTGGAGGAGACAGTGTGAAGTCATGATTAAAAACATGAGCTTCTACTCTGACACTTTTAATGACTATAAAATCTTGAGAAAGTTACATAAACACAGTTTCTTCCATAAAATGAGGTTAATGACAACATCTACTTTAAAGTACTGTTTAAGGATTGAATGTTAAGTGCTTAGCCTTGTGCAAAATGCATAATAAACACTCAGGAAATGCAAGCAATATTGATCTCTGTGGGTGAGTTTGCAAGTGATTTTTTTGCTTTAGATTTTTCGATAGATGATATATTTTTGTTATCATCAGAGAGCTATATTTTCTTGAGAAAAAAGTTTAGCACCTTGATTTCAGCTTAAATGTCTCAGGAAGACAAGCTACTATCAGGAAAGAAATTTAGAGGTGACAGACAAGAAACGTGAACAAATAAATTCAAATTGCCATCATCTACTCCCAATCATTTGATGACCCAAACAGGCAAGCACAGAAAGCAGTTACTTAGCAGGAAAATGAGGAGGGGAACAGATGAAGGAAGAAAATATTTTCTGTATCCTATTGTTATATATTCATAAAAAATGTTTTAAAGTCTTGGTTACTCTTCTCATTCAGAATCAACATGGGTCTGGGTTTGTATTCAATGGTCCTTTATAGAGCTCAGTGTGTAGTCCTAGTCCTCAAAATCACCTTATGAGGAATACCAATTAGTCCTATTTCAAAATAAGAATAGGAAGCTCCGAGAAATAATCTTTAAAGACCTTGCAAACAATCCTTTTCTCCTTTAAAAAGAGCTACCTAGACGCCATGTAGATAATATGTTTCTTATAACTACTTGATTAGCACTCAACTGCAGGACCTTCGGACCCCTTCTGGTGCTCTGTGACTGCAAACGACGCTGCTGTGAGTAGCCTGCACCTGGTCATAGACAGGAGTGATTAGCAGGATCCATTCCTCCCGGTTCTCTGCTATGCATGTTCTTCTTTAAAAGAAGGTGCCTGTCATCTTTCCGCTTCCCCTCCTACCAAGAGTGTACCCCACTGCCCCAAGACCCAGTTCCACATCTGCACCAATGTATGAAACTAGAAGAGCATTCCTGCCAGGAATGCCTTGTTCCAAGTACTAACCCAGGAAAGAAATTTCTCTGCTAAAATACTTCTCTAATGCAAGAGACCTATCAACCACATTAACCTCATTTTATAGAAGAAACTGTTTCATGCAACGTTCTCAGGGCAACAGGTAGCCCTTATTTAGGGTTATTTTCTAGATCTTGATTTAAACAAAACCACAGACTAAAAATATATAAGACAATCAAAGAAATCTGCAAACTGAATATTAGGTAATGACCACTCCTCTTCCTGGGATTGAAGAGTTCCCTCACCCACACCCTAGCCTGTAGTGAGGATCAGATGAGGACAAGCAATACAATGCTTGGCCCCCAGGCGGTGCTTCTATCCTGACCCAATGTAAAGGAAAAAAAAACTGAGAAGGACAGGGAAGTAACAAGGCACACTTGTGATAATAAGTGGCAAAGCAGGCAGAAACCAGGCTCACCTGGCTCCAAAGTTCACGGCCTGTTTCCACACCAGCACCTCCGCATCCTCAGGCATTCCACCTTCTCAGTGTTTGCCCTCCCTCTGCACCACCTGTACTGTTGTTTACTTGAGATTTTACTTGAAATCTGTGTTCTTTTAACATAAATTCATTTTTAAAAGAAATTTTATATCATTATCACGAATCTAAATCAGTAGCACTTGTTGTAACTAGAAAGTAACTGTGAAAAGAGGGGGCCTCCCTGGTGGTGCAAGGGGTTGAGCGCTGCTCTGTGAAACAGACCGCAGCCACTGCAGCACAAGTTCAATCCCTGCAGCCGGCCAGGGAGGGGACCCGCACCTCTCCTGCCTCGCCCGCTGCTCCCCTCAGCAGTGTATTTCAGTCAGTCTGCCCGTTCTGGTTCCCACTCTGCCTCTGGTGAATCCTCTCCCCCCCATACCTCTGGCCTGTACCCCAGTTAAAAAAAGTAACTGTGAAAAGAAATATAAGAAATATGAACCTCTGTCACTAAATTGTGGCTAGATATGACAGCTTACCTGAGGCCTGACCTCCTGAGGTTAGAAAGCGAGATCAGCATCTGTTAAGCAGAACCAAACAAGTATTTTTCTAGTCAGAAAAATGAAAAGAGAGTTTAAAGGGGAATAATTCTCACCATATCGATCAGCATAATTTAGGCTGTGCTTGAGTGCCCCCTAAAATCACCCATCTTGCCAGGTTTAGCTCTGCAGAATCTAACCCCACCCAGATCCCCTGAATCTGAATCCATTTATTACGATCCCTGATGGTTCCTGCGTACATTAATGCTGCAAAAACTCTGCTTACACAAGCTCTCTCTATAGTAAGCAGTTCCCAAAGCTACTGAGCAGAATTTCCTATAAATCATAGGACTTATTTCAGTAATATGATAACTTAAATATTTTTAAAAATCCCTTTCTAAAAGTCCATCAAAACTGTCATGGTTCATTGTCCAACTCTATGATGAGATGCTTGCTCTTTTAGTTTGCATAGTGCACAAAACTGAAAATGTACATAAAATATTTCTGGCTAACAGCACCAATAAATAGCCTGCTCAGAAAGTGAAGCGTTTAAATGCTAATAGCCTATGTTCTGGGCGTTAGTTATAGAGAATTTTATAGCAGGAGGGAAAAAGGGCTAAGGAGAAGAGGCAAAGAAAGCTGAGAAAAACTACTAAAAGATACAGTATGTTTGGCCTCCCTGGTGGCCTAGGGTCACCTCAGTGCTAACACACACACACACACACACACACACACACACAGAGCACCTCTCATCTACCATCCAGATCTTCTACTCAAAAAATAAATGAAATCTTAAAAAAAAAAAAAATACACACTATGGCGTGTGACCGTCTCTCAATAAAACTGTTTTTTTTAATACCTTTAAAAAATTTCTCATGACATTTTTAGGAAAACGTAGAGCTCTCTTTTAGAACTTTATTTAGAGTTCTAACTTTCCCCTATTTATTTAAAATTTTTCTTTGAAGAGACCAGAAAATAAGCAAAGATGTTCACTACAGCATTATAAGTGATTATAAAAACTGGAAACAATTCAAATGTCCAAGCCAGTTAACAGGAACATTTAACTAGTTCATAATTACTAAACATGGAGAAATGGTCACGGAATATTAAGGGAACATTTCTAAATGCAAAATGGGAGATACGCTTTGAAAATTGCTATCTAAAATTAAACTTGCAAGTGTATAAGAAAGCTAAACTGACTAAGAATACCATTTTCACAGGTAATGCCTCCCCTAAGCTACCTCAGATTGTAAAATGTCTATCTTTTTAATTTTATTTAGACACTGTCATGTTAAAAGCATTACTTAAAGAAGCTGCTTTATAAGTCTAAAATTTGGGTCAGCTTAAAGAAAACATCAGAAATGTAGACAAAGGTTCACATAAGCACCAAGGTGTTCACTAATAGCATCACTTGTAATATTTAAACATTAAAACTAGCCTAAAATGGCTAAACAGGGAAAACATCCATGAGATAAAATATAATTAGGAATATACTTGGACAGTAAAATTAACAGTCATTATTTTTTGTGGTAATTCTCAAGGGGAATTTTAATCTTTTCAGAATTTTCTTCAATGGAAATAAATTATCTTCACAATCAAAAAAATCTATTAAATGTTTGTAATTGGCCTCCTTAGTGGCTCAGGGGTTAAAGTCTCACCACAATCAAGCTATTGCCAGCTTGCGACATGGGTTTGATCCAGGCCAGGGAGGGGACCCACATGGCACAAGAGACCTCTCCTGTCTCCCCCATGTTCCCCTCAGCAGTGTATTTCAGTGGACCGGCCTGTTCTGCTCCCTACTCTGTCTCCGGTGAATCCTATCACACACACCCCTGCATCTCTGGTCTGTACCCCAGTTCTTGTATGCATAAATAAAATAAATCTTTAAAAAATGCTCATAATTGAAGAAATAAGGAAGGCAAACTTTATATATTTCTTAGCTAGAATCTGACTCGTTATTGCAAATATTGCAAAATCAGTAACTATTTCCACCCAAGAACTATCTTTTTGTGGTTATCTTAAGTAACTTGAGCTGAGGTTTTATCTTACTTGGGTGGAATCTTTTATGATTACCAGCTAGATCTTTTTTGCTTAGTTTACTGAAATGTGTTATAAAGTAATGATACTGAGCTGAGCTGTTAAGAGATTGTGTTATAAGCTTTTAGTTTCTGTTTAGTTTATGTCACACTCAAAGCCCAAAAGTCAGTCCCTCCTGAAGCCATGGCTGAAGGTGATATGAAGGACCCCAGAGCAACAGTATGTTAAAGTTTCAAACCCCCAATAATCAATTTCTATTTCATTCGGACCCACTTCCATTTATAAACTATGATCAAATATGACAAAATATCAGTGCTGCAAATATCTTGCCAGAAACTTCAAAAACAAAACCACACCCATCACAATGATCACTGATGCTCTCTAATGCCAACTACGCTGTAAATAGATCAGTATGCTAAAGATAGATGTGTGTGTGCACAGCTCAATATCTGCAATCAGTGTGACAAAGTGAGGAGACGCAATGTGTCACCACAATTAACCGAGCCTTAACATGAGCATCCCAAGCTGCAGTGTAGAAGTGTAATGCTGATAAAATGAGCTGATTGTAATGATTTCCCACTGCCAAGAAATAGGCCTTAAAAGCCGCACCCAGGAAGGCCAAGGAGAAAGCCCAGCATGAAGTCACCAAGGAAGAAAGGATCATTGAACTCATCGCTATGAGCTCCCACAGAACTGGAAGGCCCTCGGGAGACTTTCCCAGACTCTTATTTTGCATAGACTGAGGGCCAGAGGGGCACGGTGGCAGAACTGCTATTAGAATTCATGCCTTCATGATCCCACTGCAGTTTTCATACCAGCATTTTCTTTGTTAGCCTAGACCTTTACCAAGCTTTCTAAAACTCTGGGAAGATACAGAGATGCTGACAGGAAAATAAGCAGGATCTCGTGGTGCAACAGCAGCACGTCTGACTCCAGAAAGGAAAGTAATGAGCCCATAAGGCAGGAGGGAAAACTGAGGCACTACAAAATTGAATCGTTTGCAATTAGTCAGCAGGCCATATGGGACTACAGCACCCCACCCTCCCCCCCCCAGTATAGTTTCACCTGTATCAAAACCCATGTAGGGCTGAATGACTCAGAATACAAGCTCCCAGTTCCTGTCTGCTTCAGCAGTTTCAACCCCGAGTTAGACCCCTAAGAGGTCTGTTACTTATCAAATAACTGACACTGTCAGTCCAAAAAAGTTGCTCGCACATTTTTTGAAGACATCGTTCTCATCAGCATTTAAAATTAGTTACCCAGTTCTAGAAGAGAAAAGCCTTTGATATCAGGGATGTCAACTGATGAACACGCACAAGTGGACGGTAGAAATGAAGTGGTAAGGGGCAACTGGCTTGGAGACAGCACACCTGTCTCCAAGTGTTATGTGGCTCTCAGGGCCTCTACGAGGCTTTTCTGGCAAGTGGGACTAACAGCAGCACCCACTTTACATGGGGCGCTATGAGGACCAAACGAGAGCACACATGTAAAGTGCTTAGAACAGCGCTGGGCCCACATATGTGGTTATTACTATTACTGTCATTAGCACTGGGACTCCCAGTTTTGCTACTTATTACCAAATGAGTGCATCTCAAGCTTTTTGATGTGTACAGGAAACACCTGGGGATCTTGGCAAACTGCAGACTGGTACAAGCCTAGATTAGATCTAGGCTTACCTTCCGCATTTCTTTTTTTTTTTTTTTTTTTTAAAGATTTATTTATTTATTCATACAAGCACT
>JAGFMF010011394.1:733870-795887 GCA_019455555.1 Galemys pyrenaicus
TATTTATTTATTCATACAAGCACTGGGGTACAGGTCAGAGGTGTGGGGCGGGTGAGAGGATTCACCACAGAGAGCGGGAAGCAGAACAGGCAGATCAACAGAAGTACACTGCTGAGGGGAGCAGCGGACACAGCAGGAGAGGTCTGCTGTGCCATGTGGGTCCCCTCCCTGTCCGACAGCAGGGATCGAACTGGTGCTGCAGTGGCTGCGGTTTGCTTCATAGTGCGTTGCTTAACCCACTGCGCCACCAGGGAGGCCCACCTTCCGCATTTCTAACAAGCTCTCAGGGAACACATTGCTTCTATCGTGCAGAACACACTTTGAGCAACAAGATCTACCTAACCCAGCACCTAGCAGGTGCTTCATGTTACTGACAGGATGAATGACTTCTCAGCAGCTCAAAGTTTCATCTGTAAACGAGGGATAACACATATTCTGTGGGTTCTCTACTACCTGAGCATTAGGAAGCGATGTGCACAGGAAAGGGCATTCCACACTGCACCCAGAGCTGCAAAAGTGGTAGTTGTAGGATTATTAGTCTTACTCTTCAGTGTTCAGTTTACAATGGTGTAAAGCCCAAATTTACAAGTGTAATTATTTGCACATATGAAAAGAAGGTTTGAATGCCTATGCTTAGAAGAGATACTCCGCATTCAATGACCCTCTAGGAATTCTGGCAGAACTCAAAACTTCTTCAAGGGATTCCCAAATCAAAAGTGCTGAAACTTCAGAAATGTGACTTGATGGCCAAGGAGAGAACCACTTTGGCAGGGCGAGCAGAACAGAACCTTCACTAGTGATTCCATTCCTCCTCCCGGAGCTGGCCAGCCTCCTTTTGATCTTCATCAGCCAAGATCCCAAGTTGGGACAGCAACGCCAACAGCATGAGACAGATGGGCACTGCCGTGGCAAAGCCCATGCCGCCACTCCATGAGCAGGCAAAGGGCCAGCCCGCGAGGAAAACAGGGCTTCTGGATGTCCAAGGTAAAGGCTTCAATTAGATGTACTTGGCTCTTTCTGCAGCAAAATCTGGGATTTCCTCCCCCAGAGGATATAAGGTATAGCGTTGGTATCTCGTGTCTCTTCTCCAAGGTGTACCTCCGAGGTATTCAAAGTGAATCACACTTAATCTTCCTCACAAGGCGCCTTACCAGAAAGTTCTGGCCTGATTTAAAGGCAGATGGCACTACCAACACCAACCTAATTGCTCAGGCCAAAAACACAGGAGTCACTCTTGATTCCTTTGGTTCTGCTACCCACACCCACCCCCCGCCATCCTATTGGTTCTCCCTCCAAAAGACATCCTCAATCCAATCTCTAACAACTCCAATGCCAACACCCTAGAAAGCCAAACATCATCTCTCACCTAGCCTCCTACTCACACCCCTCACTGCCATTCTTACACCCCCTAAAAATCATCCACAAATGGAAGACAAAGTAATTTTAAAAAAAAAAAAAACAGATCGTGTCACTTCCCTTCTTAAAGTCTTAATGGCTTCCCACTGCATTGATAAGAAAACCCATTACTCTAGCCAACAAGGCCCTATATGAGCTGAGGCCTCAGCCTCCCACATGCCTCCGCATCAGCCCACCTCTATTCTCCCCATCCCCTCCCTGACTCACCTGCTCCAGCCACTCTGAGCCTCCTTCGGCTCCCAGAAACAGCCACCTCAGAGCCTTTACCCTTGCTGTCCCTTCTTGGCAATAAATCTCGGAGAATGCCATCACCTTAGAGAGGCCTTCTACAACCTCCAGGTTAAAGTAGCAGAACCTGAGAGAAGTTAGTCCTGCAACATTACAGTTTATTGCTTTAACGTACTTAGTCCTAACGAATTATTTTGTTCATTCATTGGTTTCTTTCTCTGTTGCTGCCACTAGGATGTAAACTGCACGAGAGCAAGAGTGTCTCCTACCTCCCAGGAGACTGACAGCACCTGTCACTTAGCAGGCGCTCAGCAAATGCTGAGCGACCGAGACTGGAGCGGGAGAGCAGCAGGGGCACTGAACTTGGGGTGAACGCCTGGACTCCTGTGTACAACAGGCCACTTACTACCAGTTTGGCTTCTCTTACCTGAGGCCCCTTGACTGTAAAATGGGGATCTTAATCTTCCCTCTACCTTCCCTGAGGGTTACTGATAATACCAAATAAGTGAAGAAATGTTTAAACCTTTTTGTAAACAACTAAGAAACCCAAGTAGAACAATGTACTATTAGCCAGCAAAGGACTCTTGCTCAGGGACCCATAAAGGGTTTAGAGCGCACAGCGAAGTCAGTCAGAAGGCAAAAGAAAAATACCAGATGGTCCCTCCCCTAGGAGGAACATAAGGGAACCAAATAAGGATCAAGGAAAGGAATAAGAACAATAATAATAATAATAACAATAAAAACACAAAAACCAAAAATGAAAAGACAAGGACAAATTGGGGACACTTGGTAGGGAGAGGGGAGGGGGAGGGTTGAGGACAGACAGGAGCACGGGGAACTGAGGTGATGGTGCACTGGTGATATGGTGATGGGGAATACATGGGGATTACAATTGATGTCAAATATATATAAATTTTAAAAATGAGGGAAAAAAAAGAGTTTAGAGTGTAAATCTAAGCTTGTAGCCCATCACGCAACAGAAGCATAGGGACACAGAAGAAGAGATATGAATCAGTGTCTTTACAGCAGGACAAACACAAGATATGAATTCATTTAAAGAAGTCAAATCAAGGCCTCCCTGGTGGCACAAGGGGTTGAGCCCAGCACTGTGGGGCTTCTGTAGTCACTGCAGCATGAGTTCGATCCCCAGTCAGGGAGGGGATCCATATGGCAGGTAGACCGCTCCTGCCTCGACCACTGCTCCCCTTAGCAGTGTATTTCGGTCCATCTGCCTGTTCTGCTCCCCACTCTGCCTCTGGTGAATCCTCTCATCCCCCATGCCTCTGGCCTGTACTCCAGCTCTTGTGTGCATAAATAAATAAAAATCTTAAAAAAAAAAAAAAAAGTCACTTCATTTCAAATGCCAGTAGTATACAAATGAAACTCTGAGTTCTTTGAAGGCTACAGAGATAGGAATCATCTCCAGATCTCCCACAGTGCTTGGCATAAAGGGATTTAAGAAACATTTACTGAATTGAGAGTGGGGCTACCACACCTGGCATTCCAGCATCAGTTTTCATCTTTCTTGGCAGTCCATTCTGATATGGGATTGCAGGTTACTGGGGCAACCCTGTAAAAATACTGACATCTACATAATACTATGACAGCTACTGTTTCTGGTAGTATCAGACGCACTTTAATGTATTCATTCATCAGCCGCCAGTACAATATAAAGGTGAGCCCTAATACAAAAGCTAAGATTTAATGAAACATGTCAGGCATTTTAGATGTATTAGGCTCTACCAAATGCCCACAACAGTTATACATGGTGAGTACTATTATTATCCCCATTTATAGGTGAGAAACTGCAGTACAAAGAGGCAAAGGAAAATTACCCGGTGGCATGAAGCTTGGAATTGGCAGAGCCCAGATTTGAACCCAGGCAGCCTGACTAAACCACTGTACCTGGAACTGTGCAGCGACACTGAAAGGGCCTTCTGATAGCACCTCACCTACTCCTCTCACTTACAGAGAAGGGAACTGAGGGACAGAGAAACCCCCTTCTAAATTTCCCAGCTGGTTCTTAAGGTCCTCACTTTGGATGCTATCTATTTAAATGAAGCTTTATGTAAGATCTAGTTTCCTTGCCACTGGAAGCCTTCCAGAACATTTTAGAAGAAAAGCCTCTAGCCATAGCAGTTACAAGTAACAAGAGAACACCCTTGGGGCTCTGTAACAGCTACTATAGAGAAATCAGAGACTTCAGGGTATGGGGGAGAAAATAAAAGATTTACCTGGAAAGGTGTCCAGCTCCACTTAATAGGTGTAAGATTCTTAAGCAAGTCTTTCACTTTTCTGAGCCTCAGTATCCTCATCTGTGAAATGAGGATAACATCACTACCTACCTATGGTGCAGTCTATGTGAAGATTAAGAGAGATAATGTACCTGAAAGTGTTTCTTACTCACATGCTTGTAAATAGCTATTACACTTTAAGCACCTCCTCAAAGCCATAAAAATACCCTTTTTCTTCTGGAAGAGTCAACAGGCCCAAATATTAATGGAAAATAAGACCATAACCTCAGTCATCTCCATAGACTTGAACCCACGGTTTCCCTCACCCGGGCTGCTTCTTGCAGAAGTCTACACTACCTCCCTTGCTCTGAGCAGAATGGAGAAGTCAAACCAGGAGTGCACAGAGGTCACGGTGGTAAGAAATCTGGAGCTCCACATACCAAAATCCTACCTTGTCTCAAAGTCATCTCCTGGATACTGCCCCAAACATCCCACACTTCGCTGAGCACTTGCCATGTGCCAAACCATCTGATATACCCTGTGTCATAGGATATGTCAAAGTGCTTCATTAATCCATTTTAGAAATAAGAATCACTCCCCAAGGCCACAGTTACTAAGAAGAGATGCAGTCTCAAATTCAGACACTTTGACTTCAAATTGGTCTCTTGACCCCTATGCTAAGGTGCCCCCAAGAATTTTCCTCCCCCTTTAGGGCACTTTCAACACACACCCCTCATCGTTTTAACCGCTCTGAGCGGCAAGTGTTAGGTCCCCTAGGATAAACAGGTCAATGAAAGCCACGGAGGGAAGAGACTTGTCCAAGGTCACACAGGGAGCCAGGGGCAGCGGTAAGGTGGGGACCCTAGGCTTAGTTTCCCCGTCTCCCTCCTGAACTGGATCCCCAACCAGGGTCCAGATCCCACAGAAGGACCCCGACCCCTCGCGGCCAGATTCGGGGTTGGGCCGCACCCTCGTCTGGAGGGGCGGGGAAAGCGAGGGGGGGGTGCCGCCCGGCCGCCCGGAGGATGCCCGGGAGACAGAGCAAAGGATGCTCATGCTCCTACTCCTGCTCCTGGAGCTGCAAAGGAGGCGGCTGAGCCGGCGCGGGCCTCCAGGAGGATCCCAGGCGCCGGGAGGGACCCGCCCTGCCTCGCGGGCGCCGGGGCCCCTCCCCGACTCACCTGCGGCGGGAGCCAGAAGCAGGAGGCTGCAGCGGCGGCGGTGGGGGCGGCGGCGAATCCCGGGCTCAGCCATTCCCCGCTGCCCCGGATGGGGAGAGACTGCGGTCGCTCACTTCCTTAGCAACCCGGCTCGGCGGCCCACTTCCTTAGCAACCGTTGTCAATTTCAACAACTTTATTGGGACCAGGACTGAGGACAGGGAGACGCCTGCGGGGCGGGGCGGGGCTGGACCACAAAGTGGCAGTTAGTGGGTGCCCGACACGCCTCCTTCCTTTCACCCACCTACCCGGTCTCAGGAGAGCGAAACTTGACCTGACCCACCCGCTAGTTTCTGCCTCAGTTTCCCCAGCTGTAAAATGGAGCGCACCGTCTTATCTCCCCGCGCCATTTCAGCTGCCCTTTGACGTTTCCTAAAGCGCTTTCGCTTCCATAACCTGACTTGTATCTCAAACTGGGCTAAGATCGCTCCCATTTAGTATCCACCTGGTCACTCTAGCCAAAAACTTAGGAATCATTCTTTTCTCCTCTCCTTCACGTACCCACCCCATCCAGTCACCATAAGCCTATAAATGAATACAAATAATGTTTTCTAGAGAGTCAAATAATACATGTTTATGTTTCATTTCTTCCACAACTCTTAGTATTTTCTGAGGTTAATAATGACTTTCATTTCCCACCTTTTATATTATTTTCCTCTGCAGCTATTTTTGGTCTCTTTATGTTCGTCAAATCAGATGAATACTTAGTAGAGACTTTTCCAGGTGCTTAAACACAATGAATAGTGCCTGAGTTTTGTTTTTCCTCCTGAAGACCTCAGCTCTCCTGGACTGGTGCTTTGCAGGTGTAACACACAACTGTCACGTGGACTCACCTAGGTCTTCCTGGCCTGCACACATTTCTCTGGACCTGGTGTCTTCAGTTTATGGATTTACTTCCCCATCTCTGTCCAGCACATCTTTCAGTAGACTCCCAAGAAAGGATGTATGGAAGCAAGTATATTTAGTCTTTGAATGCTTGCAAGTCTTTGTACTGTTCTCACCTTTAATCGTTTAGCAGAATGTAGAAATCGCTGTTGGAATTTATTTTCTCTGAGAAATTTCAAGCATTGCACTACTGTCTTCTAGTAACTATTTTAAGACACCTCATGCTTTTCTGAATCCTGTTGTTTTGTAATGACTTTTTAAAAACCTTTAGATCCCCTCAGTCTGTTTTTGTTCACTGTTACAGTATTTGATGATGATTTCCCCTCAGTGAGTATTTTTCTCATTGTGTAGGCCGAGTCCTTTCAGTTAGGAGACTTACATCCCTTCCTTTTGGTCATTTTCTCCTCTTTATTTATCTCCCTCTCCCTCTGTTGTGTCTTTTTAGAACTTATTTTGGTCTGAAGTTGGACTGACCTAATTTGCTCATTTCCCCCCCTTATTTTTCCTTTTCTTGGCTTTTTTGTTCTACTCTCTAGGAGACTGCCCTAGCTTTCACATCCACCTCCTCCATGGAAGGATTCAGTAGTCTCCTCTGTTGACTTTAGGTCATAACCTCCTCCCTGTCTTAAGTCAGTTACTGTTTCCACCTGCCAGGAGCCTGCTGAAATCTCTGGGCCACTAATGTCTCCCTTCTGTCCTATAAGCATGCTGGGCTGACACATTTTTTATTCCCTATTGTAATATAAGTGAGGCTTGAAGGGAAAAAAATAAACACATCGGGCCTCCCTCCTTGTGTCCATGATGGCACAAGGGGTTAAGTCGCAGCACTGTGAAGCATCCCTAGCTACTGCAGTCTGAGTTCGATCCCCGGTCAGGGAGGGAACCCACATGGCACAGCAGATCTCTCCTTCCTTGCCTACTGTTCCCCTCAGCAGTGCATTTCAATCAGTCCACCTCTTGTGTTCCCCACTCTGTCTCTGGTGAATCCTCTCACCACCACCCCCACACTTCTGGCTTGTACTCCAGCTCTTGTATGAGTAAATAAACAAATCTTAAAAAAAAATAAACACATGTCATCAATCCACTGTGTTTGACCAGATGTCTTTATTGCCTTATAATTTTAAAAAAGAAGGTAGATAAAAGGGTATGAACAGATAGTTCAGAGGAAAAAAAATAGGAAACATGACTTTTAAACATATGAAAAGATGTCTCATTACTCATGGTAAAGAAAGATAATAAACTTTGATCAAGGTACTGTTGGTTTTTTTAAAAACATTTATTTATTTATGCATACAAGAGCTGGGTACAGGCCAGAGTTGCAGGAGGTGATAGGATTCACCAGACAGAGCAGGGAGCAGAACAGGCAGACTGACTGAAACACACTGCTGAGGGGAGCAGCGGGCGAAGCAAGAGAGGTCCACTACACCATGTGGGGCCGGAGGCAGGGATCAAACTTGTGCTACAGTGGCTGTGATTTGCTTGCTTCATAGTGCATTGCTTAACCCACTGTGCCACCAGGGAGACCCTCAAGGCACTGTTGATGAAGTCTGGTCTTTTTTTTTTTTTTTAAGATTTCTTTATTTATGCATACAAGAGCTGGGGTACAGGCTAGAGTAGCAGGAGGCGAGAGGATTCACCAGAGACAGAGTGAGGAACAGAACAGGCAGACTGACTGAAACACACTGCTGAGGGGAGCAGCGGTCGAGGCAGGAGAGGTCTGCCGCACCATGTGGGTCCCTCCCCTGGCCGGCAGCAGGGATCGAACTCGTGCTGCAGTGGCTGCGGTTTGCTTCATAGTGTGTTGCTTAACCCACTGCGCCACCAGGGAGGCCCCGAAGTCTGGTCTTAATTCTGTTCACAGCAAGCTCTGTAAGCTGTGTGGAGAAAGGGGACCAGCAGTAGCAATAAGACCAGAGAACCGGGTGACCAACTCATCTTTGTTTACAAGGGCTTTCTCTATTTCAACACCAAAAGGGCCATGTCCCAAGAAGCCCTGAAATCTGAGCAAACTGGGATGAGAAGTAGTCACCCTAATGTGGGAGCAACAATTTTTTAAAATATATTATCAGGGCCTCCCTGGTGGCACAGTGAGTTAAGCAATGTACTATGTAGCAAACCGCAGCCACTGCAGCACGAGTTCGATCCCTGCTGCCAGCCAGGGAGGGGACCCACATGATGCAACAGTCCTCTCCTGCTGTGCCCGCTGCTCCCCTCAGCAGTGTACTTCCATTGATCTGCCTGTTCTGCTCCCCGCTCTGTCTGTGGTGAATCCTCTCACTCCCCACACCTCTGGCCTGTACCCCAGTGCTTGTATGCATAAATAAATAAATCTTTAAAAAAATATTACCAGTATGTTTTTATTTCCTTTACACATTCTGACTCCTTTTCTATGCAACCTAAAGATTGAAGTATTTATTGCTCAGTTGTTTCAGCAGAAAAATAGAGAAAGGATTTCGAGTCCCCACGTCCTGGAGAGGGGATTTAGGAAATGGAAGTTTTCGTGACAAGTCAGAGCAGAACTTCCAACCTCCCAATTCTAGAGATTTGCTAAGTTTGAGGGAAAGGAAAAAAGGTGAGAATGCAACAAGGGGCAGAAGCCAGTGAGTCTGGGACAAGGGGTCAAGACATAGAGAGATCACCTGACTCACAGCTGAGACCCTCCCCTCTAGCTTTCCCCAGAGAAGACTTCAGTCTAGAGATGATCTGGTCTAATCCCAATCGCATCACTCTGTCTCTTCATCATAAGCAAAAGACACTAGCTCTGCCTGATAGTAGCAATCATGGAATTTATTTAAGGGTAATGGGAAGTTAAAAAAAATTAGCAGGAAGTTTCTAGAAGAAGTCAGGAATGAGGGAAGTCAGGGCATGCTGGGTTTGCCCATGGGGTCGGTGGACAACTTTCTCCACAGGCGACAGCCATGGCCCTGTCTCCACAGGACTCTCACCCACCCTCCCCATCATGGCTCCCACAGTCCCAGCATCTTTGTAATTCGAGCTTTGATTGGTCTAACACAGATCACATGCTCATCTACCCACAGTGGAAGCTTTTAAGACACAATATCTGACCCCTTTGGTTTCTACACTGGGAGGTAGACACCATCTTCATTTATAAAATGAGAACTCCCTGCACACAGGAAGGGGGATCTGTAACTAGACAAGAAAAAAAAAATCCCCATCAAAAACAGACATCCTCTTTGCCCAGAAGTTGCATCAGCCCTCCCCACCACTGCCACAGTGACCACACCTCTCGCCAGCAGCAAGCGAGTCACCCGGTGACCACCCAGCTGGGACAAAGCTCATTGTCATGAAGTTTTGCCCAGTCTCTCTCTGAATTATCCTGTGATGATGTCCCTTGTAGTGGTCAGAGCTATCCCTAGTTCCCTGGGACAGAGGAGGACACTGGATACCTAGAGGCTTGGGGACAGGAAGGAAGTGAAGAAAGAGCTCCACTGACATCTATCATGGGTGGGACTTAAATAAGCCCAGGAGAAGGTAAGCCACGCCCAGAAACCCACAATGGTTTTATTATGATCTTATCCAGGGAAAATGACTTGCAATGGACTCCTCACGGGGTTGTTAATTGCCAGATGGCCTGTTTCCCCATGCAAGGATAAAAATCACCAGCTTTCCAATCTTCCCTGACATTCTAAAGCAGCCCCAGCCAATAAATCTTTCCACAGTGATGGAAATGTCCTATATGCAGTGTCCAATATAGTAGTGGCTTTTGAGCACTTTAAATATGACTAGTGCTATGGAGGAACTGAACTGTATATATTCAAGTTGAATGAATCTAGTTTATGTTTTTTAAATATTTATTTATGCATGTATACAAGAGCTGGGGTACAGACCAGAGTCACAGGAGGTGAGAGGATTCACCAGATAGAGTGGGGAGCAGAACAAGCAGATTGATGGAAACACACTGCTGAGGGGAGCAGCGGGCGAGGCAGGAGAGGTCGGCTGCGCCATGTGGGTCCCCTCCCTAGCCAGGGATCGAACCCATGCTGCTGTGCAGCAGATGCTTCACAGTTCAGCACTCAACCTGCTGCGCCACCAGGGAGGCCCCTGAATCTCAGTTTAAATGGCCAACATAGCTGTGGTTACCACATTGGAAAACACATATCTGGACTATGAAAGGCTTGGACTGGTTGTCCAGGTGGTCTCAGCTCTGAATCCAAGCTGTACTCCTCATCAGAGAGCTGAGGCATGTTAGATTGCTGGGACCCAGTTTCCTCCTCTGTAAAATGGGCCTGTTAACACTACAGCTTAGGTTTGTTGTGAGAATTCACTGGGGTACTGTGTGGAACAGTACCGGTCACCTAGTAAGCGCTTTATAAATAGTGGGTCTATTTTCTTCCTTTATAGGATAAGGGTTATGGTGTCTTCCAGGAAAACAATAACTGCAAGTGTAAGGAGCCCTACTGGTTAAGAGAGTTGGTCTTCTTGGAAATGTAATATCAATAGGGCACGAAGGGTAAGAGGAGGTTGGGTAAAGAGATTGCTAAGAGAATGATGTATGAGAAGGCAAGGAGGTGGCATCCCAGGGCCTCTTCCAGGAAGAAACAAGATGCTGGGCTTGGACTGAGGGCAACCACTTGCGGTGCTCTCGATGCCTCTCATTTGGCTGGGCGCCCCCTCCCGTGGGCATAAGACCCTGGCACCTGAAGGACTTCAATCTAACACCTTCTAAATTCACAGCTTTGCTGTTCTCAAGAAAACCAGACAGGAGGTGACTGCTAATTGCTTCTTTAAAAAAAAAAAAAAAAGATTTATTTACTTACGCATACAAGAGCTGGGGTACAGGCCAGAGTCGCAGGAGGTGAGAGGAGTCACCAGAGACAGAATGGAGAGCAAAACAGGTGGATAGACTGAAACACACTGCTGAGGGGAGCAGCGGACAAGGCAGGAGAGGTCTGCTGTGCCATGTGGGTCAGCTCCCTGGCGGGGGATCAAACTCATGCTGCAGCAGCTGTGGATGTTTCATAGTGTGGGGCTTAACCCGTTGTGCCACCAGGGATGCCCACAACACATGTATTTATAAACACTTATTATCATCATTCATTTTTAAATTTAGGAGATTTTTTAAAGCATGGTCCTTAGTATTGGCAAAGAGGGAGAGAGCAGCACTCATATTACTGCTGACAGTATAAAGTTGGCACAAACGGTAAGGGAGATTAATAAGATCACAGAGAATAGTTCGTGTCAGCCCATCCACCTCCTAAGAATCAGTTCTGAGAAAATAATGAAAGATGCTTCTAAAGACTCAGAAACAAGTATGTTTATCCTATTACAACAGGGAACTATTATGTCCGGCATTAGGATAATGGAGAGAAAATAAGATACCAGTAAGAGGGAATATTATGCTGCCATCAAAAGCCATGTTTTTGAAGAGCATTTAGTAATCTGGGGGAATCTTCTTGAAAGTATAATAAGGGGGAAGGAGAGTATCTGTATCCACTAGGAAGAATTTTAATGTTCCACGGTGGCCATCAAGAAGGTGTCTCTTGGGGTCTTCCTGGCGGCGCAGTGGGTTGAGCGCTGCACTGTGAAGCATCAGCAGCACAGCAACGCGAGTTTGATCACCAGCCAGGGAGGGGAGCCACATGGCGCAGCAGACCTCTCCTGCCTCGCCTGCTGCTCCCCTCAGCAGTGTGTTTCTGTCCATCTGCCTGTTCTGCTCCCCACTCTGTCTCTGGTGAATCCTCTCGCCCCAGCACCTCTGGTCGGTACCCCAGCTCTTGTATGGATAAAGAAATGAATCTTTAAAAAAAAGAAAAAGAAGGTGTCTCTTGTAAACTGATGTGTCATTGTGAAATGCAGTCTGGGGGGGTCCTCCCTGGCAGCGCAAGGGGTTAAGACCACACTATGAAGCATCCACAGCTACTGCAGTATGAGTTCAATCCCCAGCCAGGGAGGAGACCCACATGGCGCAGCGGACCTCTCCTGCCTCGCCCACTGCTCCCCTCAGCAGTGTGTTTCAGTCTATCCACCTGTTTTGCTCTCCATTCTGTCTCTGGTGAATCCTCTGACCCCCTACACCTCTGGTCTGTTCCCCAGCTCTTGTACAAATAAATAAACAAATAAATCTTTAAAAAGAAAAAGAAAAGCAGTCTGGACCTAATTTCAAAGTTAAAAATGGACACTTGTACTAACTGTTGTGACTGTCACAGGAGCCTATCAACTGACAGGGAGAAGGAACTGGCTGTTTTCCATTTCTTTCTCTTTTTTTAAAGATTTATTTATTTGTTCATACAAACACTGGGGTACAGACCAGAGGTGTGGGGGCGTGGAAGGATCTACCAGAGACAGAGTGGGGAGCAGAACAGGCAAATTAACTGAAACACACTGCTGAGGGGAGCAGCGGGCGAGGTAGGAAAGGTCTGCTGCACCATGTGGGTCCCCTCCCTGGCAGGTGGCAGGGATCGAACTCGTGCTGCAGTGGCTGCGGTTTGCTTCATAGTGTGTTGCTTAACCCATTGCGCCACCAGGGAGGCCTCTGTTTTCCATTTCAACTTGACAGGCTGTGTTTATAACGAAAGCAGCGCCATCAGGAGTCTGGGGACCACTGCACTCAGGGACGTGGCCGGGGAATTCTTGCAAGAGGAGCAGGAATGCCTGGACCAAGCTCAGCAGGGATTGTACTGGAATGTGATGTAGAGAAGCACAGGACCCTGGTCTTGGCTTTAACTGTCTCTAAGCCACACGTGGTCATCTTTTTGAAACAGAAGAAAGAATACTGGGAGAGAAAGGAGATGGCTGTCAGATGCCCAGAGGCACGTAGCTCAAACCTGCTGTCCCTTTCACCGCCAGCAGCGGGCCACAGGCACAGCGCCAGCTCTGGCCAATGCAACTCTTTGGAGTGACAGAAATGTCCGATTTTGTGCTGCCCAGTCCTGTACCATGAGGCACGTGTGGCTTCTCAACTTAAAATGTGGCTAGTGCAGCCGACGAACTACATTTTAAATTTCATTTGACTTTCAAATTTCATTTGAATTTTAAAAGCCACCTGTGGGTAATGGCAACCAAACTGACAGTCACAGTGATGCAATCTAGAAGGGGTAAGATTAGCATGAGTGGTCCAGAGCAGTCCCAATTCCTCCCCCAGGGCAGGCCAAAGCTTCCCTGAGATGAAGGCAACTCCATCACCACCTACAAATAAAGCTGAAGTCCTGTGAACAGGAAGAAGGATGTGTGTATGTGATTTGACAACCAACAGAGTCTGCTATAGGCATGCTGTGTGATCACACTTTAGTTGAAAAGGAAGTGTGTGTGTGTGTGCGTGTGTGCATGTTTGTGTGTAGACAAAGAGCAAGCTGGAGAAACTTAAATGAATTTTTTACAATTGTCATTACTGTGCGTATTGATATTTTGGTTGATTCTTTTTCCATTTTTTTTTAAGATTTATTTATTTATGCACACAAGAGCTGGGGTACAGGCCAGAGGTGCGGGGAGGTGAGAGAACCCACCAGACAGCATGGGGCAGAACAGGCAGATAGACTGAAGTACACTGCCAAGGGGAGCAGCAGACGAGACAGGAGAGGTCTGCTGTGCCATTTGGGTCCCCTCCCAGGCTAGCAGCAGCGATCCAACTCGTGCTGCAGTGGCTGTGGTTTTCTTCATAGAGCGTTGCTTAACCCACTGCGCTACCAAGGAGGCCCCCAATGCTTATTCTTTTTTTTTTTAAAGATTTATTTATTTATGCATACAAGCACTGGGTACAGGCCAGAGGTGTGGGGGGGTGAGAGGATTCACCACAGAGAGCAGGGAGCAGAACAGGCAGATCAACGGAAGTACACTGCTGAGGGGAGCAGCGGGCACAGCAAGAGAGGTCTGCTGCACCATGTGGGTCCTCCACCTGGCCGGCAGCGGGGATCGAACTCGTGCTGCAGTGGCTGCGGTGTGCTTCATAGTGCGTTGCTTAACCCACTGCGCCACCAGGGAGGCCCCTCCAATGCTTATTCTTAACATCTTTTCAAATTTTCCAAGTGTTGCTTTCCCTCAGTTTCTTCATCCACAAATTGGACGTGCGTCCTGCCAGATCCCATCCTGCTGATAACCTCAGAGAATTCCCGTTAGAGAGCTGACAATGAAATGTCGTAGAGAAACGCCTCATTGCTTACTGGTCACATGAGAGAAGCCCAGTGATGGATCTGAAGGGCAACTAAAACATCCCTGTGGGGCTGGGGAGGGTGGGCTAAGGGAGAACAACCAGGTTTGGAGCCAGGCAAGTCTCAGCTCTGCCGTAAAATGTTATAGGGTCTTGGGCAAGACAGTTTCTCACACCCAAGAAGGAGTGGGCCCAAGGAGGCACTGTGATGCCAAAGTGCATGAACTCAGGCCTCCCTGGTGGCGCAGTGAGTTAAGCAACGCACTATGAAGCAAACCTCAGCCACTGCAGCATGAGTTCGATCCCTGAGGCCGGCCAGGGAGGGGACCCACATGGTGCAACAGACCTCTCCTGCCTTGCCCTCTGCTCCCCTCAGCAGTGTACTTCCGTTGATCTGCCTGTTCTGCTCCCCGCTCTGTCTGTGGTGAATCCTCTCACCCACCACACCTCTGGCCTATACCCCAGTGCTTGTATGCATAAATAAATAAATCTTTAAAAAAAAAAAACACAAAGTGCATGAACTTGAGTCAGTCAGCTCTGGATTTGAAATTCCACTCAATCATGTATCAGCTGTGTGTGATCTTTTGGCTCTTTCCAAGGAATATCCAAAGAAAAAACACTCATGAAAATACCATTATTAGAGGGGCCTCCCTGGTGGCACAAGACGCAGCACTATGAAGCATCCGCAGCCCCTGCAGCACGAGTTCAATGCCCACTCAGGGAGGGGACCCACATGGCGCAGCAGACCTCTCCTGCCTCGCCCGCTGCTCCCCTCAGCAGTGTGTTTCAGTACATCTGCCTGTTCTGCTCCCCACTCTGTCCCTGATGGATCCTCTCACCCCCGCTTCTGGCCTGTACCCCAGTGCTTGTATGCATAAATAAATAAATCTTTAAGAAAGTATATTATTATTAGAAAATGCATATTTGTTTTAAAAAGGCTGAAAAACAAGAAAAAAGAAGAAATTCATTTGGACCAGTAGAAAAGTGGGACCAGGAGTTGAGAGAGAACATGTGGTGAGGGGGGCGGGGGAAGACAGGCAAGCTGCAAGTTCAAAATGGAGTAGTCGGAGGGGAAGAGGCAGGCCCGAGAGCCGGAAGTGCGGAGGGGAAGCATGGAGCACTTGCACAGAGTCAAGCACATCAGTCCTTTCAGTCGCGGGTAAAGGTGCTATCACCATCCCACGTCACACGGGCAAACAGGCCAAGGTTACCGGTAAGCACATGCACCCAGAGCCCACACCCTTGCCTCTGCCTACAGCCAGGAGGCCCCAGCCCCTTGACCTCTCTCAAGTCCTCTGAAAATGTGGGTGTGTCTCTAGAACAGCAAGATGAAAAATTTTTTCTATTCTTTTCCGCAGAAGCGCCCAGACTCGTGGGGGGAAGCTCAAACACGTAACTCCGATCTGAGATTGGGCTTGTGGAAGCTTGTTCGGAGCACTCTGTGACTGGCAAACTGCTCATTCCTGGCTGTCCAGGTCCCCTCCCGCGAAGGCCCCTCATTGCTTGTACTATTTCCCTTTTCTCTCTGACCAGCCTCCACCCGCTGGTCTGCCTCTCGGTGCATTTGTTCCAGGGGTTCTTCCAGAGGAGAAAGTTCTAGCCCCTTGAGCCCCTCAGTTCAGGGAAACATCTCTGTCCACATCCATCATCACCCCCACCCAAAAGTGGGGTCCTTCAGACTTCCTCTCCCCACTGAATTTTGTCTCAACCTCTGACCAAAGAAAAATGTGGTATACTCTGCATCTGAGGGCAAAATGCGAACTGCACTTCTATTAATTAGAAACCAAGTCCTGGATTTAGAATTAAGTATAGAAGTGGTTAAGGGAATCAAGACCAAAGTTGGGAGAATCTCGTTGAGAAAATAGCATTTCAATTCAAAGGTGTTGAGAGGGCAAGTCAGGGAGTATCTGGTATCTGGGAGAAGAGCGGTCCAGAAGGCAGAACGGTGAGTGCAAAGTCTGAGGTGCAGTAGGCCGGGAACGAACAAAACCTGTGTCCTCAAGGGCCTCCCTGGTGGCGCAAGGGGTTAAGGTGCAGCACTATGAGACTGTCCGAGGCTACTACAGCAGGAGTTTGATCCAAGTTGGATCCCAGCCAGGGAGGGGACCCACACGGCGCAGCAGACCTCTCCTGTCTCCCCACTTCTCCCCTCAGCAGTGTATTTCAGTAGTTCCACCTGCTCCGCTCCCCACTCTGTCTCTGCTGAATCCTTCACCCCTCACACCTGTCTGTACCCCAGTTCTTATATGCATAAATAAATCAATCTTTAAAAACAAGCCAAAAAGAGGACCTCCCTGGTGGCGCAGCGGGTTGAGCAACGCACTATGAAGCAAACCACAGTCACTGCAGCAGGAGTTCGATCCCTGCGGCCGGCCAGGGGGGGACCCACATGGCGCAGCAGACTTCTCCTGCCTCGCCCGCTGCTCCCCTCAGCAGTGTACTTCTGTTGATCTGCCTGTTCTGCTCCCCACTCTCTGTGGTGAATCTTCTCACCCTCCCACACCTCTGGCCTGTACCCCAGTGCTTGTGTGCATAAATAAATAAATCTTTAAAAAAAAAATAAAAAAATAAAAACAAGCCAAAAAGAAAAAGAAAAAAAAAAACCACAACCACAATTGTGTCCTCAAACCTTGGAATGTACCACACTTATCAAAAAGTACCTTCCTGGGCAGAGCCGGGGTCAGTGGGTGGCTCCACAGAGGCCCTCAGAATAGTTTATTTATTTATTGCATGTATTCAGCACAGCATATTTGTAAGTATTCGTTTCTTGTTTATTAATTTACCTTTGATTATTTATAGGACTGCGCATATTGGGTGCTTCTTGTGTGCCAGGCACTGTGGTAAATACTTCACCATCTACCTTATCACATATGTACCTCTTTAAGGGCACAAACTATTGTCATCCCCATTTTATTGATGAGAACTGAGCAGTTAAACAATTGCTGGGCATGTAAGTGGTAGAGCCCGTCAGAGCCTCTCCTCACCTAACTTTGGAGCCCATAACTTTAGCTTCCTCTGGGTTCACAAACCGGTGGACCCTGGGTAGCAACCACTGGCAGTTATGTTGATGCAACCAGCTCAAAATATTATAAAACAGAGAATTAATTGACACTGAAAAACTAGGAGATTTTTCATGCAAAGTGGAGTATCCAGTTTCTCCTGAAATATCCAGACACGACTACACTGGGCCTGGATTCCCTTGTGGCGGTAACTGATTGGAGGGAGCAGCAGTTGCCCCCAAGTACATTCCACTTTGAAATATGATGCCTCCCCCACAACCGCCAGCTGCCTCATTTGTCTTCATTTCCAGCCCAGTCCATGAAAGCACCTGAAGTTAGGATCCTGGCTCTGTGTTCTAATAGTTAGAATTTCCTGTAGTGGGGCCTCCCTGGTGGTGCAGTGAGTTAAGCAACGCACTATGAAGCACACCGCAGCCACTGCAGCACGAGTTCGATCCCTGAGGCCGGCCAGGGAGGGGACCCATGCAGTGCAGCAGACCTCTCCTGCTGTGCCCGCTGCTTTCCCCTCAGCAGTGTATTTCAGTCGGTCTGCCTGTTCTGCTCCCCGCTCTGTCTCTGGTGGATACTCTCACCTCCCTGGACTCTGGCCTGTACCCCAGCTCTTGTATGCATAAATAAATATATCTTTAAATTAAAAAAAAGAAGAATTTCCTGTAGTGTCAGGAGCTCCCGTCACTGGAGATATGCAACTTGAGGCTAGCTGATGACTAGATAGAGGTGTTGGAAGGGGATTTCAAGAGCCAGCTGGGAAATTGGATCAGATAATGTATATAACCTTTGCAGCCCTGCAATGCTAAATATTGACTTAAAACTTTGCAGCTTAAACTGTGCAGAACTAACTTCCCCACTGGTCTCATCTTACTGTTTCAACCTTTCCTTTCCCTTAACCTTAGTGTCTTGATCTATTTACATATTTTTAAGCATATAATTATGCTGTATGAATTCTTTTACGTTTCCTCAAATCCTTTTGGAGAAGGCATTGGGAGTGTATAAATCCATGTATAAATATTTACATAAAGGGCTTGGTTACCTATACTGAAAAGAAACAAACAAAAAAGGAATTATATCTTGTAACTGCCAAGTTATCACTGTTCCCAAGATCTTCAGGATCAAGTAAATAAAGGCACAAAGAGCTGGCTACAGCCACTGTGGGATACGCCACCCCACCATCTCAGGAAAGGGCAAACTCACAGTTTTATTTCTCATCCTTTTAAGAGAGACTTAAGAAATAACCTGGGGGTCCTCCCTGGTGGTACAAGGTGTTAAACATGCACTATGAAGCATCCACAGCCACTGCAGCACGAGTTTGATGCCCGGCCAGGGAGCTGACCCACATGGCAAAGCAGACCTCTCCTGCCTCACTCGCTGCTCCCCTCAGCAATGTATTTCAGTGGATATGCCTGTTCTGCTCCCCACTCTGTCTCTGGTGAATCCTGTCACCCCCCCCCCATGATTCTGTCCTGTACCCCAGTTCTTGTATGCATAAATCAATAAAGCTTTAAAAAAAAAAAAGAGGGCTATAGTTTTAAGGCCACTAAGTTTGGGGTAGTTTGCTTCCATTACAGAAAATGAGAACAGTACCCCAGTGATTTGTACCACAAAAGAAACTGAGCAAAGTCACCAGCAACCTGAAAATGCCAAACCCAACTGGTCGGTCACTTGGTCAGTGAGAAGGAGGCTTTGCCTATGAGGTTTTTTAAATTGCTACCTATGGTCTGTTGGCAACTTTAAGCTTGTATCTTCAAATTCTTTTGAGAACTGCAGCTGATTACAAACTGATTAGTCATAAACTTATATATCATCTTATTACTTTTGATGGGAAAAAAATGGCTTAACTCAAGACCAAAAGACTGTTGGCCTATGGTGATTTGAAATAATGTTTCTGAGAAGCATGATCAATAGATATTTTTAAATTGTTAAAAAACAATGTAAAAATGGTTAGTCCCCTTTCACAAAGCTTCATTCCGCCTCCCTCTCCACAGGTAACAGTGTTAATAGGTTTAAGTGTATCCTTCCAGAACTTACGTATGTATGCATAATAGAAATATATCAACTTTGTGTTTCTTAGTTAAGTGAGAGTACACAAAAAGGCAACCTGCTTTTCCTATTAATAATAGCTCAGTGATTTCTTCAAATTTACAAAAGTAATTTACTTACTACGGTGGTAGCCTTACCACCATAAGACAGCCTCGGAAGCTGTCTCAGCTTCCAAGACAACCCGGATCCCCGTGTACAATCACCACACTGAACTAACCATGACTGTGGACCAACAGAATCCGGCAGAAATGTTGCTATGCAGGGCCTCCCTGGTGACAGGGCAGGTTGAGCATCACACTGTGAAGCATCCACAGCACAGCTGTGCAGGTTCAAACCCCGGTCGGGGAGGGGAACACATGGTGCAGCAGACCTCTCCAGTCTCACCTGCTGCCCACAGCAGACCTCTCCAGTCTCACCTGCCACCTGCTCCCCTCAGCAGTGTGTTTCTGTGGAACCTGTTCTGCTCCCTACTCTGTCTCTGGTGAATCCTCTCACTTCCTGTGACATACCCCAGCTCTTGCATACATAAATAAATTAAAAAAAAAAAAAAGAATAGAGGGGGCCACCCTGGTGGTACAGTGGTTAAAATCAGCGCTATCAGCTGTCACCAGCCACTGTGGCCTGAGTTCAATCCCTGGCCAGGGAGCTGACCCACATGGCACAGCAGACCTTTCCTGTCTCACCTGCTGCTCTTCTCAGCAGTGTATTTCAGTTGATCCACCTGTTCTGCTCCCCACTCTGTCTCCGGTGAATCCTCTCACCCCCTGCACTTCTGGCCTGCACCCCAGTTCTTCTATGCATAAATAAAAATAAATCTTTAAAATACAAAAAAATATAGCAGAACTCTTTGTTACTCCTACCTCTAAATACCCCCAACCCCATCCTCTTTGCTTCATCCACCTGACATGCAGAAAGCCCTTGGGAAATGGGAGGTTTATCATCTGGTTATAGAAGCAGATGTCCCTTTATCCCCTCTCCTATCATTGGGCCCAAGGAAGGCTGCAGTGGTGTGGTATTCCCTGTCAGCAGCTATAAAACTGCACCCTTGTCCTCCACAGGAACTGGGACACTGCCCTTTTCAGCCTCAATGTTGTCTTTCCCTGCCAAGGCTTCAAACACCCACGAGCATCCCCACATCCTGTCTCAGGCCTGGGGGTGGGGGAATTTCCCTCCCCATGCACTAGTGGAAAACATTACCTGGCCATTTTCAACACACAGGGATCCGACATCAGCCGCTCCCACTATTCTTCGTTTCTCTTGCATGGTGCAGCCCCTCCATCCTACCCAGCTGTGTATCATCACCCTAAACTCACAGGTGGCTCTTGTATACCTGCAAGGCACCACTCGTGCGGACCCCTCTGCTCTGAATACCTTACCAGCTATGCCTACCGCAGCTACCCTCTGACAACCACCTCCTACCTGTGAGGTTCAGCCGGGGGTCATCTCTGTGAAGCTTTCCCTAACATCCTCACGGGCCTCCTTGCTCCCCCGGGGCCCGCATCAGTCCTCTGTCTACTCAACAGCCAGCGGGACTGATGCCAACCTGCGCTGGTACTGCCAGCTCTGGTAAGACACAGTGAGCAGTGTCCTTCTTGCCTCCTGATGAATGCAGCTCTCAACCCTGGGCAGAGGCACGGAGCAGCTAGTTGAGGGTTCTAGAAAGTCAACACTAGCAGGCAGCAGGCACACTGGGGAAGAAAGCCAGTCACTGAAGTACCACCCAGCTGGCAGTGCGTGCTCACTTCTGTCTTCCCCTGGTCCCTGGGCTCCAGGGCTCATCTCAATGCAGCTCCCAAGCTAGAAGTGGGCATCGGCATGGACAGAGGGAGCAGGAGGTTAGGAAAGAGGTATCCTAATACTTGGAGAGTGGAGGAGATCCCCCTTTTTGTTCTTTACTCCCTTCCTGTATCCTACCCCGCAGGCCATCCCATGGTGGTGGAGGTGGAAGTGGTGCTGGGCACCTACAGGAGCCTGAAACTGCAAGGGAACCTTCCTTTCTAACTGGAGAAGTTGTGCTGAGATGCTTTGGCCTCAGACATGGGTGCAGTGTGGGAAATGTACATGAGAGTCAGGTAAAGAAAGCCCCCGTGGGCCTCCCTGGTGGCGCAGTGGGTTAAGCAGTGCACTATGAAGCAAACCGCAGCCACTACAGCACAAGTTCAATCCCCAGCCAGGGAGGGGACTCACATGGCACAGCAGACCTCTCCTGCCTCGCCCGCTGCTCCCCTCAGCAGTGTATTTCAGTTCATCTGCCTGTTCTGCTCCCCACTCTGTCTCTGATGGATCTTCTCACCCCTTGCACCTCTGACCTGCACCCCAGTTCTTGTATGCATAAATAAATCTTTTAAATAAATAAATAAATAAATAAAGCCCCAGTGAACCAGAAAGTCCCAGGGACAGAATGGGGAGGGAGGTACTTGGGAAGAGAACCCCACAGTCTTTTTTTTCAATATTTATTTTATTTATTTATGCATACAAGAGCTGAGTACAGACCAGAGGTTTGGGGAGGAGTGAGAGGATTCACCAGAGCAGAGTGGGGAGCAGGTACAGTGGCTGCAGGTGCTTTATAGTGCTGAAACTTAACCCCTTACATGACTTGGGAGGCTCCCACAGCTTGATTTATGGACTTCAGGGATCACCCCAATCTGCACTGAGAGGATCTCCCTAATTGCATGATGGACTCTGAGAACTAAACTGGGCAATGCCCCCAGCCCAATTTCAGGACTGGCCAGGGTTGACAAACACGTGGCATCACAGAGGGCTCCCAAATAAGATCAGCACTGGAACCACAACCCACACAAGGCAGGCAGAGCCGCGGCCTGAACCCCCTGTGCCAACCGCCTGTAAAAACAAACATCAGCATTCTCCATGGGGTTTCAATGAAACCCAGAGATTATAAAATTCATAACCTAAAATTCAGAATCGGGAGTTACTGTTTAACGGGTGCAGAGTTCATTTGGGAAGAAGAAAAATGCAGGAGATGAGTGAGGGGTGATGTTTACATACAACAGTGTGAGCGTACTTCATGTCACCAAGCTATATACTTAAAATTAGTTAAAATGTAAGTTTGATGTTACAGATGCCTTTCTACAATCACAAGACCATTCATGTATTTCACTACAATAAAAGCAAGGATCTAACTTTTTTCAGCTTTCTCACTAAAGTGTGGCTAGATCATACCTTCCTGGTCCCTTCCCTTATCAGTAGACATTTCGTTTGTTCCAGGTTCTAGTTATCGTAAATAGTGCAGTAGAGAATTAACATTGCACAGCATATCATTTTTTAAGCCAATGATTTCATGTTCTTCAGACAAATGCTTAAAAGTAGGATTGCTGGGTCATAGAGTATTGCCATTTTTAACTTTTTTTTTTTTAGAGATTTTTATTTATTTATGCATACAAGCACTGGGGTATAGGCCAGAGGTATGGGGGGAGGGGGAGGTGAGAGAATCACCACAGACAGAGCAGGGAGCAGAACAGGCAGATCTACGGAGGTACACTGCTGAGGGGAGCAGCAGGCACAGCAGGAGAGATCTGCCACACCATGTGGGTCCCTCCCTGGCCGGCAGCAGGGATCCCAGCAGGGATCCAACTCGTGCTGCAGTGGCTGCGGTTTGCTTTATAGTGCGTTGCTTAACCCACTGCGCCACCAGGGAGGCCCCATTTTTAACTTTTTAAGGTAAATCCAGATTGCTTT
The DNA here is from genome assembly GCA_019455555.1 of Galemys pyrenaicus. Taxonomy (NCBI): domain Eukaryota; kingdom Metazoa; phylum Chordata; class Mammalia; order Eulipotyphla; family Talpidae; genus Galemys; species Galemys pyrenaicus. The sequence continues at coordinate 756,710 of JAGFMF010011394.1, forward strand.
CCAAAATCACTACACCAGTTTCCATTCTCAGCGAGTGTAATAAGATTCCTCTTTCTCCACATCCTCTCCAGTTGTTGGGGGACTAAAGAGAAATTTCAGAACTGAAGAATACAATAAATAAAATGACAAACTCATGGATGGGCTGAACAGAAGAATGGAGATGCCACAGGAATTAATCTGTGCACTTGAAGATAAAGAATAGAAATTACCCAACCTGACCAAAAGAGAGGAGAAGACTGAAAAAAATAAATGGCGTCTAAAGGACTGGAGGCACAAAAGCAAACAGTCTAAGACACGTCTTCATAGTGGCGGAAGGCGAGAAGCATGCACAGTGCGTGACATTTACAGCAGCCCTGTCTGAACCCCCAGACTGAATATATATGATCAGGCCACATACTGGAACACAGCTTGGCAATAAAGACACGAACCAATGATACCTGAACAAATCAGAAGAGACTCAGTGGCATTTTTCTGAGTGAAGGAAGCCAGTTTCACAACGTGGCACAGGTATGCTTTGACAGTCTCGAAAAGGCAAAACTACAGCGATACATCAGTGGTTACCACAGGTTAAGGTGGGGAGTGTGTCACTAGAAAGGGAAACACCAGGGTTTTTTGAGGGGTGACAGAACTGTATTGTATCCTGTTTGTGGTGGTGCTTACTCAAATCTGTGCATTAAAATTCATAGAACTTTACACCAAAAAAAAAAAAAGGAAATTTTACTCTATGTCAACTAAACATATGAACGAGTGTCATGGCAGGCACTGAGGTGGGTCCCGAGGACCCTCAGCTCCTTGCACTTAAGTCCTTGCATAATCTCCCGCCACTGTGTCCAGAGAACACGCCAGAAGTGACGGTGCACAACTTGTGAGGAGGGTACGAAAAGACATGGCAGCCGCTGTCTTGGTCTCTGGATTCACGCTCTCTGGGGCGAGCCAGCTATGGCACATGGACACCAAGCAGCTCTGCGGAGAGGAGCTGAGTCCCCCCAGCAACAGTCAGCCCCACTGGCCAGCTGTAGGAGTAAGCTCCCAGCAACAGTCGAGCCTCCGGATGAGCACAGCCCTGGCCGCTATGACTGTACCCTCTCTAGAGACCAGAACCCCTCAGACAAAGTGTTCTAATTCCTGACCCACAGAAACTCTGAGGAGGTAAATGATTACTGTTACTTTAAGAGACTGTTTTTTTTTTGTTACAAAGTAGTAACTATAGTACCAAAAGACAGATAACATAAGGCCTAAGTTGAATCATGTCACTTCCCTGCTCAAGACCTCCCAACAGTTTCTCATCTCATTTAGGTAAAAACCAGAGGCAAGCCCCACTCTCTTCCCTCCCATACCTTACCTTCAGGCCTCCTCCCTGCCCCTCAGTCATGCCAGGCTAGGCTCCCGTCAGGCCTTCGCTCTTGCTGTTCATCCTGGAATGCTCTTCTCCTCATATCCATGTAATTCACTCATTCACTTCCTAGTCTGCTCAAATGTCACCTGGAGACAAAGGCCTTCCCTATCAGTTGCCTTCTCTTTACCCTATTTCATTTTCCTTCATAGTCTTCATCACCTCTTTACACATAATATATTTATTCATTTCTTACCTGCTTCTCCCCCAACCCCCATGGGAGCAGGAACTCAGTTCCTAACAGCTCAAAGATTTCATTTGTACTCCTATTTTACAGATGAGGATGCTGACTCCTCATGATTACACACTTGATTAATATTAAAGTGAGGTCTTGCTCCCAAGCCCTTGGATTCAAAACCTAATGCTCTTTTCAAAGGTCACCCAGTCCATAGCTCTCATTTTGTAACTGAAGAAGAGACAAATTTCTGAGAGAGCCAGAGCCTTTCTTGGAACTTTCCTTGTCACAAAGAAATGGGTCTCTGTCTCCCTGCACACCATCGGCCTGTGAGGCCTGGTCCTTGACTCCCTCCAAGCCCTGCTCTTCTAGAGGCAGGAGAGGGTCTCTCCCATGGCCCATGTCCTTAGCAGGCTGAGGGCTCAGGATTCCTGCTTGCCCACTGGCAAAGGCTGGACGAGGTGGGCTCACAGTGAGCAAAGACAAAACTGAAAAGCCAGGGAGAGAAGTGAAGGAAGCTTATAGCAGACAGGGCCCTCATAAAGCTTAATCCCACATATCTGGGGCCCTCTAGACAGTTGCAAAACATTTTCATGTACTTTGGAATCTGTCTGGCAACCCTGTGCCAACTCCTGATTCATAGTTGAAGAAACTGAGCCTGAGAAAGATTCTTCAATTTTGCTAGATACTAATTCTATTATCATCAAGCGTCACCTTGTGCCAGGTGCCATGACAATATTCAGTTCTTTAAGGTCTCACAACAGCCCTACAATTAGAATGGAGTTACATCACACATCTGGGTTTAACAAATTTGGGAAGAGAATAAATATTGTCTTTATCCTAAGGCCTGACTTTAAAGAAAGATGGGACTTGACTAAAGATACCGTTTCCATTTTACAGATGCAAAAACTAAGGTTCACACAGGCTAAGGACTTGTAGTTCAATCTCTGACTAGTGTCTTCCCAGATACACCCATGGCACCTGCCTCCTACAAAGTGAGCCCTTTTTTTAGTTTTCAATTTATAGTGAAAAAATATATATATATAGAACCCTTGGTCATTTTAAACCCCCAGTCACATTAACCACCTGAATATCCAGTTGTGATGGTCACCCTGCTTGCACACGACCTCGTGCCAGGTTCTGACCACAATGAACGTGCCAGGCTCTTTCCCCAATCTAGCCAAACTAGATGCATTTGTGCTTTTGTTCATGTGGTTTCTTCCATCCAGAATTCCCTTCCTTCTTCCCCATGAGTACCTGCTGACGTCATAGACACCACTCAACTCCAGCCTCCTCATCTCACCTTCCCATCACTATCTGCATGTGCATTTATTGAACCCAGTTATAACGGGCTCGCCAAGCCATGGGTGAAGCGCTGGTACAGGGAGATAGGTCAGGCATGCTTCCAGTTTCTGGTCTAGCTGGGAAGCTGAGAGGCAAACATCCTCCACGAAGTGACTTAGGAGGCAGTGCAGCACAGAGGTCAAGAGCATTAACATGTCTCAGAATTCCATGGGTCGACTCCTAGTTCTGCTGTGCACAAGCTGTGTGAACTTAAGCTGGTTTCTTTTTTTTTAAAAGATGTATTTATGCAAGAACTAGGGTACAGGCCTGAGGTGTGGGGGTGAGAGAGTTACAAGAGACAGAGTAGGGAGCAGAGCAGGTGGATCTACTGAAATACACTGCTAAGGGAAGCAGCAGGTGAGACAGGAGAGGTCTGCTGCGCTCTGTGGGTCCGCACCCTGGTCAGGGATGAACTGGTGCTGCAGTGGCTGCGAATGCTTCATAGTGCTGCACCTTAACCCGCTGCACCACCAGGGAGGCGCCTTAGGCTAATTTCTTTGCCCCTCTGTGCCTCAGTCTTATCTGTAAAATAGCGATGAGGAGTAACTTCATGGGGGTTATTCTGTGAACTAGGTTAGTTATCTTATGTAAAGTGCTGAGAACACAACCAGGAGACACCGTAAACAATACATGTTGGCTCTGTGTTACAATTTCAAGGCTTGTGGGAGTGAAAAAGAAAATTTTGTAAAATGAGTCTTGAAACATGAATATGCTATAGGCAGAGGTGAAGCCCTGACAATAGGGCGGAGGTGTGAAGAGTGAGTAGAGTATGAACTGCGTTTTTTCTCGGTAACTTCAATACTTGTCCCTTCCCTCTCCAGCCACTTGGGACTTGTTCTCAGGGGCTTCAAGATCTGGCATAAAGATGAGGCTGAGGGCGGTTCTCCCAAATTTCACTGTTATAATTCACACCACATCATTTACTTAACATTTTTCTCTAAATCAATTCATTTTTTTGTAGTTTAAATTTCTTAAAAAGGGAAGTTTGAAGCACAAAAGTGAATGGCCAATGAAAATATGAACTATCCAAAAAAAGGGACCTCCTTGGTGGCGTAAGAGGTTAGTACCACACTAAGAAGCCTCCACAGTTCGATCCCTGGACAGGGAGGGGACCCACATGTCATATTAGCAGACCTCTCCAGTCTCGCCCACTGCTCCCCTCAGTAGTGTTTCAGTTAATCTGCCTGTTCTGTTCCCCACTCTGTTTCTGGTGACTCCTCTCACCCCCACACCTCTGGCCTGTACCCCACTTGTTGTATGCATAAATAAACAAATATTTTTTTAAAAAAAGTATCCAGTAAAGAAAGCTGTTAGTCAATTCTAGCTAGCTAATGCTTCCCTTTCTGTGTTACAGGACAGATTATTAGCACTTGGTAGAGTTAGTGACATGCAGGCACCAACTGAGACTTTCTCTTTGGCGTGTTAACAGGACTGAGGAAAAAAAAAAACACCCAGAAAAAATGACCTGCTTCTGTTAGTGCCCTGTACCTCCTAAACCACTTTGTACACTGAGAAGGGAAACATTCCTATCCCCATCCCCACCCCCACAGATAGGAGAGAATGAACCTCAAATGGTTGCCAATTTCTTAGAGAGGGAGAAGCTTAGGGCTGGGCATCTTCCCTGGGCTCCTGGAGGTTCCCCCTCTGCACCCCCGGCATGGGCACTATTCCTCCCTTCTGCTGCATAGTCGTGGGGTTGGAGGAGGATTCTGGGAAATACCTTTTGTTCCTTCCCTTCCTGTTGTTTACCTGGTTGGGCTTGGCGTCCCAGGCTGATGATCAATGGAGGATTAAGTGTAAAAACAAACCAAACCGGCCTGCCCTTAAATAATGTTACTTCAAGGGAAAGGTCCCAACCCCCAAATAAATCAGGTTTCAGGTGAGAACCAGAATGAACTCTGACAACATAATCCTGCATGCAGGGTTTGCCTCTGGGCAACGGGCTTTTTTCTATACTCATTAAGGGCAGAGAAAACTGAGAAGAGAAAGGGCTTTTTATTTTTTGGCCAATGAAAGCTTATTGTTGTTATTATTCACTAAGCTTCTTTGAAGTGAACAGAACCTTGAATAAGAAGTCAACTCTTCCTTCACCCCTCTGTCCTTCTCTTCTTCCTTCATTCCTTCCTCAGCCCCTTCCTCTCCACTCGAGGGTATTTGTGGAGGACCTGTGATGTGTCAGGACAGCGTCCCCCGCTTTGGGTCCTCTAAACACCAGCCTCCCATTCCTGCCTAATCCGCAACCCACTTCTACTTGTAGTTACTTGATTTTAAAAAATGTGATTCCCATTGTTTCACTTACATAAATGTGGCCTCATCCTGAAATAATGAAATCCATAAAATGAAGGGTTAGACTGTCGAGTTTCCGCCTACTCCCCACTCAGTGTGTTAGCAAATGCTGTTGGCTCTGCCTTCCAATGTACTGGTTTTCTTTAAAAGACTACGGTAAAGGGACTTGGTGGAACAATGAAGGAAATAGGGTTGGTGAAATGTTAAGGACTGTTGAAACTGGAAGTTTACTTTATTATCATTACTATCCAGAGTTTTTTCCATAATAAAATTTTTTAAGTCTTCGATCTAACAAATCCACATCTGGGAACTATCTTAAATGAATATTTTAGATACAGAAAAAACTTTACAAGTAAAAATACTTTTCAAATAGCAATAGCGAAAAATTGTGAACATACTGAATTTTCCTAATAGGACAACAGTATAAACTATGGGACACCCCTTCGTGGAATGTTATGTCATTAAAAAATTGTTTATTCAGGCTATGTATCAATATGAAAAATATACACTATAAAGTAAAAAGCAGGACATTAAATTGCATATACTTGATTAAAACTATACAGAGACAGATCTTTCAAAAAGACTAAAGTTGGCAAATAATTTTATATGCCTAGAATGTGAACACTTTCTGCCCCTTTAATGCAGCAGCCTTTGAACCGGGTCTGCGCCAGCCTCTGCTTCCTCCTTTCCACCTCTCCCTAAGTGGTTGCCAGAGGGTCTTTCAAAATTGTCAGTCAGATTATCCTAACGAAACCTGTTTAAAGCCCTATAACAGCTTCCCTCTCTCCGTGAAAGCCAAATCTCCACCTCCCCAGGACCCCTCAGGTTGGAGGAAACCTCACCCGCTGACTTCTGCTCAGCTCTGGCCACTCCAGCCAAACCCAAACCCATGCCACTCTTCACTTGCTGCTTCAGCACCTCGGCACTTCTGGGCTGTGCACTGTGCAGCGTGCTGCCTGCCAGATACTGGAACGTGCACCCCCTCCCTCCCGCTTCCTTGGGAGCTCTTCAGAGGATTTCCCTGAGCTCCTTAGGCAAAACCTCCCCACTCTTTCTTTTTCTTCACAGCAATTACCAACACCTCCCACCAGAACATTTATTTGCTTATTATGTCTCCTACTTACAATGCAAACTCCTGAAGCGCAAAGGTTTAGTCTGATTCTTGGCTGAATCTCCGGGACCCAGCAGAGTCTGACACCTCGTAGGTGATCAATAAATACCTGATGAATTAAAGAATGCCAAATTAAATAACCACCCAGAGTGGTAAGCTTCATGTGGGCTTACTGCTTCTTAGGTGACCCCCCTCTCCCTGGAAACTCCAGAGAGTGGCAGACCCCAGGGGAAACTAAGGTGGCAGATCATTTTCCATTTGGGGCCTCCCCAGCACACAGTGTCAAGTGTGTCTTGTAAACTGGAGGCAGCAGAGCATGGCGCCTAATAGTATGGTCTGGGGAAAGTAAGCGTTTTCAGAGCATTCATTGTTCCCTGCACAGAAAGAAGATGAGAGTTCCGACTTCCAGAGCTGGGTGGAGATGAAATCAGAGAATGCCCATAAAGCACATAACAAGCACAGTGAAGGCACAGAGTAGGTGTGCGACAAGAGGCAGACAAATTAATCAACAACCACATGTATGCCTTTGTCTCTTTCAAGTTTACAATGTACCCTTATACATGCTTTATCTGACTTGGGCCTTTCAACAGCCCTGTTGGTTTTATCACCATTTTATAGATGAGGAAACTGGGTCAGAGGAACAAAGTGCTTGTCTACAGAATACAACTGAATCTGACTAGAACTCGGGTGCCCTTTCCTCCAGAAACACAAGCTATTATTACTGCCCGTGTTAATCAAGATGACTTGGATGACCCATTAAGGCCCAGACTCTAAAGCAAGTGCGAGTGTGAAGCTGTGAACCACAAATGAATGCAGCAAACGAGATCAGCCAGTAGCCAGGCTTTCCTCACCCCGATGGCAGCTGTTGGCTCCCACCTCTTTGAAGGAATGAGGCTCTGGAACAAGTCTGAACAGACAAGCCTCCTCACAGAGGAGTCCACAGTTTCCCGAGCAGTACTACAGACCAAAGCCCTCTCTGCAGTGCCTCCCTCTTTGATTTGGGCCACAGCTCTAAGCAGCAAGTGTCTGAGGTCCTTGTCCTGCACCTCTGACCCAGTCTGCTTGACGAGAAAGGGATTTTCCTCAGAGGTAATCAAGGGATCTCCAAGCCCTGCGTGGAGCTCTGGGCCTGGCTTTCATCAGTCTCCTCCACCTGCTTGGGGATCTGACAGAAGTGGAGCCAGCAGCTGCTGAGGCTCATGCCCCTGGAACAGGATGGAAGCTGAAGGTCACGAGGCAACAAAGAGATCAGCGGGTGTTAGACACGGATGTTAGAACCCAGAGGCAAAAGATTCAGACTGGGAGTCGTGGATTATTAAAGCTGCAGCCCCTGAGAGACAAAGTAACCTACGACCGACCGTAGCCTTGAGTCTCACAGGGTTGGTGGAGATTAGACTGGATGGGTTGCTCGCAAATGGAAATTCTGATGGCCACTGGGTCCTGGGTATCTTCTGATGGTCAGAGGCTTAGGGTTAGAAGTTAGCAGCAAAGTTGTGCAACCAGGCTCTCGGGACAAGAGATCAGAAGGGGAGAGAGCAGCCTTCAGAAGGTTCTGCCAGGCTTGCTGGCTCCTGGTGATGTGTCATGAGGCCAGATTTGCGGCAGACTGTCAGCGACCAGGAGACTGAGAGCAGTGCCTGGCACATGCTCGGTGCATCAGTGGCATTTGGCTGGCCGTGGAGCACTGAGCGCGCCATGGTCATACTTCCACTCGCACAGCGCTTACAGCGGAGGAGAGTGCGCATGCCTCAAAACACCAGTGTGGCCTCCGAAGAGAAATCACTGTTCTGGCCGGGCAGTGGGGGTGAGTCTGAGGGCTACCCTGGGGGTCATCTAGGAAAGCGGTCAATGTACCCACCCACCCCGGGCTCATCCACATTCAATTAAGGTCACTTTAGGTGTCCACATTAATGAACTTCATGGAGGGAGTTCTAGGGTTCATGATATTGTATCAAAACTACAAAAAATAGCTCTCTGTTTTATATATATATCTATATATATATGTCTCTGAAGAGAGTTTAGCATCCCAGGCTGCTCAGAGCAGGGCAGACCAAAAGATGGGAGAAATTGCTTTGCTCATGCAAGAAACTCCCAGGAGGAACAGCAGGAAGCACACGGGGAGGGAAAATGCACTGGCTCCAGGAGCCTGGAATCCTGTGACCCGGGAGATGAGCCATCTTCCTTCTCTGCGAAGTTCCCAATACTTTTCTCTAGCTCTAGCAATCCTGGGAGCATTTCTGGTTGCCAGTCCTGGCTGGAGGGACCAGCTTGGACTGGTGATGTGGTGCAGGCAGGCAGGATCAGAACTCGTCCCGCAGCTGAGGGGGCCGGTCCATGCCAAAGAAAGAGGACGGTCTTCCCTGGAGGTCCCGTTCCCGCTTCACAAAGGCAGTGAAGGAGGAGACACAGTTGCCAATGAAGTGGTCTGCTTGGCCGAGGACGTACAGATCAACCTGCGCCACCTCAGGCTTCAGGCTCACCACCTTCACCTGTAGGAGAAAGAGCAGAGCAGGGTGGCTGCAGGCCAAGGTGGCCAGCTTGACCATTCTGCAGTCTGTACATCCAACTTTCTTCCTCTGGGCTGAAGTTTAGACACAGAAGGGGGCAAGAGCAGATTAACAATGGGGTCCGGCATCTGACAGAAATGTCGTTCACTTCTGCCTAGGAACACCCCACCCAAGTTGAACAACTTGTGCCCCAGCACCCTTTCCCCACCACCTGTCTCAGCTCCCCCTGCCCCCCCAACTCATTCACACCCTATACCTTTGCTTGTGTAGTTCCCTCTGCTGGACTGTCTTCTCCTGCTGGTTAAAACGTTGATCATGCTCTCAAGACTCAGCTCAAGTTCTACCTTTTAAATGAAACCCTTGTCTGAAGGGCTTGCTTTCCCTCACCAAACTGTGTTCTGACCTAAAGGCGCCCTACTCATGCAATTCTGCCACCCCAATGCCTCTGGACCCGAAATTCCTTTCCAATCTATCCCTGAGATAGGACCCCAAAGGGAACCTTCTTTTGATGATTACCACTCCCTGGGTCCAGACACCATAATCTCATGCCTCTTGATGGCCCCCTAGCTGCCTCTTTTCCAGGTCTGCTCACTGGAACACCCAGAGGAAATTCATTGAGATATCCCCACCCCTGCTGCTCCCTCCTCCCCAAGGTGAACACACTGAAATGGTGCCCACTGCCCTTCAGAAGAGACGACACGTCTTGAAGGTGGCCTGTGAGGCCTTGTTCAGGCCATGTTCCCCTGTCCTCTCATATCTCCCCTCATTATCCCTTGAGTTCCAGCCACTAACCACCAGACGCCATTCTTCCTCAGGACCTCTGCATGTGCTCTTCCCAGGTCTGAGGTGCGTGTAACCTTTGCCCTGCAACTCAAGACTCACTTCCTAGGGGAAGCCTTCCTGTCTGCCTCTCAGGACCCTCCCTGACCAGGGCCTTTCGCTCTACACGCTCACAGAAGCGTATTCCTTTACTTCAGAGTACACATCTTTTTTGCAGTTTCTCTCCTTTGTGATTCTGATTAACATGTCTCCTGCACCTGACTGGCCTGGGGTTACATCAGTTTGCCTCTGCTGGCTGGGGCCTGCCTCAGTCAGTAACATCCGTTGACTGGATAAGCAAATGAATGAACCCCACACACACACACCTTGAACCTCTATTGTGGCGTATATTGCAGTTCTCTGCAAAGTATCTTTTCTGAGCCCAGACTGTGAGCCTGGACGGCAAGACCGTATCTGATTTACCAATAGCCCTGGCTCAGCACTGGCCCAGCTTAATGGAAGAGCAAGGCTTAGTCCAGGAGAAAGGGTGGGCTCTGAGTTCACGGAGAGGGGCCTGAGGAGTAGGGAAGGGCAATAATAGTGGCACAGGGACAGGAAATAGAAAATGGCAAGAGGTTCAAGGTGTAACAAATACATCAACGCTAAAAACTCCCTGGGACTCTCCAAATGCTTCAACTTAGTACAGAGGTGGTGGTGGTGGGGGGGCGGAGGGTACCAGCTGAAATGGGGCTGAAAGTGCTTTGCTGTCACATAGAGATTTCTAATGTAACAAAAATCATCACCTCACTATTTGGATATTAGCAAAGAAATACTGGCTTAATCACAGTCAAAATCCCCGAACAATTCAACCCACGCCCTGAAACTTACCCACTTTGTGTCATGCCCACTATAATTAGCTCCAAGACCTCTTGGGTAAATTTTATCCTTCTTGGGACTTTGGTTTCCTTAGCTATAAAATGCAGGGGTTGGGTTGCGGCACTCCCAGCTCCGACAGTTGTCTATCGAGTGGGTGGGTGGGGGACCAGAAGGCACTGACTCAGCACTCTCTCCGCAGCGGGGCCTTGCAGCCCGTGTCTCGGGTAAAGAGAAAGGGAGCCGCTCTGCACAAGAGAGAGGGCGCCTTTCACAGTCTGCGTGGGCATTTAGGGAGTTGACTCATTCCAGTGTCTTTTTGAATGATCATTATTTATCTGTTTTCACTCACCTACTTATTCTTCACTGACACAGTACCAAGCACACTACTCATTCATGGTCTACTCGGTCATATATCGTATTTCAACCATTCATCACTTCCTTGAGCCTTTACTAAGCACAAAAGACATTCCCCTTTATCAGCCACCTCCTTGGACTATAGATTATAGCTAACTTTATCGAACACGTATTTTATACAGGACTGTTTTGATTTCTTTGTATTTGATCTTCACAGTCGCTCTATGAGCTAGATACTACTCAGCCCCCTTCCCCAGACAAGGAAACAAGCAGAGAGGTAAAGAAACGTATGCAGGGCTGTACGGAGAACCCACTGTTCTCTGCCCCTGAGCCCAAGATCTTAAGCCTCTGTTACCCCGACTCTACCAAGGGCGCACTCTCACGTCTTCATTCAACAAACATTTAACAAGGGCTACTATTTTCAGGCATGTCCTAGACACTGGAGATGGCAAGGCCCTGAGGAGGTCAAAGCACCGGGCTAGCCTCAAAAATAAACAGTGAGTCAGCTTCGGAAGCTGTCTTCAAGGACCCGTAACGGCTGGGAGAAAGACACGTTTCTAGACTGGTCTCTCACCCAGACTAGAAAGTGGCTCAGAGAAGATGTGAGAAAGTACACTGGCAGTTCCCAGCAGGGACACGTTAGCTACAAGAGTGGAAGGGGAACCAAGAGAATCTGCGGAGATGGTACTTGAGCTAAGTAGGACTTGAGGGGCGGGTGGGAACTGGAGAGGAACTGGATGTCAGGCCAGAGCCTGGAGGCTCGAGGACATGAAGCAGGGAGTGGCTGGTGTGACCACCCTGGTCTCTGATTCCCTTCTGGCCACACTCTCCCTTTGCCCGTGCCTACCTTCCCTTTGAAGAGCTGTTGGATCTCAGGCACATAGTCCTCAGAATCTGTGGCGATGTAGACTGACTGGGCACTCAGCGCCTTCACCCAGAGCTTCACAGCCCGCCTGATTTCCTTCAGGTCAGGGAGGCACATAGTCAGAGTGAGGGGGGCGGCTGTGCTGCGGCTGTAGCCCACACACTGAGGAGAGGCCATGAAGTGCGAGCCCGCAGTGCCGTCCTTCAGCATGGCGCAGGCGTTTTTCTATGGGGTGGGACAAGAGCACGGAATTAAAGACAAGTAACAGGCCCTGAGCCCCAGAAGCAAGAACTAACAAGTGGAGAAAGGCCCGGCGGTGTGCAGGAAGAGCGCAACTGTGTTTTCCAAGAGAGCAAAGCGGGAGAGGGCAATGTGCCACAACAGCAACTGCGGTTATTTCTGGGTAGTCGGGTCTGGGCTTTTGACACATCTTTTCCCCTTGGTCTTACTGCGTTATCTGGGACTTCCAGTAGAATTCTGAACCTGGCAGTGATAATGGACAGCATTATCTGATCCCTGACTTCGGTGGGGACAGTGCTGATAGCTCTCGTGAGGTCCGTGTTTACTGTGCGTTTCGGAGATAGCCTTTATCGAGTTAAGGTGGGTCCCCTTCTAATCCTGTTTTTTTTTTTTCTTTTTTATCACAAATGGGTGTTAACGTTTATCAAATATTTCCTTGGCTTCTTTTGAGATGATTATATGATTTTTTTCCCCTTTGGGAGTTAAAATAGCAATTTCAATGCACTCCTAGGACAAATTTTACTCATTCATGTTACAGGCTCTTTAATATATTATTAAGGTTTGCTTGCTAGAAGAACCAGTGCACCACCATGCTCATGGTCGTCGGCTATACTTTGCCACGTTGACCATACCCCAGTTTGATGTTAGGGTTATGCTAGTTCTATTTAAAAAAAAAAATAGCATCTTGAATCTTTTATGTTCTAGGAAAGTACAGATGGGAACTATCTGTTCTCTGAAGGTTTGGCTAAAATATTCTGTGCCTGGCCTGCTTTCTTTGGAGGAGAGGGGCAAGAAAGGAGTCTAGTAGGTAAAACATTTCCCCAACTGATTGTGAGTGAATTTTGACCTAATTTTTATACTTTTTATTATTTTTTAAGTCTTTAACAATGAACATTTCTTTTTTTTTTTTTTAAGTTTTTTCCCTAAGATTTATTTATTTATACATACAAGAGCTGGGGTACAGGTCAAAGTCCAGGGAGGTGAGAGGATTCACCAGAGACAGAGTAGAGAGCAGAACAGGCAGACTGACTGAAACCCACTGCTGAGGAGAGCAGCGGGCGAGGCAGGAGAGGTCTGTTGCACCATGTGGGTCCCCATACTGGCCAGAGGCAGGGATTGAACTCGTGTTACAGTGGCTGCAGTTTGCTTCATAGTGTGTTGCTTAACCCACTGCGCCACGAGGGAGGCCCCAACAATGAACATTTCTAACAGGTACCATATACATCTCCTTAAGTACATTGGATTGTCTACATTGGTTCTGTTATTTTCACACTGAGGATAATCTGGTGAGATTTCTGCACATTTAATCAACCTCCAAATTCGGAGGATGACATCTTCATTTCTTGGGAGCCCCACCCAGCCTCCAGAACTTGTTTTTCAACAAGGAATCTACTGGCTAAATATTGAGCTGAGACAGCGGATGCCTGAGCAATGGCCTCTCTCTGGCATGCTGCCTGATTAGGAGTCTAGCTTATTTGTTTATCTACAAAAAGGAGGATGAAATTAGCAACTGTTACAATGAGAGCTGGCAAGTAGGCACTGCAGGCGTGTTTCTGATGAGTCTGTGGCAGGGTCGTGGGACAAAGGCCTTACTTGGCCGAGAGAGACCTTTCTGTACTGGCTGGGATTTGGTGCAATGGGTTCGCTGTTCAGCCCCACAGATGTGAGCCCTGCTCAGGAACACATCCAAACCAGCCAGGAGGGGACGGTGGAGTTACCCAGTCGGAGCCAATGCGCAGGTGAATGCCCACATAGGGCCGGATGAGGTGGGCACTGATGTGAGCCTCTCCTGTCTTCACCATCTCATCTGACCACACCATGTACTTCTGGAGCAGCCTGTGCTCCTCCAGGACAGGGAACTGGGCTGGGGCCCCTGGCAGGGCAAGCACTGGATGTTCCTTTGGAGAAAATCTAGGTATGAAACAGAATGAGGAGAAGTCACACAGAGGATGCACGGAGTCTGGCTTCCACCACCCCCCAGGGAAAAAGGACAGTGCTGCATCGTGTCCCAGAGACCCTGAGGAGGGGCCCCTGTTACATGCAAGGAGCATGAGAGGTTGTGAAATCCCAACAGGCTGATAAGAAACCTTGGGGGCAGCAATAGGTGCAATATGCAATACTGTCCCGCCACATGGAATTTACAATCCTTTTTGCTTGTTTAGCAATTAAAAATTTACAGTAAAGCATTCCAACCTTTTGTATGTCATGCTGGCCTCTAATCTATGGGGCAGCAATTCACTCCAGGGTGGGGTGTCTGGACTGTGGTTTTGCCCTTTTACCTATACGGTGGGAGTGGGACGGGCAGCTGCTTAGACGGCAATGTACAGATCACACTCACAGAGAATGTGTGTGCTGGAGATCATTCATTCAACACAACATGTACTTACTAACCACCTACTAGGTGCTCTGTCCAGGGCAGAACAAGACAGGCCCAGTTCCTGCCTTGAGGAAATGGCCGGAGGCCTGCAGATGTCCCCACAACCCATCTTTGCTCCTGGACTCAAGCTTCTAAAGGCAGGTTGTCAATGTGCCTGGAACAGTGTCTGTCACACATAAGGGTCCACTAAATATTTGCTGACCAAATGAGTAAGGAGCAACCTTACTTCAACCAACCCCAGAGCCTATCTTAGCAACAGGAAACATCCTGCTGCTCCATAAATGCAAAACCTGCTTTCAAACCCTAATCTCCACATACTTCTCCCCACTTCCTGGAATGCCTTCCCTCTGCCATACCAGCCAAAACCCTTTTCTGAAAATGACGAAATAGGCACCACCACTCTGGAAAACATTTTGGCAGTTTCCTATAAAGCCAGACCTACAATTACCATATGACCCAGTGACTGTATTCCTGGTATTTATCCCAGAGAAATAAAAATCTATTTTCACCCAAGAACTGGTCCACAAATGTTCATAGAAGTTTTATTTATGATAGCCAAAAACTAGTGAGAACTTGGATGTCGTTCAACAAGTGAATAGTTAAACAAACTGGAGCATCTACACCTTGGAATACTATTATAAGGAAAAAGAACAAACTATTGACACAGGCAGCAACTTGGATGGATCTCAAGGGAATTCTGCCAAATGAGGAGAGCCAATTCCAAAAGGTTACATACTATACTAGTCCATTTACGTAACATTTTTTAAATGACCAAATGGACAGCAAAACAGAAATGGACAAGTGATTAGTGTTGTCAGAGGCGAGGGGTGTGTATGTGGGTGATACACAGATCACAATCACAAAGAATGTGTGTACACATATACACACATACACACACAGAGGTGAATACAAGAAAAATGGGAAAATCTGGGCCTCCCTGGTGGCACATGGGTTAAGCACTGCACTATGAAGCATCTGCAGCCACTGCAGCACGAGTTCGATAACCAGCCAAGGAGGTGACCCACATGGTGCAGCAGACCTCTCTTGTCTTCTCCTGCTGCTCCCCTTAGCAGGGTATTTCAATAGATCCGCCTATTCTGCTTTC
Source organism: Galemys pyrenaicus (assembly GCA_019455555.1). NCBI lineage: Eukaryota > Metazoa > Chordata > Mammalia > Eulipotyphla > Talpidae > Galemys > Galemys pyrenaicus. Next base: position 772,102 of record JAGFMF010011394.1, read on the forward strand.
TACTTTGTCTCTGGGGAATCCTCTCACTCCCTGTACCTCTGACCTACACTCCAGTTCTTGTATGCATAAATAAATAAAATCTTGGGAAAAAAACCTGGGATAATCTGAGCAATATGGGTGGACTACATCAATGTCAACATCCTGATTATGATACTGTACATAAGTTTTGTAAAATGTTACCAATGGGGAAAACTAGGTAAAGGGCACAGGGGATCAGTATTTTTTTTTTTTTATCACTGCAGGTGAAAGTTACAACTCTGTCAATGAAAATGGTCAATTAAATATCATGAAATACTTGAAACCTTACAGAGAAAACATTTTTTATACTTTTGCTTTTTTTATTTTGGTTTATTGATTTTTTTTCTTTTTAGTTTTCTTCTTTCAGTTTGTTTTCTTCTTCGAGGAACTCATTTAACAGTATATATACCAATGACTCAAATTAGCAGACGTTAAGCCTTTGCTTTGCATTTTTTTTTTTTAAAAAGTGCTCACCTAAATAAAATACTATCTTATCATCTTTTTCTCTTTCCTTTTTCTTCCTAGAAGATATTGTGGCTTTATGCTCAATTATACTTTCATTGTTTATAGAAAGGGTATTGTTCTGTATGCTTTGTACACAGTGTAAAGGTAAATTCATGGTGTGTCCAGCCAGATGGCCTGTTCTCACGCTGACTGTGCCACTTACTGACCTGGCACTTAGTTAACCATTGGACTTGATCATTCTGTGGGTTTCCACACTTGTACTGTAGAGCTGATAACAGTTCACACTTCATAGGACTACTGAGAAGACTAATGGATAAATACAAGCAAAGCATTTAGAACAATGCTTGACAAACAGGAGACTTTCAGAAAGATCCACCCCCATTGCTGTCGTATCAAATGCAACCTATCGCATCTTTCAAAAAGCTGACTTTAAGTTCTGGCGATATGGCCATGTTGAGCCTGTGGGTCATGTGATGGTGCTGACTTCTCCTGAAGTCTTCCGTTTTGCACTAATAAACCACAACTGACCTACCTAGTCCCTTCCTGCTGGAGGGTGTTCCAAGCTTTCACTCACACTAAGATGCCACAATGCATGTGCCACTGAAGTTCTTCACATCCCACCTAAATGCCCACCTCTGCAAACCCCTTCTAAACCTCCAGAACCAGTTGCCTGCCCCTCCCTGTCCCGTGTCGTTCGCTGACTCATCAACACTGATGTCCTTAGCAGCTCCCCTGCTCAACTGTGACCTGTGAGGGCGGGCCCTGCGCAGTCTCATCACCGTGATTCCCACACACAGTGGTCCAGGGCCAGTGGAGAGGAAGCTACAAATAGGAGTCCGTTGACATAGACAGCTCTATAAGGCGTAGTTGTTTTTTTTTAAGATTGATTTATTTATGTACATAAGAGCTGGGGTGCAGGCCAGAGGTGTGGGGAGTCAGAGGATCCACCAGAGTCAGAGTGGGGAGCAGAACAGGCAGATCCACTGAAACACACTGCTGAGAGGAGCAGTGGGCGAGACAGGTCTGCTGTGCTAGGTGGGTCAACTCCCTGGCTGGGGATTGAACTCAAGCCACAGCAGCTGCAGACAGTCTCATAGAGCTGCAACTTAATCCCTTGCGCTACCACAAAGGCATAGTCATGTTTGACTTTAGTTTTATCTATACAAACATGTGAATCATTTATTAAACCTTATCGTGGGACAGGTAATGCTCCAATTGCTTGATATGCATTGTTCACTAGTTTTCAGGAAAGTCTTGGGGGTAAGTACCATCGCTGGGGATAGGTACATTTTAGATGAGGAAACTGAGGCACAGAAAGGTTAAGTAATAAGCCCACGGTTACACAGCTAAGATGTAAAGCTGGGATTTAAATCTAGTCAGTCTGCTCTAGAACCAATTTTCTTAATTACTATATCTCACTCCCACCTGCCTACCCTAGCCAATGAGCACTTGAAAAGCTGAGTTTCCAGCTCTTAAGACAGGTCTGAACAACATATAGTAGATACAATGAATATTTTTAGAATGAAAAAAATAATTGGAAAGGATTCAGGGATCTTGCCAAAAAGATCAGGTTGTTAAGGGTCAGAGAAAACTGAAGCACATATTCATTCAGCAGTGCCTACCATGGCTAAGCTCCTTTCAGATGCTGCCTCGGAGCACTTCTTTTTTTTTTTTTTTAAAAAGATTTATTTATTTATGCACACAAGAGCTGGGGTATAGGCCAGATGTGCAGGGGGTGAGAGGATTCACCAGAGACAGAGTGGGGAGCAGAACAGGCAGACTGACTGAAACACACTGCTGAGGGGAGCAGCGGGCGAGGCAGGAGAGGTCTGCTGCACCATGTGGGTCCCCTCCCTGGCCGGCAGCAGGGATCAAACTCATGCTGCAGTGGCTGTGGTTTGCTTCACAGTGCATTGCTTCACCCACTGTGCCACCAGGGAGGCCCCTGCCTCAAAGCATTTCAAAAAGGAAGCAAAAGTTGTGATCCCCAAGGGGGCTACAACATTTTCTTTAAAATTATTTATTGGGGCCTCCCCAATGGTGCAAGGGATTAAGCATTGCACTATGAAGCATCCACAGCTACCACAGCACGAGTTCCATCCGCATCCAGGTTGCTGACCCACATGGCTCACCTGCGGCTCCCCTCAAGAGTATATTTCAGTACAACTGCCTGTTCTATACTCCACTCTGTCTCTGGTGAATCTTCTCACCCCCTACATCTCTGGCCTGTACCCCACTTCTTGTATGCACAAATAAATAAATCTTTAAAAGTAAACAAATTAATTAAACTATTTATTTTGTGCATAGAAGAACTGGGGTGTAGGCTAGAGGTCTGTGGTGTGGTGGGTGGAGAGAGGATTCACCAGAGACAGAGTAGGGAAAAAAGAGGCAGATCTACCGAAACACACTGCTGAGGGGAGCAGCAGGTGAGACAGGAGAGGTCTGCTGCACCATATGTGGGTCAGCTCCCTGAGGAGGCCACAGTGGTGATAGCGCTGAGACTTAACCCCTAGGCCATCACGGAGGTCCTGGAACATTTTGATAAAATTAGGATCTGTGCCACCCCTGCCCTCTACCCTCCCTACGCCCCCTGACCTCTTGCAGCTAACCTTTGGCAAATTCTAAGTTTGGAATGTTTGTCCCTTATAGGAAGGTCAGGTGTACCCACACCAGCCAACTGGCCCAGCTGAGCTCTCAGAGACAGTCAGCACTGTGCGCCTGTCACGAGTCAGGCCTCTTGGAGATGTGCAGTAGCCAGGCCTTCATATGACTCCAACCCCGGCCAACAGATCACTGCAGTCACGTGAGAACACCAGCAAGAAGCACCTGGCCAACCCAGGTGTCTGTCAACAGATGAACGGACAGACAAAATGTGGTCTGTGGGGCCTCCCTGATGGCACAATGGTTTAAGCAACGCACTATGAAGCAAACTGCAGCCCCTGCAGCATGAGTTTGATCCCTGCTGCCGGCCAGGGAGGGGACCCACATGGCGCAGCAGACCTCTCCTGCATCGCCTGCGGCTCCCCTCAGCAGTGTGTTTTAGTCTGTCTGCCTATTCTGCTCCCCACTCTGCCTCTGGTGAATCCTCTCACCTCCCTGGACTCTGGTCTGTACCCCAGTGCTTGTATGCATAAATAAATACATCTTTAAAAAAAAAGTAGGACAAAGATTGCCAGGGAATGGGAATGGGAGGAATAGAGTTGTTTCACAGCCAGAGTTTCTGTTTGGGAGGACAGAAAAGTCCTGGAGATGGACAGTGGTAATGGTTACACAGCATTGTGAGTGTATATAATACCACTGAATTGTGCAATTAAAAGTAGTTAAACACACACACAGCTCCGCTTGCATAAATACACACATACACACCCAGACCCTTATTTTCTGAAATGTCATATTGTCATATGTTCACAAGTGATTCTGACAGCAGTATTTACTAACCTGGTAAATAATGATATTAATTACTCCTCAGAAAGATAGCAAATCCATTTTACATTAGTATTTGTAGGTGTGCACTGTGTATAAAATGTCTAGAGATAGAGGTATATACACCAAAGTATTAATAATGTTTTCGGGAGAGCTGGTAGGATTATAAGTAAATTTAATTTTCTTCTTTTATTTAAAAAAAAAAAAATCTGGGCCTCCCTAGTGGTGCAGAGGGCTGAGCAACGCACTGTGAAGCATCCACCTGTGTGAGTTCAACCCTGGCCAGGGAGGGGACCCATGCGGTGCAGCAGACCTCTCCTGCATCGCCCGCTGCTCCCCTCAGCAGTGTGTTTCAGTCTGTCTGCCTGTTCTGCTCCCCACTCTGTCTCTGGTGAATCCTCTCACCCTGCGACTCTGGCCTGTACCCCAGCTCTTGTGTGCATAAATAAATAAATTTTTAAAAAAAGAAAAAAAAATCTGCCACCAAGTCAGTGGTAGGTATTCCAGAGAATATTCAATCCAAGAGGTTCAACATGGATTGAAACTTAATGCAGTTGGGATTCCATAAACAAATGAAAAAAACAAAAACAAAATCAAAGAACTGCTGGCTAAGTCTAGTCAACCCACAGAACTCTGGGAAATACAGATTTGTTGTTGAGCCACTAAGTTTTGGAGTAATGGGTTATTAGAAAAGTCATGATGCATTTTTGCAACAACAAAACAGAAAAAAATGTCATGGCTTCTGACAACTCAGTAATTTGTTCTGTAGCAACAGATGAAGGAAGAGCCTGCCACCTTCTCATGCCCCCACAGCAGCCACACGGGCCTTCTTCCTGCTCCTGACCACACCACCAGCTTATTCCTGCCTTAGAAGCTTTGCTTTTCATGTCTCTGCCACTGTTCCCTCTAGCTCTTGGCATGGCTGGTTCCTTCTCATATTTCAGGTCTGTTTTGGGCTGAATGTCTTTACCCCCCAAATTCATATGCGGGGACTCCCTGGTGGCGTAACAGATTAAGCAACGCAGACCGGAGCCACTGCAGCATGAGTTCAATCCCCTGGCCAGGGAGGGGACCCACTTGGCATAGCAGACCTCTCCTGCCTCACCCGTTGCTGCCCTCAGTAGTGTATTTCAGTCAACCTGCCTGTTCTGTTTCCCACTCTGTCTCTGGTGAATCCGCCCACCTCTTGTGCCTCTGGCCTGTACCCCAATTCTTGTACGCATAAATAAATATTTTTAAAAAAATAAAAATAGGTGCTCTGAAGTCAGACTGCTCGGGTTCAAATCTCAGCTCTACTACCAAGTTGTGTGACCTTGGGCAAGATACAGCCCTCCTCTTTTCTTCAATTTCCTTGTGACAGCAGTACCTGTCCCATATACTTGAAGAAAGATTAAATGAGTTATTATTAGGAAGGACTTAGGTAGTGATGTGAAGACTTAGAAGTCTCTGGCAAATCATAGGTGTTAAATAAATATTCTTATTAACTAACTAAGACTTATACAAGGGCCTTCCTAGTAGTGCAGGGGCTAAAGTTTCAGCGTTATCAAGCTGTCACCAGCCACTGCAGCACGAGTTCAATACCCAGCCAGGGAGCTGACCTGTATGGCGCAGCAGACCTCTCCTGTCTTGCCTGCTGCTCTCCTCAGCAGTGTTTTAGTGGATCCACCTGTTCTGCTCCCCACTCTGTCTCTGGTGGATCCTCTCACCCCCTGCAAATCTGGCCTGTACCCCAGTTCTTGTATGCATAAATAAATAAATCTTAAAAAAAAAAAAAAAAGACTTACAGATCCCAACCTCAACTGCTCTCCCAGCAATTCCATTACCTTGGACAAATTATTTCACCTCCTTGAATTTAGTTTCCTCATCTCTTAAATGGAAACTAATCAGAATACCCATTTCATGAAATTTCTTCAGGCTTTAATAAAACATGTGAATAACAATAGTAACAACTAACAGTGGTTGGTCCTGACTATGTGCCAAGAGTTTCACACAGTAGGAGGCAGGTACTGCACAGGGTTCCTCCACTCAATCAAGGGGGAAACTTGGGCTAGCCAACTGGAGGGCTTGCGCGGGGTCACCTCGGAGGCAGGGCTAGGTCAGAGCTCAGGTCTGTCTTATCCTGAGACTGCGCCTGTACTCACGTCCACGTCAGCCTCTCTCCGGCCTACTAAACGTCAAGTGTTATGGTCACGCGTGAATAAACTGCACCGCTCCTAACCCATGTCTGACTTCTGACACTTCCTTGCCATGCGACACCATCAAAGACAAGGGCGCTACGAGAGGTAATATCATTATAACCAGACTGCAGTTCTCTGAAGACTAGTTGGGTCTTCCTCATTTTTATATGTCCTCTCTAGCCTTTCAATACTATGTCTCATACATGACAGACGCTCTATAAATATTTCACAGTCTGTGCCAATGCCCTGCTAACCTATTTTTTTTTTTAAATAGTGTCTACTGGAGTGCAATTAATAAAGCACATCCAATTATTATCAGGATGACATCATTTCTTAGTCTGCAACTGAAGCTGCTCATCTCTAGAAGCTGCTTCCAATTTTTACCTTGTGAAGAGGAAGGTAACAGGGGAGTGATTCTTCTCACGCCGAGAGGAGGAAATTGAGACTCATGTGACTGCACAATACTTTTTATGACATCCTTTATCTACCGATAACTTGCTCAACCTTGCAGCAGGTCAATGTTCTACTGTGTCAGGCGTTGGATGGGAACAGACCACACAGGATTCCAAGTTCAACAGACAGAATGGTCGCACCTTTGGTCTCATACATCAGGGTGTGGTAGAGTGGGAGAGGGCTAGGAAGCTGCTGAACACCCATGGGCCCCATGCCCCTCCCCTAAACCCAGCAATACTGCCCCTTCCAAGTACCTCTGAATCCACTGGTCTTTGTAGGAGGCACTGAATGAAATGCCTGCAAAAAGCTCCGATTTGTTGAAATTCACATGAAACTGATCCCAAAATGGGCCAAAAGGGTTTCCTTCCTGCAGAAAGAGTGTGGTAAAAGGCTTACTGAGGGGGAGCAAAGGCATCTGGGGATGGACCTAGGAACTATGGGTGAGGGGCCCTGGGTGAAGTCATTCGGGCTGAAAACCTTCATAGGCTGCCCCAGTAGGAATGTCACTTTGCAATTTCTGGGTTGTGGTTAAGGAGGGCAGTTAGGCCTCCACTCTGGTTTCTAGCAGATATTCACCACAGTGTCATCTGCACTCACATGTTCCTGCCCGCCAACCCTGCAGCATTGGTGAGGGCCCAGGGAGGAAGTGGACTTTGGATGTGGGACCCTTCAAGAGACTTTCAAGATCAGCAAGTCCAGTGTCCTTATTTTCAAGATGTAAACCAGAGCACAGACAGAGCAAGATACTCGCAAAGGGTCACACAGCACGTGAGGACAGTGTTGGGGCTGTAAACCAGGTCTCTCGTCTCAAAGTTCATGGCTCTCTCAACTACCTTCCTTAGACTTTGGCAGGAGCACTGAAAGACATGCTGGGGATAGTCTTATTCCTAAAGTACCAGAAACCTACAAAGTTTTACTGATAAAATACAGTAACTTCTCATTAATCTTCTGAGAAACAGAAAAGTATACGAGAAGGTGGACAATGGAGTCAAATTACCTAGGGTCAGATCCCAGCTCCACCACTTGCCATGTGACCTTGTGTAAAGTATTGAGCCTCTCTGTGTCAAACTCAGGGTCCTCGCTATAAAACAGGCTGTTGGGCCTCCCTGGTGGCCGAGGCGTTAAGTCTCAGCACTATCACTGCTAAAACCTGGATTCGATCCCTGGCCAGGGAGCTGACCCACATGGTGCAGCAGACCTCTCCTGCCTCGCCCGCTGCTCCCCTCAGCAGTGTGTTTAAGTAGATCTGCCTGTTCTGCTCCCCGCTCTGTCACTGGTGACTCTCTCACTGCCTTCCCCCACTGCCAACCTCCTATTTCTTCTATGCAAAAATAAATAAAAATCTTGAAAAACAAACAAAAAAAAACCTCCAAAAAAAAAAAAACCAACAACAACCCAACAAAATGTGGCTACTGATAGTATGTTCCTCATGGAGCAGTGTGAAGATAAGTGGGCCACGATGTCTATAGCCCCCAGCATGGTGCCTGGCATATACGTGCTATGTGAGTGCTCATCATTTTTATGATGTGGCACTCCATAGTTCACAGACATTCCTACACGGGCCCTCGTGACTCTAAGAGTGAAGAGCAGCAACTGGTGCCTTTAATTTGCAGGTAAAAATAAAGGCTCACAGGAAGTAAAGACTTCTGCCCACAGTGACTCTGCTGACAAAGGCCAGAAACAGAACTTAATACTCTAAGCCCCTCTGGTGCCTTCCCCCCCACACTGGCATCACCCAACGTTTGAGAGGTCTAAAGGACATGGAACCATCAAAAAGGGCCCCCAGACCCACCTTCATGGGACATGTTTTCTTATCAGGACTTCGCTGGGCTGCCACTTCGAAGCAGTATGCCACTCGCTTCTCAGGGGGCCAGTGAGTCGGTGCCAACTTCTCCATGAAGTCCTCCAGGCTAATGACCCGATGGTAGGCCTGGAGGGGCTCCAATTTGAAGTACTTCTGGTAGGATACATGGAGCTATAGAACAAGTGGGGAGGGACAGAGACATTTATTAAACCATATTACCTAAGACCCAGCCAGCTTGCACTACATGCCAGTGAGAAACTTTTTTTTTTTTTAAAGATTTATTTATTTATGCATATAAGAACTGGGGTAAAGGCCAGAGATGCGGGGGTGGTGTGAGGATTTACCAGAGACAGAGCTGGGAGCAAAACACGAAGACAGACTGAAATACACTGCTGAGGGGAGGAGCGGGTGCTGCAGGAGAGGTCTGCTGCGCCATGTGGGTCCCCTCCCTGGCTGGCAGCAGGGATCGAACTCGTGCTGCAGTGGCTGCAGTCTGCTTCATAGTGCGTCACTTAACCCACTGCACCACCAGGGAGGCCCCCACAATGAGAAACTTTTGACGAAACACACCAGTTAGAACAGAGATGAGCCAAGAGAAGACATCTACAAAGAGCAAATAGTAATAGCCCATGCATTCAAAAGTGCCTGCTAATGTACAAAAAGGCAAATAACACAGAGAAAATACAGGCAAAGGACAGGCGCACACAAGTCACAGCAAAGGGAAACTCAAATAACAATACACTCAAAAGCTGTGCAAATTCACTAGTCATTAAGAAAAAGCAAATTACAACTACAGTAAGATTCATTTCTCATCCATGAGATGTGCAAAGATGTTAATGTTTAGCTGTCACTGTTGGAAGGGGTGGGTACTTTCAAACATGGCTGATGGTAGAAATATGCATTTTGGAACACTCTGAAGTGCAATCTTGCAGCATCTAGCAGAATTGAGAACATACCTTCCATCTATACGTATTTGCCCTCGAGAAGTTCTTGCACCTCGCACTAAGAAATGGGTACAAGGATGCCACAAAGTCTTTCAGGAAAGAACTTGGAAGGAATCACACTAAAGACCATTGACACTGGTTGTGGGGGAAGGAGGCGAGTGGACCGGAAGTGGGGAGAGCTAGGATTAGACTTAGGAGCCAAGGGAGATTTTATCTTTTACCAGCTTTATCTGTAACCGTTTCCTTTCTGTCATTAGTGAACAGATAAAAGGTGAGAAATGAGTAATGAGTATCACTTCTACTGGTCACTACATGAATGGTAACTGTGTCTCTTTATTTTTCTAGATCAAAAAAATTCTTAGGCGATCAAAGAATAAAACTTGAACTCTATTCTATAGGTCAGAGTTTCCCCAACATAATTTATTAGTTTGGGTGCATAAAGAGTGTTGCCATAAAAAGTTCCCCAGGTAAGCAGGCTTGGAAAATACTGTGTTAATGCTGGTTTCTTTACCACAGAATTTTTCAGGGCCTTTAATATACTAACATGCATTTTGGATCTCCAATTTTGGGAAGACAGGAAATGAGAACATAATTTCCCAAAATGATTTAACCACTGATTTTTCTTACATGAACTACTGGTGTTCTAATGAATAAATTAGAATTTATTTATTTGGGAATTTTAACTACCAGCAAAGAGGTATTACTGAAGGGTTTTGAACAGAAATAGTATGAGATTTGCCTTTTTGAAAGATCACTCTGGTGGCAAAGGGGAGTGTACTGGTGTTAGTTAGATTAAAGGAAAGAGAGGAATTAGGAAGCGACTGCAGTAGCCCTGTTATTTGTTCAAGCTGTCACTCAATGTGTATTCTGACTAAGTCCAAGTGAGAGACGGACAGGCATGGGCTGGCTAGATGATGCAAAGGAAAGCAAAGGCGAGGACAAACGGAGGCATTTAGGATGACTTCCTGACATCTGCCTTGATAGCCAGGTAACTGCCTGGCAATACAGGGGCTGAGACAGGATTGAGGCGAAAGATGCCAACTTTAGCTCTGGTTTTGTAAATTTTGAGATATCTATTGAACACCCAAGCAGAAGCAAGGATCCAGGAGTTAGAAACATAGGCTTATGTATGGTCAGAGGAGAGTCTGGGGAAGAGATAAATCGAGGAGTGATGTGGAAAATAGTGAAACCACAAGAATCAATAGAAATTCTTTTTTTTTTTAAGATTTTATTTATTTATGCATACAAGAGCTGGGGTACAAGCCAGAGGCCAGGGCAGGAGAGGTCTGCTACGCCATGTGGGTCCCCTTCCTGGCCGGCAGCAGGGATTGAACTCGTGCTGAAGCAGTTACGGTTTGCTTCATAGTGCATTGCTTAACCCACTGCACCACCAGGGAGGGCCCTCAATAGAAATTCTTAACAAAACAAATAATAGGGGCCTTCCTGGTGGCACAATGGGGTTTAGATGCAGCACTATGAAGCTGTCCACAGCCACCGCAGCGTGAGTTCGATCTCTGGCCAGGGAGGGAACCCACATGGCGTAGCAGACCTCTCCTGTCTCGCCCGCTGCTCCCCTCAGCAATGTATTTCAGTCAGTCTGCCTGTTCTGCTCCCCATTCTGTCTCTGGTGAACCCTTTCATCCTCTGCACCTCTGGCCTGTACCCCAGCTCTTGAATGCATAAATAAATAAATCTTTAAAAAAGCAAACAAAAATAATAGTAGTGATAGCTGCTAATCTTTACTGAGTGCAACTTAGCACCAGGTGCTACACTCATTATGTTTCCTCGATTTGCGTGTCTAAATCTAAGAGGTAAGAATATAGTCATTTCCAGTTACTCGTGAAGAAGCCCGATTAGACAGAATAACTCATCTGAGGTCACAGAGCTAATACACAAACAGAAAGAGAAGCTAGACCAACATTTAAACAGTGGGTGGTGAGAGGAGCCCCCAATACAGCATAAAGAGGAAAATGCTGAGAGGTCAGGACTGAACCACAAAAAGGCTATGTCTAGAAAGCTAAGGGAGTAGAAAGACCAGGAAAGACCAGGGGGCCAGGTGCCACTATGCAGTCAGTTGAGATAAACACCGAAGAATAACTTCTGGATCTGGCAATTCGAGGTCCCTGGTGATTTCTTTGAGATTAGTTCCAGTAGGGGAGCCCAATAAAGGCAGGTGAGTAACCTGCAGAAAGTAAGAAGTGGAAACTCCCAAAGACTCCTGGCTGAGAAGGCAAGGCAAGGGAAAGCAAGCAAGTCAGAGGGAGGGGAATGGGAAATGTCTAAGATACTGCAGTGAGTATAAAAAATCAGATCACCCATGGCTCTCAGCTACTGAGGACTTCCTTTGTCCTAAGCACTGATGAGTTCAAATGATTCTGGGAGGGAGCCATATAGATTTCAAGGAATCCTCTGGTCACCAATTCATTGTGGGAAGGAGCATCAATTACTACCAGCCTATTATACAGATGAGGAAACCAAGGCACAAAGAGGTCAAGTACCCTGTCCAATTTATAGAGCCAGTAAGTAGCCAAACCAGGATATGATTTCAGGTCCTCTGGCTTTTCCCTCCAATTGTTAACCTCTCTAAATATAGGCATGGAAAGGAAAATGAAACCTATGCAAAGGCTACAAAAATGTATGTTAAAAAAATATAATTTTTGTAGTTCATTAAAAATTTTTTAAGCCAGGGCATTCGTGGTAGCATAGGGGTTAGGCCTCAGCACGACCATCCCAATGGCCCTTCTGTGTCAAAGCAGCCTGAATTCAATCCTGGGCCAGGGAGCTGACTGACGGCGCAGCAGACCTCTCCTGTCTTGCCCGCTGCTCCCCTCAGCAGTGTATTTCAGTAGATCTGCCTGTTCTGCTCCCTGCTGTCGCTGGTGGATCCTTTGACCACCAACCCTCCACACCCCAGTTCTATGCAAAAAAAAAAAAAAAATCTTGCAATGAAGGAATAATTCTTTAATAAAAACTTAAGCCAATGCATTAAATATTAATTCAGTTCCTTCTGCTAGGCCCCCAGGGTTACAGTGTGAAAAAAACAGACACAGGACCAATAGAGACACAAAGAATAAGCAAGGAATGGAGGTTGCTGCACATCGTCATGCCAAGAGAGTAAGTATCCTGATGGGGTAAGAGGTGGCACTGAAGCTGAGCTTATTGGGTTTGTGGCCTTGGACACCATATGAGCTGAGCTGTGACTCAGTTTCTCTTTCTGACAATGGGATGAACAGAGACCAAGCAGTAGTGGAAATGGAGTTTTTAGGTTCAGGTCCCAGGCTCTGGAGTCAGCAGACAAGGGCCTGAATTCCAGCTCTACTACTCACAAACTGTGTAACCTTAAGCAAGACACCTAAGCTCTCCAAACCCTAGTTTCCTCATAGGGATATGATGAGTAGAAAAAACTTAATCCTTATGCAGTGTTTAAAACAGTGCCTGATAGGGAGTAGGTGCTAGATGTTGGCCATCTTTATTCCAGGGAAGAAAGTTCTGGCTGGCAAGCCCAGAAAGATGGGAAGTCAAGTGCAGAGAAGGATTGGGTGTCAGAAGTGAGCAGGATTGGGGAAGAATAAGAAAGAACCAAAGTCAGCAAGGGATACTCACATTGGTGAAGGGAGGTTTGTGATGCTGATACTCAATCCAAGGAGGCACAGCCAAAGTGCGGTTCAACAGCTTTGCAAATGCCAGGGAGCCCAAGAAGTGATCGGCCTGGTTCCCGAAGCGCCCTGGATGGTATAGTGCAGGTGAGGTGAGACTTGAGATATGCAGAGCTCAGAAAGGAGGCAGAGTCAGAATTGGGGAGGGCCAGGATGCCAAGGAGAGCCAGAGGAGTTGATGGCATGGAATTAAGTCTGGACTCCTGGGTCTGACAGTTGAGGCCCTTTAGGCCTTTCTTCTGTCTCAGCCACTCCACGTTCCTTGCTGTTCCCTAAATATGCTCTACACTTTATATCTCACCATGCCTTTGCTCTTGCTATCCTGTCAGCCAGGACAGTCTTCTTCTCAATCACTGGGCTCCTTTCACTAACTCCCTGCCATACTCAGTCCCCTTCTTTGCCTCCCACCTTGGGTTTGAGTTATTTATGATTTTTACTTTTCTTTGAATTCCTTTCCCACTTCCTGGTCTTTGTAATGACTGTTTCCTCAGTCTGTTAATGCCACAGGGGCAAGGGCCTTGTCTAATTCTTTTTGTTATCTCCAGCATTGCTTCCATTCATTCATTACACAAATATTATTGAGAGGCCATAATGTTCCAGGCTGTCTGTTAGGTGCTGGGACTACAGAAGAGGAGGACAAGGAAGGTCTCTACCCTCCTGGTCCAGCTAGGGAAAGAATGAACATGTAAAGAAATAAATAATGGTGAATTTTGATAATTTGAAAAAAGAAATGAGAAAAATCTGGTGACAGAGAACAATAAGGAGGAGTTTATTTGGGCTGAGGTTAATGAAGTCCCTTCTGGTGAAGTCCTTTAAGCCCTGACCTGAAGATGAGAGAAGGTAGCTAGCTCTAGGCAGAGGGAATACCACAGCTGCAGGATCTGATTATGTGTGAGGAACAGAAAAAGGTTAAGTGCGGCTGAAACCAGAATTCTGGGGAGAAAGGAGCAGTGGAGATGGTGGGTGGAGGACCAGCTTATCATGGTCAGGAGTCTGGAGGATTCTAAGAATGAATCACTTCTGCAATGGGATCGGCCTCCACATTTAGACTGCACGCTCAGCTGGCCCAGAGACTCTCTCCCTGTTTTATTTTCCCATAGCGTTTACCCTCTTCTAAGATACTTATGTTTATCCTTTATTGGTCGTCCAACTAAAATGAAAGCCCTACAAAAGGGATGGAATTTTGTGTTTTATCACCGTACCCGTATACCCTGACCAGAGAACAGGGCTGGGCACAGAATGTCCTATAAATATTTGTTGAGTGAATGAAAAAAATCGCCCGAGCCAGTGTTGTGTCAGTAACATCAAGTCCTGCCTCACTAACTCCACTGCTGGACTCAGCCCTTGAGCAAGACAAGTATCATTTCGAATACTCGGCCAGGTTCTCGTCTGCCACAGGCAAGGCTGGGTACAGAGGGCCGTCAGCGCCTTGCACATGGGCTGAGGGGCAAAGAGCACGTTCTGCCCCACACCGGGGTTCTCTCCCGGTCACGTCAGGATGTTTCTGGGCGCCTCAGAGAAGTAGCGTCGCCTCTCTGGGCCTCAGTTTCCCCATTTGAGCAGAGGGCTTGGGAGGCCTTACCCATGCATGGGCAGTAGAGCAGGTAACCAGCCGGGTCCCAGGAGCCCGCGGGCAGCCCCGGGAGCGGCAGAAGCAGCAGCAGGAAAGACGCACGTATTGGTAGGGGCAGCCAAGCCCGCGCCGCGGCGCCCATATCGACTCCGGTGTCTGAGCGCGCCACGGCGCGGAGGCGGGGACGGAAGGAGGAGCAGAATAGTCCGCCCCGCTCCCAGCGGCCTTCGCGCGCCGCCCGCGCACTGTCCTGGTCGCTCTAGCCAGCGGGCGGGCGGGACCATCGAGAGCCCGCGGCACCGCCCCCTCCACGGCCCGAGCGCCCGCTCGCGCGGCTCCCACAATGCACCGCACAATGGCCCGACCGCCGCCACTACCGGGGCCTGAGCGGGCCTGGCGGAGCCCGAGCGCGGCCCGGCCCGCAGCGCGGGGCTCCGAGCGCGGTGAGTGCCGGCGAGGGCCCCGGGGGACGGCGGGGAGCGGGGCGGGAGGCCGTCTCGCTGTGCCCGCGCTCCCGGCACTCGGAGCGGCGGCGCCCCACAACTCCGGCCCCTCAGCGCGGTCGCCCACACCCCCGAGCGGGGGCCCCCACTGCGCCAGCCCGGCCCGTATAGGCCCCAGGGTGCCAAAACCTCTTCTCCCACTCGATCCTTGAGTCCTAGAGACCCGGAGGAACCCCGCTAGTCCCCTCCCTTCCGAAACCTGGAGCCTCGGTCCTGAAGGTCCCCTCTTCCGACTCCCCCAGGCTCCCTGGAGACCCAGATAACGCGTTGCTGACCTTGCCACAGGCCCGGGTCTGGGGGACGCAGATAAGCTGCACCTGCTCCCCCCCACCCCCGGTAGACACGCCTACCCCGACCCACCTAACCCCCTTTCCTGCTCCAAATAGTCCACTCTTTACCTCAGTTTCATTTTCCAGAACCACATAACCTTTTTGAGGCTTCTCTCAAATGGCCGGTTCTGTAGAATCCCAATAAACCCTGCTTGTAGCTCCCTCCCCAGTGACCACAATCCCAAGCCTTAACCATCTATCTTCCAACCAGATCCCCATTTTGAGACTCTTAAAATATAGGGACTTCACTGATGACAGTCTTCAACCCCTGGAATCCTCCAACCCTTTTTATCCCCCTCTCTCTTACGGGAGGGAGACCCTTATGGACTCCGATAACTTGTTCGTGATTTCTTACTGAAACTTGCGCTTCCTTCCATCCCTGAGGCTTTCTCCAGATTTCCCCCTGAACTTCTGTCTCTTCTCCTGCAACTGTCCACTCCCATCTCCCGATCTGTGAATTTAAGCATTCCCACCACACAGTGGGTTGATGAAGCTGCTAGAGGAGTCAGGCTGTTTTCTGCAAGTACCGGTACACGCGTGGTAGGGGGAAAGGAACCTGAAAGGTGGACAATAAAGGGACAACTGGTGTGGGGGAGCTGTTGGTACTTTCACCTGTAAGTGTGGCCTGTCTCCTGGCTTGTGTGTTTTTCCACCTGTCAGCTTGAACTGATAGAGTCTGGCCTTGGGTTTCTCACCCTCCCCCACAAGGTGAGGCCACCAGATTGGGGCAGGGATGGAAGGGGGTCAGGTCTAATCAGGTTTCCTCCTCTTGAAAACTGGGCTGTAGTGAGTTGCAGCCATTTGCTCAAGACCTTCTCAGGAGTGGGAGGCAGAGGAAATAGTGAATCAAAGGGACTCCAAAGAGGGCCCATCTACACTAACAGAACTAGCAGCCTGAGAGTAAATCCAGCCCCTGTTAATCCTGTTTGATGTCTCCTGGAATGATGCAAGTCATTGAGACTCTCCAGCCTCCCTGTAATTTAATTCTCCCACCACTGAGGAGTGTGTGAGGGAGTGAGAGAGGGGGGGCAGCTATTCCTATTCCCCCCTTCTCACTGTTTTCCAGCCAGTGCCTCTTCTGGATTTGTTTCTGGAGCCCAGGTCAGGCCCAACTCTATTTATAATTTTCCAGTTGCTATTTTGGGTTCTGCTTAAGGGAAGATTCTGTCCATCCCATGGAACTTTCCTGGGTGTGTTTCCTCCTCGGCAGGTGTTGAATTGAGTTCTTCAGATCCCCAAGTAGCTCTTGGGCAGGAGGGATAAAAGCTATTTTAGGGTAGTCACTGAAGTGGAGCTGTTAATCCTCTGTGGGTCTCTCTAGTTAAGAACACTCAGAGATTAACCCTTTCCTTGCTGCAGGGGACTGTTTCTCAACAGGTTTTTAGGAGGGTTGGGAGAATTCAAGTGTGGCAGAAGGTGGGAACGAGCAACTCAATACAGAGCAAAGATAATAGCTGCCTTTTGTTGGGTACTTACAGCAAGCCAAGCCCTATATTGAGCCCTTCGCATACCTGACTAAAATAATCCTTACAACAAGCCTGTGAGGTAAGTATTTTTAGCTTTACAGATGAGGAAACAGGCTAATAATGGAGAAAGAGCGAAGTTTCTATAGAGATGATGTAACACCATAAAAACTATAGTTTCATCAGAGAGCAACAGACATCATGGCATACAACAAAGGACCAGCAGTTGAGGAAGCAGTTTGTCTCCATTTCAGTTTCCAAAATGGGCCATAGAGTTTTTAGCGAGCATTTGTATTGAGGTGTGGAACCTTAATAGAAGTGGTTCCTGAAGTGGGCAAGAGAGAACTCTGACCAGGAAATAGTGACCAGGAAATAGCGCTGGGGGAAGGTAAAGAAAGAGGGATCTGGTTAGGGGGCAGATGTCAGGGAGGGTTAATTGTGAGGAGAAGGGGAAAGGATCTGGGTAGATGTTGGGGAGGGAAGGAAACTCACTCTAAGCTGAGAGGTAACATTAGAGGGGGTTGGGGGAAGAAGCCCGAAGACCCCAGGGCTGGGGGCAAGGGAAGGAAGCAGATGCAGTTTAGACCTGAGAGACAGCATTGCATGTATTCAGCATGTGTTTTATGTCAGACTTTCAGGAATATTGTTTCATTTAATCCTCTATGAGAACCTGTAGGTAGGGCGGGAATAAGACTGTTTTAGAAATTGAAGAAACTGAGGTTCAGAGAAACAAAGTAACCTGCCCATGGTTTCATAGCCACTAAGTGGCAGCTCTGCTGATAGCAAGTCCAAGGTTCTTTCTCTGCTACCCTAACCCTCTTGAGATCAGGCACTAGACAGCATCTTAGGATGAAAATACACCCAGTTATACCAGTAACTGGGAGGGATTTACTGTGTTTGTTTTATGGGAACAGGTTCTGTCAGCTTCTCTATAGTTGTTAAGGTTAGAGCGTGAGACCAGAAGAGCAGCTTTGAAAGAGAAGCAAAATTCTTTCATAGTTTCGCCAAGGGAGAAGTATGGAGGAATTGGCCTTCTTATTATGCGAGACAAGCCCAGGAATCTTGCTGGATCAGAGGACTCTACAAAGGACAGAGGGGAAAAGATTAGATTCCCAAAAGGATGTCAAGTAACGCTAACAGATTTGGTTATCCAGCAGCCTGTGGGTGATGGCAGCTGTAGGTAAGGACTTCTGCTGTGCCTTTTTAAAAGCATGGGGGAAAAGGATCAGAGTGTTGGCTATTTTCTTTTTAAAGCCGTAACCCCACTAAATGCAGAACAAGGCAAGCACATGGTTGTTGCCTTCCTCTTGTTCTATCAGCACAACCTCGTGAGCTCTTCTTCGCCACCACTAGTCTTTCCTAGAAGCCCATTACTCACTCTTTCAGTAGTAGTGTACTAAATTGCTGTGTCTTGTTTGTGCTTGTTCAGGAGAATAGATGAGGTGGACGTGTGGGAGGTGGGGGATGTAATGTTCTCTTTCTGAGTTTATGTGGAATTTCCAGTACTAGACTCTCCTTTCACATCAGCCATACTGATGCAACTTGCTTACCTCTGATCACTGCCATTCCCAGTTTCCCAGAGGTTGGGGCAGATGCTTGTAGACATCAGAGGGAGCAGATTTTGACTTTGAAGGTAGGGGTAATTCCCTCCAGACTAGACATTCAAACTTGTAGCTTGCTCTCTACCCAGTTCCAAGGTACACTGCAATTGTTGGTATATATAAACAGGTAGTTCCACCCTTGCACGGGAGGAGGGGACTTAATGAAAGCCAACCGGCGGAGGCTTTGAGGTTTATAGTGAAGCAGGCAAATATGCCACGAGGGCTTGAAGGCTCGAGTGGGACTAGTTTTTATGCTGCCTACCTCTCCCCAGCGTGTGACTCATGCACAGTTTAGCCACCTTTGTACAGCTCTTTCTAGGCAAACCTCCACTCGTGATGGGGAAACGTTTATTATGTTACGTTGCACTGTCTCTTCAACAAAGGAATGGTTCCTGAACAGGATGGAGCTCATGTTAATGATGAGCAAAGTACTCTAGGGCCTGACCCCGATGATCCCGTCATCTCGCTCAGGCCCAGTCTCATGGGTGGTGCGCAGTAAGCAGCAGGTGCGGATGAGCTGAGCAAGCATTCTGTGGCCTGCAGTTCATGTGTGCGGTTGGAGCCCTCCTCAGATTCTCGGGGACAGTCAGACACCACCTTGTGCTCCCTTCATATGGAAAAGCCTCACCACCGAATTTTGGCATGACTTCTTCGAAGGGAATCCCCTTGATGTAGCAAGTTATGCTGTGGTTGCTAATGTGTGATGAGGTTGTGAGTGTGCGCGTGGGGTTCTTTGTCCTCCTTTTGAGAGTTAGTACAGTACCTAACTCCCATCTTCTCTTGCTCTGAGTTGATGTCAGGAAAGTTCTATCACCATTGCTCTAGCGCATTCCCCTCCAGCCCCATAAATAAATAAGAGAATTCCAGACATCAAGATTTTAGGCTCTCCCTCCCCCCCGACCCCACCTTAGAAGAGCTATAAACCCTGTTTAACCAGAATGTCCTGAACATAAGTTAGCCTGTGAGACTCATCTTGCATTCAGTGATTAATTTACCTCATCTAAAAGAAAGTTGAGATTCCTTCTCTAGATGGTAGGTGTGTGGAGATAAAAGAGATGATTTGAGTCCTCAAAGAATCAGTCTGGTGGAAGAGACTAAATTCTAATACAAGTGTGTTGGTCATAATGGAGAAATGCACATGTACTGTATTTCTGTGATGTGTATGTAGAAATAAAGGCCTAGGAGGGAACTCTCAGCACCTTGGAATATTGGGCAGGTCTTGCTACAGAGGCACTGTCTGGACTTTCAGACCCAGAGTCTCAGGGAGGCGGTGGTCAGGATAGGACCAGTACTGCTGTAGGGGAAATGTTGAGTCCACTGCTGCCGCCTCAGACAGAACCTCTTGATGTTGATGCACTGCTAAGACACATCTGGCACTCTTTCCAGGGTGTAAATTTCCTGAATAAAGCTTTTCTTTCCTCCTTCTCTGTTGCCTTTTGGGCACTTTATTGTCTTTAGCACCTCTATGAGGAGAATTGTGAAAAGCAGTGTGTGAGGGGAAGATAGGATAAAGAGGAAGAGGAGGAGGCGCTCTCTGTAGGTTTAGTGGGAAGGACGTAAACGTGAAATCAGAAGAGAACTGTTTGGAGTGTAGGGCTTTTACTTCCTCAGAAGTAAAGTCTTGTTTCTTATTAGGTCAGGTGGTACTAGTAATAATAGTTACGACTAAGCATTTACTAGGTATCCAGCCTTTGCTGAATGAATGTTTTATATTATCTCATTTAATAAAATGAGGCTTATGATTTAGGAGTTATTGAATCCATTTTATACATAAGGGAACATCTTATAAAGTAATTATCTGAAAGTAAACAGCTTCTAAGTGGGAGGGCCGGGGCAGGATAGGGATCTGTGTGCCTCCCGAGCCCATGTTTTGTGCTGTTGGGCTCCCTAACACCACGTGTTCTGATGTTTCAGGTGAAGAGAGTGTTTTCTGAAGGCTGCGTTGGAGACTGTGACGGAACAGAGAGCCCGTTTGGAACTGATGGGGAGGCTTTCTGAATAACATGGCCCTTCGCCATTAGCCTTGCCATGACCACATTTTTCACCAGCGTCCCCCCCTGGATTCAAGATGCAAAGCAGGAGGAGGAAGTGGGCTGGAAACTAGTTCCCAGACCTCGGGGCCGGGAGGCGGAGAGTCAAGTGAAGTGCCAATGTGAAATCTCGGGGACACCCTTCTCAAATGGGGAGAAGCTGAGACCTCACAGCCTTCCCCATCCAGAGCAGAGGCCGTATAGCTGCCCTCAGCTGCACTGTGGCAAGGCTTTTGCCTCCAAGTACAAGCTATATAGGTAGGTAAAACTCCCAAACCTCTCCCTGCCCCAAGCTTTCTTGAGGACAAGACCACAAGGATTCCCGAGTGTGAGGCTTTAACTATGACAGGAAAAGTAGAGATTAATTTGTCCCATAACTATACCCTGAGCACAAAACGTAGGAGGTTACTCGTTAATAAATAATGGTATTTTTTTATAGATACTAGAATCTGATGGCTGCAGTAGCAGTTAGCCGTGAACAAACTAGTCTACTTCAGTACTACCTTCTCTTAGTTCAGAATTGGGAACCAGTCTTAGAATTTTAGAAGGAAAGTCTGTAAGCTCGTAAATGAAGGCTCAGAGTGGCAGAGTAACTCACCGAGGTCACATAGCTTGGTCAGGTCCTGCAGTGCCTCCGCCGAAGCAGCCTGTCGCCCAGGTGATCGCGCTGGTCTCTGTCGAGCCCCTGGTGCCCTCTAGGTCCGTGACTTTCCTGAAATTGTAAACCCAAGAACCTCAACTTTAAGCGGAATAGAATGTGAAAACCGCTTTGGTATAGAGCGGCAGTGGCAGAGCAGCTTTGAAGGGAAGGCAGGGGGCCTGGTGGAGGTGACTTCTCTCATCCTTGCCTTTCCAGCAGAGGTTCCGTGGACATGCTCTTTGCAAATGAGACAGGCTGCTGGTGCAGTCATCTATCTGTCCAGCTGTGATGTACTGAGCCCCTGCTGCATACGAGGCATAGGGACTCAGCGCTAGGGACAGAGTAGTGAGCCAGACAGGTGGGGTGGGGTGCCGGTCCTTCATTTTACTGGCTTAATAGTGAGGGTCGTGGCAGACAAGTAAATACAGTAGTGTCCCCTTGGCCATGTTTTCAGTTCCACATTTCAGCAACCTGCAGTCAACTGAGGACCGAAAATATACATATAAGACATTTTGACAGACCACACTCACGTAACTTTTATTTTAGTATGTCATTGTTTTATTGTTGCTAATTTTTTATTCTGCTTAATTTACAAATACTTAATCATAGGTATGTAAGTATGGGGGCAAAGTATAAGTTGGGTTTGGTACTGTCCATGATTTCAGGCTTCCCACTGGGGTCTTGGAATGTACCCCCTAAGCAGGAAGGGGAGGGGAAGCCACTGTTTGTTGTATGTGAACAAGAAGACCACAGGAAGCTTCAGTTCCTTGTCTGAAAACAGCTGATGGGAAAGGGAGTAAAGCGGCTAACGAGGTAGTCTGGCCAGGACTGCTGCCTGACCACTCTGTGGTCCTCAGAGCGCTCCTGGGTCTGGGCGGGCCCCGGCGGGCCGTCCTCTATGACTTTCTTGGTGACACTCTGGGTGTTAATGGAAAGCTGCAGGAAGCGTCCTAGTCCAAGAGGCAGGAGCCCTGGCTTCACCTGTGTCACTGAGCGAGCTGAGGCACACTGCCAGACCGCTCGGGTCGCTTTCCTTACTGCAAAACGGGGGAACTGGTGGGTCACTCAACACCCCTCTTACAGTGTCAGTCCTAGGAGGCTGCTAGTAACCTTTTTTTTTTTTAAAAAGATTTATTTATTTATGCACACAAGAACTGGGGCACAGGCCAGAGATGTGGGGGTTGAGAGGATCCACCAGAGACAGAGCGGGAAACAGAAGAGGCAGACAGACTGACGTACACTGCTGAGGGGAGCAGCGGGTGAGGCAGAAGAGGTCTGCTGTGCCATGTGGGTCCCCTCCCCGGCTGGGGATAGAACTTGTGCTGCAGTTTGCTTCATGGTGCGTTGCTTAACACTCTGCGCCACCAGAGAGGGCTTTTTTTTTTTTTAAATGCATACAAGAGCTGGGGTACAGGCCAGAGGCATGGGGGTTAAGAGGATCCACCAGAGACAGAGTGGGGAGCAGAACAGGTAGATCTACTGAAATATACTGCCGACGGGAGCAGCAGGAAAGACAGGAGAGCTCTGCTGTGCCATGTGGGTCCCCTCCCTGGCCAGGGATTGAACTCACACTGCAGTGGCTGCAGAAGCTCCAGAGTGTGGCGTTCAACCCCTTGTGCCACCAGGGAGGCCCTGATAGTAACCTTCATAAGCGTAAGCCCTCTTGAATGCTCACATGTAGCCTGAGAATAATGGGGTGCTTGAAATCCTCCAGGTAGAAAGGATCACGCTAGGCTAGAGACTGTTGTGGCATATGTAAGTGAATCCAAGTCTTGAGAAGTCTATTTAAATCCAACTTCTGCCATTTACTGATTGGTGAGTGGGGTTGCCCTGTGTGCTGGCCTCTTCTGGAGAACACTATTAATGGCACAACTCACACAAGGCCTGACAAACAGTAGGTCTGCCTGAATTCTTTCTGGATTCATTACGGATGTGTTTAGAGCCTGGGCTGCATTTCTTGGTCTCTGAGTTGCTTTCCAGTCAGATGGGAGCAGGTAAACCAAGGTGGCACTGAGGGGCCACACCACAAAAACATTGTTTAGAAGTTTACACGGTAGATGACTGTAAACAGTACGAATGATGTGCAGTGAAAAATGAATTGTTCTCATACTTGAAGCCACCATTCAGTGGCTCAGTTTCTCAGGTATCCTTGCTGAGACATTCAAATATGTACGCCCCACACCTTTGTATTTTCAAAAGGGATTGCATTACACACAGTGTGTAAAGCCAAACAACTTTATCTTGGGGGATTGTTCCAGGTCAAGTTTAGGTATATTTTCTTTTCCTTTAATGTACCATTAGCATTTTTTTAATTACATGTTTTTGGAATGGAAATGCATTCATTTATGCATTCACATAAATAAAAATTCTAAAGATGCCAAAAGGTATGCAAAGAAAATTTTCTGTTACTCCCATCCATAAGCTGCCCGTTTCTCCTCACAGGCAATGAGTACTTAATTTCTTCTATACCCTTCTATAAACGTTCTATGCGTCCAAGCAAACAAACATGTTTTTCCTCTTTTCAGACGCGTAGTACTGCCCTACTTCATTGCTTTTTCACCCACTTACTGTATCCTAGGGCTTGTCCCTGTGGCTACATTTATTTTTATTTTTATTTTTTTTAAAGATTTATTTATTTATGCATACAAGCACTGGGGTACAGGCCAGAGGTGTGGGGGGGTGAGAGGATTCACCACAGAGAGCGGGG
>JAGFMF010011394.1:795998-836446 GCA_019455555.1 Galemys pyrenaicus
CTGAGGGGAGCAGCGGGCACAGCAGGAGAGGTCTGCCACACCATGTGGGTCCCCCCCCTGGCCGGCAGCAGGGATCGAACTCGTGCTGCAGTGGCTACGGTCTGCTTCATAGTGCGTTGCTCAACCCACTGCGCCACCAGGGAGGCCCCCTGTGGCTACATTTAAAGCAGCCTTAATTTTTTAAAAACTGAATCATCTGTGTACTTAGGATATTTAGGGTGTTCCCAGTTTTCTGCTACTACAAACTGCTAGAAAGAGCAGCGGTGCACGCATGGCTGTGCAGGAGGGCGAGGCGAGCGGTAAGGCTGTCGGCACGGTAGTCCTTACCGTTGCGTTGCGTGGCCCTACCTGAAAGGTTTTGTATCTGTTCCTGACAGTGGACACTTCGTTTTCTGGCCAGCCCTTGTGATCTCCCTCTTCTCTGCTTTCTCTGTCTTCCGTCTCTGCCCCAGGCACATGGCCACCCACTCAGCCCAGAAACCCCATCAGTGCATGTACTGTGATAAGATGTTTCACCGCAAGGATCACCTGAGGAACCACCTGCAGACTCATGACCCGAACAAAGAGGCCCTCCACTGTTCCGAGTGCGGTAAGAATTACAATACGAAGCTGGGCTACCGGCGCCACCTGGCCATGCATGCTGCCAGCAGCGGTGACCTCAGCTGCAAGGTGTGCCTGCAGACATTTGAGAATACCCAGGTTCTGCTAGAGCACCTGAAGGCTCACTCGCGCCGGGTAGCAGGCGGTGTCAAGGAGAAGAAGCACCCCTGTGACCACTGTGACCGGCGGTTCTATACTCGAAAGGATGTGCGGCGGCACCTGGTGGTGCACACAGGCCGGAAGGACTTCTTGTGCCAGTACTGCGCCCAGCGGTTTGGCCGCAAGGACCACCTGACCCGTCACGTAAAGAAGAGCCACTCACAGGAACTGCTCAAGATCAAGACAGAGCCAGTGGACATGTTGGGCCTACTCAGCTGCAGCTCCACAGTCAGTGTGAAGGAAGAGTTGAGCCCTGTGCTGTGTATGGCCTCTCGGGACGTGATGGGGGCCAAGGCCTTCCCTGGCATGTTGCCCATGGGCATGTATGGTGCCCACATCCCTACCATGCCCAGTGCGGGCGTGCCACACTCCCTGGTGCATAACACACTGCCCATGGGTATGAGCTACCCTCTGGAATCCTCACCTATCTCTTCCCCAGCTCAGCTTCCTCCAAAATACCAGCTTGGATCTACCTCATACTTGCCTGACAAATTGCCCAAAGTGGAGGTGGATAGTTTTCTGGCGGAGCTTCCTGGAAGCCTGTCTCTCTCATCCGCTGAACCTCAGCCCGCCTCACCTCAGCCGGCGGCAGCTGCGGCCCTCCTTGATGAAGCACTGCTCACCAAGAGCCCCGCCAACCTCTCTGAGGCCCTCTGCGCTGCTAACGTGGACTTCTCCCACTTACTGGGCTTTCTTCCACTCAATCTGCCCCCGTGTAACCCACCTGGGACCACTGGAGGTCTGGTCATGGGCTATTCTCAGGCTGAGGCGCAGCCCCTGCTCACCACTTTGCAAGCTCAGCCTCAAGATTCCCCAGGAGCTGGGGGACCGCTGAACTTTGGGCCTCTGCACTCCTTGCCTCCCGTCTTCACCTCTGGCCTGAGTACCACCACCCTGCCTCGTTTCCACCAGGCATTCCAGTAGCCCCCAAGGAGGCCCTCAGCTCAGTCTTGGGCTCTGTCAAGGAGCCTCAGTACCCACCCCATCCACATCCCCCATGAAGGCAGCTGAGCGTTCAGAGCTGGGTTCAAAAAGAGTAATTCCAGTATCTGTATGGAGCACTTGGTTTGGAGGCTCAGGCTCTAGGATCATTTCCAGAAGGCACGCTGAGCCCCAACCCCATGAAAAGATCTCATACCATAGGACTTCAGGTATTTTTGCTTTCATTGTTTTGATCTGAATCGGGAGCCACACTTGGCCTTCTCCCTCTCCAAAGTATCAGAGCGTCCTTCTCTTTGGAGAAGGAGAGGCCTCTTGGAGACACAGAGGGATTCACTTTGGATGACCTCAAGAGAAACAGCTCAAGAAGCCCGCCTTCTGGTCCCAGCCTGCAGACCCAAGCAGTCAGTCGGTCAGGCCTTGCTTCAGAGGACCACTTGGTTCCATCACCTGCTTACAACCAGTGGGCAGGAGACAAGGCCTCTGTTCTTCCCCACCATCCCGTCCCTCCTGTACCAGCACCTCCATTTTCAGTCAGTGTTTTCCAGCAACGGTACCGTTTACACAGTCGCCTCAGACACACCATTTCACCTCCCTTGCCGAGCTGTTAGCCTTAGAATGATTGCAGTGAACATTGTTTACACACTGTGAATCCATTCCCACTAGTCCATTCCAGTTCGTACCAGCCAGAACCATTTGGTACCTGGTGTTAACTGGAGCCCTGTTTACAAGGCGGAGTCGGGTCTTGCTGACTTCTCTTCACTTGAGGTCACATTTTTCCCCTGTGGGGAAATAAACTGACTTTGGACTGCTTCACTCTCTGCCATCTTCCATGACTGTCTGTCCCTGCCGTCCTCAGCAGTGTCCACAGGAGACAGGCAAGAAGACTGGAGCAGTTTACTCACAGGTCTGCAATTCTGTTTTTCTCCAAGTACATCATGATCCCCTCATCCTCCACTTGGACTGGAGTGGGGAAGAAATGCAAGGCATACCTACTTCCATCACTTCCTTCTCCCTGACCCCCACCCTGAACATCATGAGTTGTTATCATTAGTCTTGGAAGGGGGGACTTGGGTTCAAGCCTGGTGTGGATAGTAAAGGAGAGGGTATGAACCCTTCATTTTCCTCTCTCCTAACTGTCCTTTGCCCAGGCAGTTGTGGAATTGTTGGAAGAAGACTTCAGAAAGCTAAGACTAGGCCTATTCTATGGGTACATCGTTCCGTCTCATACCTAACTTTTTTCTTGCCCAGTTTCCCTCTCCTGCACTTTGCAGTCCCCGTGGACTCAGGGCCACCATTCTTCTCTGCTCGCCCTCAAAGAACTTCCACCTTGTGTCCTTCCCCGTTGCCCCAGACCTCTTCTGCTTCCAGTACCCGGTGAGATTCTTGCAGCAATCAGTTCGCTTCTGACGTGTGGGGCTCCCTGCCACAGACAGCACAGCCCTTGCCCAGCTGAACCCCACCCCCTTCACCTTAGTTCTGCATGAGCTTCACTTTTCCCACTTGTGAAGGGAGGCAGCTCAGAGACCACCGATGTGGAACCTCTTGAGACACCTCCACTCTGATTCAGAAACACACTTCTACCTCTGTACTGTTAACTCCTACAGATGCAGCCAGCAATTTCTAGGCATACTGTCCGCCTGTGCTGGCTTCTCCACTAGGATTTCAAGACAGACTACCAAGGAACTGCCTCAGCCTCCCTCAGCCCTCTCCTGTTTCTTTCCCCTCCATCTGGACATTCGGTTTCTCATCAGGAACTGAGCAGGTCTAAGACCTAGGCTTCTGCTTCACCATAGGCCAGTACTCTGTGGTGCTAGCCTTAAACTACAGCTCCTTGGCCCTTGATTAGAAGCAGTGTAGAGTGAATAAGCATATTTTGATCTCGACAGGGTAGCTTGGGATACCTTTCAAAAAACAAACCAGATATTAAAATGTCTGACAAGACTCAAATCAGAATAGATAATTTGCTTCTAAAAATTTGTTTCAGTGAGTCCCAGGGACTAAGTTTGTTTTAAATAGCGTCCGCCGTGGTACGCAGCCATCTCCTACATGCTGTGCATGTTACTGGGCCTCGTATTACAGGAAATGGCCTATGAGGACCCAAGTGGGACTCGACTGCTGCCATTTTCCTTGTTGTCTCTGGTCTTCACTAGACCCAGCAACCCTTCGCCCACTCCCTGCTGCCTTCCCTGCACCCTTCCTTTTACAGAGGCAAATGAGCCTCTGACCACAAAATAAATTCCCTTGCTGTTAGTCTTCTCTGCCTGCTCTTTCCTGCCCCTTCCTTGAATAATCTTTCCCCAGTTAGCGATGCTGAGAAACTCACAGGACAGGCAAAGCAATTATTTAAAACAGAACTGGGGCCTTGCCCTCTTCCCCCACCTTCTTTCTGTCCTGTCCCTTCGATCCTTTCTTCAGCACCCTCACCACACTCAAGGAATTTCCTTATCACTGTGAACTTTGCTCGTGCAGAGAAACATCTGCCTTCACTTTTTAAATTTTTTTTTTTTTTGGACCATAGTGACCCAGCTGTTTCTCAAACCTCTCCTCAAAATTTAAAAAAAAAAAAAAAAAGCTTTATTGGCCTGGTTGTCCAGTGGATAAAAATAGCTTTATCCTGCACCCAGTACCAGACCCACTTAGTACCCTTATTGAGGCTGTGAGAGCCTAAGGGGCCTCTGCCTAGGAGAGGAGCCGTGGCATGTGGCAGGCAGTGAACAGGGACCAGAAGAAAGGGGTGACAGCCCCTTGCCCCACCACTCCCTCCAACTTCTGTCAGCAGCGAGCTGACCTGAACAGGGGCAGGCACTGCCCGCCCTGCACAGTAGTTGGTATGGATTGAGTGCAGTTCTAGGGGCCACAGGATGATACCCCCAACTGTCAGTTCAGAGGATCTGTGCATACCTTAAAGAGGTGAGAGGACGGGAAAAGGAGCACCAATGAGTTTTTCCCCCAACCTTTAACAAATGGCATTTTGGTGGAAATCCGGGAAGCAGGTGTGATTACTTTTTTGCTCGTAGATATTGTCCTAAGTTGAAATTCTCTCACTGCTCTAAACTTTCCCTAGTAGCCCTTATAAGCCCCCGCCCTTCTTTTTTGGTAGCTGTTTTCTCCACCCCTCTCCACCTCTCTTATCTAGGAGCTGTTTTTAAGCACGATTTTTTTTAACAGTTTATATTGTACAGGATCAATATTTTGCTTTTTAACAAGGATATTTATGTAATAAGAAACTTTGCCTTAGGCAGGTGTTGGCCAGAAAAGTCCAGATTCCTCTGGGACCTCTCCCTGGCCTCTCCTGGAGCTCTGAACCTGCTGTGGAAGGAGTTGGCTGTGACCTTCACCACTGGAGAGTAGGGTCTGTGGCGAGAGAAAGGGTGTTCTGGCTCTGACTGGAGGAGGATTCGTCCTGCCGATCTAGTGCCTCTGCGGGAAGGAGAGGTTGGAAGTATCCCAGGCGGTTCGGACTTCCTTGGCCCATTCTCACTGGCACCTCTCCCCTGCTGAATCTATGCTCTAGAACTCCTGAAACACCGCACCTCCTCACACCCCTCTCCCTCCCTCCCAGTGGTGAAGACTTTGGAGCCACTCTTTCGTAATGCCAGATTATTTAAAGAGAGAAAAGTACAAGACAAAAAAACCTTCTAGCACTTTGTAAACACAGTGAATAACCTCTTGGAGTATTTTTGGCTTTATATAAAACAAGGTTTTTAATTGTAAAATATAAGTGCCATTAGAAAATGCACAGGGCATATCTTTGTTAAAGTAGATTTTTCAATGTTTTACAGAATTACATTTTCAAAAAAAGTTTTTATAATGAAGTTGTTTATTAAAAACTTCTGAATGATGTGTTTGGGAGTCGTGAGCCTGTCTGATTGGGGAAGGACTGGACTCTCCTGGCGTCTTAGCACTCAAGTGGGTGCCGAGTGCATGGAGGACCGTGGTGGCCCGTTACGTGGCACCTATAGACTTTGCTTTGAAACATCTTACATGATGTCTCTGAGGTAAGTGACATCTGGTCTTGGACGCAAGGCTCAGAAAACACTGAAATGTCATGTAGCTGAAAGTGCCAGTGGAGCAGTCTTCAGGCTGGGGTAGTCTAACCCGAACAGTTGGCCTTCACATTCCTGTTTCTGCCCTGTCTTAGTTTTAACTTTGTCCTCAGGCCCTCCAAAGTGGCTTGTCCCTTCTGTAGGAAAGAATGTGGCTGTGATTCCCAGCCCATCGTCCTCTCACACTGATGCCGTGACACTCTGACCTCTCGAGTGAGAACCCGTGACCCCAGATACCCACTGCAGATAGGGTAAAAGCCTGGACCCTTTCCACGCTTTCTCAGAAGGGAGAAGATCTTTTATTAACTGGCCCCTCAGTAAACATGTCTCATTGACCCTGATCCATGCCCTCCCAAAGCCATCGCTGTATGCCAGTGATACAAGGCCAAGACAGGGAGCAGTGGTTTCGGTAAGTCTGGGGTACTGTTAAGATGAGAAATGGATTCTTGTTTTCCAGAAGAAATGACAAGTTGCATAGCTGGTAAGTGACAGAGCTGACTTGCCCACACTGTGCCTACCCATCAGCTTCAGACTGTTGAGAGGGTTACGTAGCTTCACCTGACATCACGGTTTGGCCAGTCTCTAATGAAAATAGCCATCGCCATCCTGGGCCCTGCCCTTTGTGCTGCGGTCTGCCAGGGCTCAGACTGGGCTTCCTTTTCTGTGGTCGGGAGCCAGTGTCCGTAGCCAAGTAGGGCAGGTCACTCGGAATCCAGCCCAAGAACCCATGGGGCATTAGCAAATGTTAATGTAACAGGTGTTTGGTGTACAAAAGCTGCCTCTGGGTCTCCTTGGTCTTCGTTTGTTTGACAGACTATCCACGCCAAGGCTTCAGATCCCAGGGAGGGTCTCGAGGTGGTACACCTTGCCCTCCAGCAGATACATGCCTAGGATGGGCCTGGGGTGGCAGAGCTGTCATGTGCTGAGTGTGAAGAGGCTGAAGGTTTTTTGGAGGCGGCCGGGACTTCAAGGCGTGGAAGTGGTGGTGTGGAATCAGGGCTGCAGGAGCTGGTCCATTCAGCTCACCCTGACAAGCACAGACCCTGCTCTGAGGCTGGGGTTCGCACCTTCAAGATGTTCTACAGAGCAAGGAATAGTCCCTGGGCCTTGGGCAAGGTCAAGCAACGCCCACCTTCCTGCCAAGTAGCCCAGGAGTATCCGTGAGGAAACCTGGGCACACGTCTACTTGCTCCCTCGTGGCCGCGTTTACATCCTCCCTTGCCCCAGATCCTTCTCCACGCATCGTGCTTCTTTCCCCTCTCCACATACTTTGAGCACTTCTGGCTACTTACGCAGTTGCCAGTTTTGAGTCTTTTCAGTCAAGGGATACTTCTTGAGCCCTCTGCATATATGCCTGCCATAATTTCTCCTGTGCAAAGACGCAAATGCCCCACAGCTGTCCCCGAAGCCACAGTGAGTAAGAGAACCCGTGCCCCCGACGCCCAGTGCAGATGCGGGTAATAGTAGCCGGGTGGCGCGGCGGCTGTGAACTGGGTGGGCCTGCTCGCTGGTGCCTGCTCCTAGCTCTGCTTGGCCAGCGCCAGCACCCTGCTAATTAGGTCCAGTTTAGTCTGGTTCTGTCTGGCGCTCACGGCTACGTCCCCAGAGGGGAGCCCCCTGAGCCTCCGCCCTGCGCCTCTCACCTCACGTCCGCGGCCCCCACACGCAGCCACCAGCTCGCAGAACCCACATATCACGGCGCACCCGGAACCTCTCTAGGCCCCGGGCTCCTGCGGCTGATGGCGGACGAGGATGCCGGCAGGCTGGGAACCCGCGCCGCCGCCCGGTCCCGCGCAGGAAGGGGCGCTCGCTCGGCCTGTGAGACGTGGGCCTGAGAAGCGGAGGGGCGCTGGCACCCCGCCCCTCCAGCGGAAGCTGCCTCTGTGGCGACTGATGGGACCTTGGAAAACCGTCTTGTTGGGGACAAGGCACCAGAAATCTGTGGTGCAGAAGGCTGGGGGGCTCGGGCGGGCGGAAACCGGCTAGAAGGCCGAGTGACGACTGAGGAGGGCGCAGTATTTGGGAAAGTCTGGGAGAAGCTGGAGCTGGGAGCCAAGATGCAGGAGCGCCCCGCCCCCTAAACCGTGATGGCTCCGTGTGGACTCACGGGAAACATCAGGGGAGCTGGAGGCCGTGAGTGCCCAGGGGGACAAGGCTTACCTGCCGCTCCAGCCGGGCTTCCACGCATGCCCGCTTGCACCTATCCCAGGGGCGCTATCATCACCAATTTCTTGAACCACCCGCAGCTGTCGGCCTTAATCAACCCCCAAGACAAAGACGTGCTCTACTACCTGATGAATGTAGAGATAATGGAGCCCTGGCATGCCAGGATGGGCTGCAAGTTCAAGTTTTGGTTTTGGAGCAAGCCCTGCTTCTAGAACAAGGTGAAGGAGTGTGAGGCCAGATGGTGTCCATTTTCAACTCACAACCAATGGCTCTGGTGCACTGGAGATGGGATACGGTTTTCACAGCACAGCCTCCTAGAAACTGACAGGGTCACCAGATTATTAAAGAGGATCTGGGCCTACCCTCTTCTGGGGCATAGGCCCCACAGAGCCAGAGAAGGCCTCACAAGGTGGCCCAGGAGGGGCCTGTGGGTTCCTGTCTGGCTAAGTTCTGCTCTGGGACTAGGCCCCTAGATCGGACTCCCTCCTCCCGTGGCTCTGTGCTTTGGCCAACAACAGCACCATGCTATGCACCTTCTTTCTCTTCCATGTCCTCTGCCTCCTCTAGGTGTCCAGCGGACTCAGCTTCAAGGTTGTACCCTTGCTCCCCTTCCCGCTCTAGACAGAGATGAACCTTTCTAAGGAGGTAGGTCTTTAGCTGGCTCTTCCAGGGCCGTGGGGGGACACCGGCAGCTTCTGATATCCTGCCCTGCTCCCTGTTCCTCGCCAGCCACCTACAACAAGCACACCAAGGTGGCCGTGAAAACCATGAAGCCGGGGAGCATGTCAGTGGAGGCCTTCCTGGCGGAGGCCAACCTGATGAAGACCCTGCAGCACGACAAGCTGGTCAAGCTGCACGCGGTGGTCACGGAGGAGCCCATCTACATCATCACGGAGTTCATGGCCAAAGGTTTGCCTCCCCAGAGGCTGGGGTGCAGGCTGTAGCTCACCCAGGTCAGGGGCAACCCCAGAGGGGCTCTGCTGTGGGTCTTGCCCTCAGTGTGACCAGTCCTCAGAGAGCTCTTGCGGCCACCCGGCTCTTCTGGTCTATGGGCTGAAATCACGTGCAGAAAGGGAGCGCACAGGACGGCAGGAGAGGGGAGTGGGCCGGACCCCTGCGGGTGGGTGGGAGAAGCAGCTCTGAGCCTTGAAGGGCCAGGGCCACTGTCCCCACAGCAGCCGCCCTCTTCCCAGGCCCGAGGCCCTGGGAAAGGGTCAGTCCAGCCTCTGTTGCAGGCTGCCCCTGGAGAGTTCCTCAGGGGCTTCTGGCCACACTTCACCATCCTGTTCATTCCCTGCCTATTTTTCTTTTTCTTTTTTAAAGATTTATTTTTATTTATGCATACAAGAACTGGGGCACTGGCCAGAGTCACGGGAGGTGAGAGGACTCACCAGAGAGAGTGGGGAACGGAACAGGCAGATCAACCAAATTACACTGCTGAGGGGAGCAGCTGGCAAGGCAGGAGAGGTCTGCTGTGCCATGTGGGACCCCCTCCCTGACTGGCTGGGGATAGAACTCATGCTGTAGTGGCTGCTGAAGCTTCATAGCGCCGAGGCTTAACCTCTTGCACCACCAGGGAGGCCCTGTGTAGTCGTTTATTTTTCTGCCTTTTCCCTCTACACTTCTGGAGACTTTCTTTTATCCATCACTCCCCCTAGCAAAATGCCCCTCAGAGCTGGGGGCTCAGACACTTTGTGGGATGAATGAATCCTTCATACCTTTGAGGTTCAGGAGGGCTTAGAAAAGTAGGCAAAGGAGCACATACAAAGGTAGGGAACTGACTGCCCTTGCAAGGCTGGCCTATCTCTAGGGATGGGAACTCTGACCACCCAGGCAGCCCTGTTCTAGTCTCCAGAGTTGAAGTGATGTCTCCTGCCCAATTCCTGGTCCCTCCTACAGAGAGATGGCGACCTGGCTTATACACACCCCCAGCGTGGAGAGGAGGTGACAGATGAGGAGGGCTTCCCACTCTAGGAGGAACAAGAGCCTTTACCCCTGAGGATTTTGCTCACCTCTGCTCTCTGTCTTGGCCTGAGAAGGATAAGGTCTCTCCAATCTGTAGAACCTGTTCAGGAACTATGGCAGTTAATTGTAACACATAGCCACCCTGATCAGCTCAGGGACATTGATATTTCCTTCAAGAACATAATTTCAGCACCAAAACTCAAGGAAATCCCTAGTATTGCTCAGCAGAGGAACTTAACACTGATTTATCTTTGAGGCTCCCACCATCAGAGCTGACTCAGGATTGCAAGGATTTGGGCCTGTGGTGGAGAGGGCACCAGCTAGAAGGCAGATAGGCCCCGGTTCTCTATTCCCCACTACGTAGCCTTGGGCAAGTCTTTTCACAGTTCTCAGCTTGTTTATTCACCAACAGGACTATTTAGAATTCCTCAGTAGGAAATTCCTCAGTAGGCCTTAAAGGTGGCCCCCCTTCCACATCCACCTCCAGCTTTTCAGCTGACTGCTTGCGACAATGCTTTTGGTAGCCTCTAAAAGAAACTCAAATGGACTGAAATTAGTTTTTTTTCTTACCTGAAAATCAAGAAGTGAGCTTTTTGGGTTGATTCAGTAGCTGAGTATCTTCAAGGACTTGCGCCTTCTCTGATCTGCCATCCTTGCTTTGCCACCAGGTTGCGGCCAAGCTGGTGGCAACTAGGATATGGCTACTCCAGAGGCAGCCAATTCTATCTTCCCAATTGCAACTCCCTTAAAATGAAGAAACTTTCCCAGGCCTACAACTTACTGGCTAGAACAGAAAACATATCTACTCTTGAATCAATTATTATCAAGAAGGAACATGCTAAAATGACTTATTTAGAACAAGCATCAATGTTCGTGAAATGGATGTCTATCCAGTGTTCAGTAGGACAGCAAAGAGCTCTAGGAGCTCATACTCATACCTTAGGCTTTCTAGGGGACCCTCAGGTGGCACTTTACCCCTGACAGTGTTGGCTCTTAGGATTAGTAGGTCCTGACTTCTGTGCTAGTAGAGGTGCAATTTCAAGGTTATTGGACTTAGAGTTCCCTAAGTCACTATCCAAGTCACTTCCAAATTAAGATTCCTAAGCCCTTCAGAATCACTTTCTGGGTGTGTAGAGGAGAATGAATAGATCGCTTACTGCATGACAGAACTCAAATTATACCTCACAGAGCCCTTGTGATTGTACCTGTAAAAAAGCCTGCAGTAGAGATTTCTACTTTAGTCATGATGGTGTATTAGGGATCAGTCATCCTCCCACTTGAAATAACCAGAAAAACTAGATAAAATACATGAAACAGTGGTGTTTAATAGGCAGTTTCAGTTTGGGATGATAAATAAGTTCTAGTGATGGCCAATGGGGAGGGTTGCTAAATACTGTCAATATACTTAACCCCACTAAGTTGTGTACCTTCAAATGGTTAAAGTGGTAAACTTTATTTTATGTATATCTTATACAATAAAAAATTAAGGAAACAGGGATAGTTTTAAAAAGACTTGAACCAAATTTCTAGAGGTTAAAAAAACCTAAGATGGGCCCGCCCTGATGGCGCGGTGGGTTAAGCAATGCACTATGAAGCAAACCGCAGCCACTGCAGCACGATTTCGATCCCTGCCGCCGGCCCGGGAGATGAGCCACATGGCACAGCAGACCTCTCCTGCCTCGCCCACTGCTCCCTTAAGCAGTGTGCTTCTGTCCATCTGCCTGTTCTGCATCCTGCTCTGTCTGGTGGATTCTCTCACCACCTCCATACCTCTGGCCTGTACCCCAGTGCTTGTATGCATAAATAAATAAATCTTAAAAAAAAAACTAAGATGAAAAAATACACTGGATGGGGTTAATGGAAAATCAGACAGGACAGAAGATTAATGATTTTGAAAGTACAGCAATAGAAACTATCCAAATGAAACAAAAAAAAGAATTTTGAAAAAGAAAATGAAGAGCATCAGTGGGCGAGACATCAGTGGCGGGACAACTGCGAGCAATCTAACACACGGGTAATCAGAACCACTACAGGAAAGATGAGATGGGGGACAGAAATATTTGACTAGTGAACTAACTTTACAAACACACTTGGAAAAATATGTAGTTCTAAGAAACTCAATGAACTATAAAATGCAAGAAATATAAAGAAAACTACAACAAATCTATAAACAAAGAGCTCAAAATCAGCGACATAGAAAAAGCTGTCAGAGAGAAAAGACATGTTTCATACAAAGAGGAAAAAAATGATAAGGGATATCAGATCTATTACTGGAATTAATAAGTGAAAAAACAGTGGATAAAGATAATATCTTTAAAATATGAGGAAGGAGGAGGAAGCTTTGTCAACCCAGAATTCTATACCCATCAAAAATCTTTCAATAATGAGGGTAAAATTGAAATGTTATAGACATTCAAATTGAAAGAATTCATCATCAGTAGAGCCTCACAAAAAATGTTAAAGGATATCTTTCAGATAGATGGAAGGTGATTCCAGATGGAAATCTTTTTCTACACAATGGAGTGAAGACCACTGGAAATGATAGTCACTTGGGTACCTATGTAAGAATATTTTTACTTCATTTCTTTAAAAACAGTGGTTTAAATAAAAATAGAAACAGCATATTATAGGGTTTATAGCATATGTAAAAGCAAAAAGGAATTAAAACCATAATATTAAGACTGTGGGTCTAGGCTGTGGGAGGAAGAAATCCAAGTACATTACTGTAAGGTTCTTGTAGTACATGTTGTATTACATGTATAATATCACTTGATAGTAGATTATGATCAATTAGAGCTATATAACCCTAAAGTAACCACTAAAAGAGCAAACCAAAAAATTATAGCTAATAAGCCAATGAAGGAGATTAAAGTGCAAAGAATGCTTGATTTACCCAAATGAAGGCAGAAAAAGTGTAAATTAAGTGCACAACTCTCTCCTTGGTCCCAACCATGGGGTGGATGCAGAGTTAGCATACAGTTGGTCTGCTCAGTGAGCCCAGGAAAAATGTTATCTTTGTAAAAAAAAGTTTGGAAATTGCTGCCTCCAGACAAGTTATTAACTTCAAAGGATGCTGACTTTGAGATTTGTGACACTGCTAAAACTCCTAGTTCCCAGAAGATAAGATTCTAACAGATAAATTTTAACAATCCTTTGTTTTCCTCATGCATAGACAGGATCAGATAGATACAGTAACTAGAGCCATACCTAGATTTCCTTTGCAGAAACCCTTGAAATGTTTCATGTGACCTCCTTGCAAGGTGTACATAATCCTTATTGAGAAGCTCAGAATTAAGTTCGCTATTTTGGAGTTACCTGCAGGCTATTCCACCAGTCTCACATCTAATAAACTCATTCACTTTTTCTTGTCTCAATTTACTTAAAGTGATAATAGGAAAAAGGAAATAATTGATGGGGCAAATAGGAAACAAATGGCAAGACTACAGACTGATTACTAGGCAAATCAGTATCACATTAATTGTAAATGATCTAAACACTCCAAGTGAAGTGCAGAGATTGTAAGATTGGATAAAAAAGGCAAGATCAAGTTATATGCTACCTATAAGAAACACAGTTTAAATGTGAAACTGCAAATAGGCTGAGTAAAGGGATAGAAAAAGATATCAGACAAAGGAGATTTCAGAACAAAGACTATGGGATAAATTCATCTAAAAGACAATATATATCCAACAGTTTCAAAATACAGAGAGTAAATACAACTTCAAAGGGAAATATAAAATCTATAATTATAGTCAAGAGTTCAATACTCCTCTCTCACTCATTGATAGAAAAAGCAGGCAGAAAATCAACAGGAATATCACAGACCTGAACAATACTACCAGCTAACTCTACTTGATTAACATTTAAAGAACACCTTTTTAAGAACAGCAGAATACTTTTTAAGGGTATATGGAACACTTACCAAGACAGACCATATATTACAGGTCACAAGTCTCAATAAATTCAAAAGGAGTTAAACCATACAAAGTTTTTACTCATTATAGAATTAAATTAGAAGTCAGTAACAGAAAGACTGTTGAAAACTATCCCCCCCCACTCAACATTTGGAAACACATGAATTAAAAAAAAAAAAAGGAAATTAGAAAGCATCTGAACTGAATGAAGATATAACATACCAGAATTTCTGGGATTGTTGCTAAAGCACTAAATACCTATGTAAGGGTTAAGAAAAGGTCATCGACTCTAAAATAGAGCAAATTAAAGACAGCTGTCTACTCTCATCATTCAGCACAGTATTGGAGGTTATAGTCTGTGCAATAAAGCAAGAAAAATATAAGGCACCCAATTTGACAGGAAGAAATAAAACTATCTTTATTCATAAACATGATCATCTCATATAGAAGTCTGATAGGATCTAAAGAAAAAGCTACTCGAATAAGCAAATTTGGCAGGTTTTATGATAAAAAGTGTATATATAAAACAATTTTATTTTTATACATCAGCAATAGAAAATAGAAATGTGCCATTTATAAGAGCATCAAAAATATGAAATACTTGGGAATAAATCTGATGCAAAGATTGAAGACCTATATACAGAGCACTACAAACTATTGCTTAGAGAATATAAAAACCTGTATGAAAGGAAATATAACTTGTTCATGGGTCAAAATTCTCAACATTAAGATGTTAATCTTCCCAAATAAGTCTATTGCGTTAACACACTCCCATTTGAAAGTCCAGCAGGTGTTTTTGTAGAAAGTGAAAATTCATACGGAAATCAAAGGGCCTAGGAATTCTGAAAGAAAATTAAAGGGCTAACATCTTATTCTAGGAATTATTATTATAAAGGTACAGTTATAAAAACCCATGATAGTATAAAAGCAGATCGATGGAATGGAAATTTCAGAAATAAATACACACATACATGGACAACTGATTTGCCAAAGGTACAAAGGCAAAGGGTAAAAGATTACATTATCAACAAATGGCACTGAACCGGACATCCATGTGTAAAAAATGAACCTTGATTCATACGTCACACTGTATGTTACAGTTACTTAAAATGGGTCATAAAGCTAAATGTGAAACTTAAAAACCATAAATTTCTAAAAGCATAGAACAAAATTATTGTGACCTTAGATATGATACCAAAACCAATATCCATAAAAGAACAATAAATTAAACTTGTTTACAACTAAAAATATCTGTTCTTCAAAAGATACTGTTAAGAAATCAAAACGCAAACCAAAGACTGGGAGGAAAATCTTTGCAAAGTATGTATCTGATAAAGGACTTCACAATGTGCAAACAGTAATCCAAGCTGGACCCACCAGAAAATTTACCTGGGATTTACACTGACTATACTAAAGGAGGAAAGGAAATGCCTTTTTTTCCTGCATTTTCCAGACTTGCTAATGTAAGCCTAGCGTGCCTTGTGCCTTGCTGTCCCTAAGAAGACTGACAACAGGATGCAATGAGCCATGGGAGGCACAGTGGAGAAAAACAGTCTTACGCCCACCTTTTGTGTCTATCCAGGGTCTATCCAGACCTGAAGCTAAGTTACTCCTTTCCTTAATGACTTAGGAACCAATCAGTTCCCCCTTGGGGCTTAATCCAGTTTGACCTGTTTCTACTGCTTGCAATCAAAAGAGTCTTCCATGAAAAACATGTGAAGTGAGTTAGTATTATATTGGGAATAAAAAACCAGGTCTCACTGCTACCAAACTTTATCCCTGAGTGCCGTTTCTGGCTTGTGAGACCAGAGGAGTAAATGCTTCTGGTTCAGTCTGGAGTGACTGAGCAGATGGAAGAGATTGTGCCTTTGCACCAGGCAGGGGAACAGAAGTGGTTGGGGCCTTAAAAGCCTGACGCCATATTGAGCTTGGATGGAAATCACTCAACTCATCCCATTTGGGGAAACCACCTCACCTCAGACCCCTAACCAGTGCAGGAGATTCAAGAGACATGACAACAGGACAATGGCATATTTATTTACAATTGGATCAAAAAAAGGCATACAGGCATTTTTTAATTAAAAATAATGATGATAATTAAAAAATTCAGAAAAATTGACGATGTTTGAACCCTTTATGAGGAGTCCAATTCCCCACCCCCCCCCACCCCCAAAAGAGAATCTCTTAGGGGAAAAAATCCAAGATATGAGTGAACAAGACTGTCATCCTTCTTTACTGCTTGGGTTCCCTTTTTGCTAACCTGATTCTTGGTGGGCGCCACTCGGCACTGTGGCATCACTGTGAGGCAAGGTTCAGAAGTTCACTGGTTTGATTGTGGAGGTGGGAAGGGGCAGCTGGGAGACTGGGGGTTGAAGGGTGGGCTATGTTCCTAGCTTAACCAGCATCCTGAGCATTATCAGGTCCCAAGGGGGCTGCAGCAGGGGTGAGTGGCTGTTACTTAAATCCTAATCCCACGATGGGCTTGGTCTCTTGCAACATAAGAGCATTTGCTCTATGACATGCACGGAGCGGGCAGGGGTTAAGAGTGGGCATTTATGGGGGAGCCAGGCCTGCCCCACTAGCTCCCTCTAACCTGGAGAGACCAGGCTCCTTGCCTATTCCTGGGAATAGAACTTACCTTCCTTCTCACAAGTAGTTTTCTGGTGTCCTCAAAAGAAGGCAAGAACTTAGACGGGAGATGGAAGGGACAGGTCCGGCTAAAAGACCTGTGAATGGGCACAGAGGCTGGGCGATGGCAGGGGAGAGAATGACTCTTCCCAGTCACATAAAGGTGGGGAGCTGAGGTCTCCAGGCCTTGTTCTACCCTGGAAATTGGAGAGGAGAGGGTCTGCCACAGCACAACTTGCAGAGAGCAGCAACCTCCTGAGGAAAAGGTTGAGCAGCCACCCTGAGGGGTGAGGATGCTCATCCCAGACGTGAGGATGCCTGGCTCTGGAAATACTTGGCCCCAGGTCCAGGGTTTCTTGGCACAAAAACAGTTCGCTGCATGGCTCTCCTCCAGTCCAGCCAGCTCGTGCTGCTCTGAGCAGGGCTCCTGCTGTCCCGGGGCACTCTGCTCCCAGCACTTGCAGGGGATTTCCTTGTAGCAACCAAGATGTGGGCGTGCTCCCGGTGAGAAGACAACCTGGAGGCCTGGCTGGAGGCCCTGCCTTGCGCAGCTCTGGGAGGAGACTGGGGAGCAGGAAGAGGGAAGGAAAGGGCTGGTAGAGGCTGGTTGGCACTGAGGATGCACGTCCGGGCTAGAGCTGTGCTTTGTCACGGCATCAACGGCGAGGATGGATGGTGAGAGGCTCGGAAAACTCACTGAAGCCCCAAAAGGCCTGGTGTTTCCTCTTCCAGTTAGTCGTGGGGTGGCCAGCAGCCCTGAGGAACTGAGGTGGATACAGTGACCAAAACCCAGTGTCTTGCTGGATTTATCCATCCTGGATCCATTTGATTAAAAAAAAACAAAGAAAAAAAACCCCAAACCAAAGACAAACCTGAATAAACAGGTTCGAGAGATCCCACTGGAGGGAACGTTTTTAGCACTGAAGAAAAAAACAACCCACAAAAAACTCATTCCCCACAGAACTGGAGTAAGATGATGAAGAAAAATGCAAGATTTATCTACAGGCCCTCCCGCCCCCCACACAGCCCCAGGATCCAGGAACACTGTGCCAGGAGTTACATTCCAAACGAGCAGGAGTTATTTTATTTTGTGTGCCTGCAGTTCCCCACTCAGGGCGCCTTCCTGTCTGAGGAAGGAGTGGGCCTGGCCACGGTCCACCCGTCAGTCTATCTTCACAGCAGCGTAGATCTTGCGGACAAACATGTAGGCTGCATAGAAGCCGATGGTGCCCGTGAGGAGCCAGAAGGACAGGACCATGAGGGCCGTGTAGCCAAAATAAAGCAGAGAGGGGATGAACTCTACGATGTCCAGCTGAGGTCCAGTGGGGGAGAGAAAAGAGGGGCGGGTGCTTAGTGCAGCCTATCACGACACCTGGGAGACACCCCCACCCTTACCGACCTCATGGCGAAGCTGAGTCTCTGGAAGGGGGAGTGGCTGCTTCTGGATGGACAGTGAGGGGCAGGTGGGACTCACAGTCACAGTGAAACTGTGGGCACCAGGGCCCACACAACACCTTGGCTCCTCACTGGAGGGTACTAACCCAGTCTACAGATGAGACACAGAGCAATCGGGGAAGAGTAGGGCTGATTATACAGCTTAGGTTTCACAAGTCAGAGCCTCTGCTGAAACTAGCTCTGAGATTGCAGTGTGAAAATAGTCACAGATGGGCCTCCCTGGTGGCGCAGTGGGTTAAGCAACGCACTATGAAGCAAACCGCAGCCACTGCAGCACGAGTTCCATCCCTGCCACCGGCCAGGGAGGGGCCGCTGCTCCCCTCAGCTGTGCCCGCTGCTCCCCTCAGCAGTGTACTTCAGTTGATCTGCCTGTTCTGCTCTCCGCTCTCTGTGGTGAATCCTCTCACCACCCCCACACCTCTGGCCTGTACCCCAGTACTTGTAAGCATAAATAAATAAATCTTAAAAGAAAAAAGGGAAAATAGTCACAGATGATATGCAAATTAGTAAGAATGGCTCTGTCCCAGCAAAACTTTATTTGTGCGCTCACTGGCCCACAGGCTACAGTTTGCTGGCCCCTGC
Source organism: Galemys pyrenaicus (assembly GCA_019455555.1). Taxonomy (NCBI): domain Eukaryota; kingdom Metazoa; phylum Chordata; class Mammalia; order Eulipotyphla; family Talpidae; genus Galemys; species Galemys pyrenaicus. The sequence continues at coordinate 814,456 of JAGFMF010011394.1, forward strand.
TCTAGGTGGCTCTGGAGTTGCTGGAGAATGGGGGGCATGTCGGTAAACTGGAGGTTCTACATTCAGTATGGCTGGAGGCCCACGCTAAACCATCCTTACGGTACTTCCCAACCTGACGCTTTAATAGGCATTCCAGCTTCAAGCACTGACCTAGGAGCCTAGTCTGGAAACACGCCCTGGCTGTAAGCAGAGCACTGACGCTTGTGGGTTCTGCAGATCCAGAGTACAGCAGGCGTCAGTTAGCCTCGGAGGTGAGGGGTCCACCAGAGCAACCCCTGGCTCCTCTCAGTGGCCCATCTGGTTTATGTGTCGGGCATGAATCTATCAAAACTGAAGCGGGGATTTGTTTGCACCCTTGTTTTGCCACTCTTCGGAGACAAGGAGTCCTCCAAACGTGCTCGGGGGCCTAAATCTGGGGGCTAAGGGCTATGTCAGCATTTTCTGCTTTTTGCCTTAACAACTCTTCTTAACTACATTCCTTATTCTCTCACTGTTCTCTGTTCTAGCTCTGGATGTGAGCACTGTACTGCGGTCTGTTATTCCCTATTAAAAGCACCGTATGGTGCTATATTTCCTTTGACTTCTGCTTTGGCTGCACATCACAGGTTTTGTTTGCAATATTCTGTCGATGCTGGAAGTTTTGGTCTTTCAAACATACAGACAATAAGTTCTCTTTTTCCTAAAAAGATGCATGTTTTAAAGCAGAAACAGTTCTAGAAAGGCTTAACTGCTCCCCATTCCTGGTGGGAAAGTATGGCTTTTCCCCGAGCACCCTCCTCTCCTGAAAGGGCTGAGAGAGCCCCCACACAGGGCAGTACCTTGTTAACAAAATAGAAGATGGCATAGACCAGGACGTAGAATGCAGATCCTCCAGAGACCAGGAAATTCCTCCACCACCAGCGGTAATCCTGGGGAGGAAAGAGAAAGGCCATCACTATCTCCAGGCAGAACTTCTTCCCCCAAGTTTCAGAGTGCCTGACGGGCCAGTGGCCATGTACAAGAACAGTAATATTTAGGATGATGGGAATGCTTGACATCTTGACTGTGATGGTGATTACAAAACCATAGGTTCTAAAAACTCATAGATTCACAGGGTGAACTTTATTTTTAAAATTGTATCTCAGGGCCTCCCTGGTGGCTCAAGGGGTTAAGTCGCAGCACTGTGAAATTATCCACAACCACTGCAGGGTGAGTTCGATCCCTGCCCAGGGAGCTGACCCACATGGCGCAGCAGACCTCTCCTGTCTCACCTGATGCTCCCCTCAGCAGTGTATTTCAGTCAAACTGCCTGTTCTGTTCCCCACTCTGTCTCTGGTGAATCCTCTTACCCAGCCTCCCCCACCTCTGACCTGTACCCAGTTCTTGTATGCATATATAAATAAATCTTAAAAAAAGGAAAATTACATCTCAATTTAGAAGAACAGTAATAACAACTAACGTCCCTTGTGGAACTGCTCCCGTGTGCCAGGCCCCACTGTAAGTGCCACATGTGATCAGCTCAGCTAGTCCCTGTGGCAGCCCTGAGTCAGTGCTCTTGCTATCTCTGTTCCATCAGCCGGGAACAGAAGGCAGAGAGGGTAGGCAAGGCCAGGGTCCTGGCCAGCTGTTTGTCCCAAGTCCCTGCGTTACCCACGTTGTCAAGGGCTAGTCCCCAGAGAGTGGGTCACCCAACTTACGCCGGCTCTTGGAACGGGTTCTGTATCGACAAATGTGCTGTCTTTTCACCAAGGCTGGTGACTAACCCACGCGCGATGTTGAAATAGGGGTTAACTGTAATCTACAGTTGAATAAATGAAGGCTTGGAGAGGGGAAGAGACACACCTGCCCGAGACTCAAGGGAGAAGAGGGGGACCCACAGGGAAACCCAGACAGTCTCATCGATCCATTCAATGCTCAACTCAGCTTCACCCTTTCTCAACTCCTGGTCCCGCTGCCCTCACCTCTGCACACAGCTGGAAGTACACCATGACGATGCTGATTTGGGAGCAGGACACCACCAGGATGATGAAGACAAGGAACAGGAAGCCGAAGAGGTAATAGAACTGATTCTCCCAGATCGCCTGTAGAAATACCACAGCTGGCTTTTAGCAGCCTGCCTCCACCCAGCTGCCCCTGCTCCGGGCATACCCCGCCTCTTCTCAGGAAGGCCACCCCTCGTGAGGACTGGCACACCACCATGACACCAGCTATGGCTGGTCCCTCCCCGCTGGAGCGAAGGGTGAGTCAGGTGCTTCTTAGGCAGGTGCTGGGGGCAAGGCTGATTTTGCACCTGGTGGCCCCAGCTAGAACTTGGCAGCATGTGGAAATGAATCCAATTCCAATCAAAATTACACAGCAGCTACCACCACGTAGGGGCAGCTTGTCACATGCTAGATAGGTGAGACACGCTTTACATGCACCTCCACAGGTGAGCTAAGAAAGCGTGGCCTCTCCTGACTTGGGAAGTCAAGGCTCAGAGAGACTGGTGACTGGCCCAAGGCCAAACCGAGCAGAGATGGCCTCCTTGGGAAGGCAGCCAAGACGTCCTCTCCAGGACAGGGCCGGCAGGCAGGTGAACCCCTGCAGAGCAGACTACTGTCCAGCACTGACTCGGGGCATGGCCTCTCTGTGCTGGGCACCACTCGCAGATGGCTCAACTTGCACCTTGACACGCCTGGGATAGGAGTGGTCATTACAGCAGCTGCTGTTCAGAAGCACGCCCTGAACGCTAGTTCCTGTGCCTCTGGCAGACATCTTTGCGTTCCAGCCTCGCAGTGATCCTGAGCGGTCCATCTGCCCACTTCCTGAGGAGTCGAGCAACTCAGTTAAGCTGCGCAGGGCCCAGGACACAATGGTGGTCACCGGTGACATCAGTGATGGTGGTGCTGACTGACCCCACTGAGGCGGTTCCACTCAGAGCCCTCCCCACACCCCAGACTGGACGCCTGGCACGTCTCCTCTAGCCTTCTGAGCTGTTCTGACACAGCCCATCTCCCCACTGCGAGGTGAAGAATGAGGCTCTAAGAAGTTGAATGACCGTGTGAGATTTCACAGGCAGTAAGTGGCAGAGCCGCTGGAGGGTGGAACCTAGCAGGCAGGGGTGTGGGCTGTGTGCGAGGGGCGCGGGCGCAGGGGGCATTACTCACACTGAAGATGAAGAAAAGTTCGATGAACATGGCACCGAAGGGCAGGATCCCAGCCATGAGGATGCTGTAGCAGAACAGGAGGGTTAAACCACCAGGACACCCGGCCATGGATGCCCTGGGCGCCCGCCCCGGCCAGGGTGAATGAGGCTGTGCTCATTCCTTTGGCAGCTTTGTAGCCATCATAACCCCTTGAGTGGTAGGTTGGGTGGGTATCCTCCTCCCTACATTACAGATGGGGAAACTGAGGTACAGAGAGGTGGTCTTAACTGTTCCACTCCACCTTCCCACCCCTCCCTTTCCCTGTCCTGGTTCCTAGGCTGACACCAAGTCCGGCTACACCATGGTTGGCTTTATCTTGGAGAAAAACTGAGCTTTCATGAGGTTTATGAGGGCCCGCGGAGCTGCAAGTACACCAGTCACAGCGCCTGGCAGAGGGTCCCGCCCCGGAGGCCTGCTGGCCTTGCCCTGCAGGAGACTCACCCCACAAACCGGTTCATGTACCACCGCTGCTCAGGGATCTGCCGGGGAATCTGGTTGGTGCGCACAGGGTTGTCGTACGGCTGCTTGCGGAAGCCGAAGTAGTAGCCCAGGTAGACGAGGGGCAGGGAGATGCCGAACCACATGCACAGCAGGGCCACCATGGTAGGGAAGGGCACCTGCGGGCACAGTGCTGTGAGGCCCCACAGAGCCCTCTGCCCGGGGTGGGGGCCAGTCGGAACACCGTGGAGAGGAAGTCCTGCGGGCACCCCACCTGGGCTCCCGGCCAGAGCCCTGGGCTGGGGGAAGAGCAGAGTGCAGACAGGGAGCATCTGGACGGTGAGGAGGAGCAGGAACATGGTGCCCCAGGATGGAGCCTGCCATCCAGGGGGAAGTGCGGAAAGAACAAGGAAGAGGGCACTGGGACCATGAAGTGGGGATGGAGAGTCCAGATGAAGGAAAATTACATGTGGTTTGTTAATAGGAAAAGGAGAAAACACAAGTGCAAAGTGTTCCTAATTTTACTAAAACCAGGACATAATATACCGTTATGTGAGAAAAACAGGCTCTCTGCTTTTTTAATATGTGTGCACAGACTCCATTTTAATAAAAACACACCAGCATTTACACGTGTGTGTGCCCAAAAAAGGCTCCGGCTGCACCAAATACCAGCTCAGCTAGGGTTTGGGAAACAACAACTAATTTTTCATATAGTTTATCTTCCCAAAAGTATTGTTTTTAAAGCAAGAGTCATGCAAAAAGGAATGAATTAATGTCTTTATTATTCCAAAGTAAGCACCACATAAATGACCGTGACTATTATCTGTGATTTTTAAGTTATATTATTCCATTTAAATCTAAAAAGAGGAGCAGACTAAAAAACGTAGACTAAAGATCTAGGTTAACTCCTCTGTACTTTCCAAAAATTGTAACCCGAGCAGTAAGCTGGTAATTGGGAAAAAAACGGCTGAGAGCAGGCACGAAGGTATAAAAGAGGAAGTGCCTGACGGTCCTTCCAGAGGCTACTTCCTGGACTGCGCAAGAAGCGTCCTCCAGCAGCCTCGCTAAGGACCTTTAACAAGCACCTCCTGGAGGCAGCTCTCGCCATGCCCATCCCCATGCCCATCCCCAAATGAGTTCAAAGCCCTCCTGAATGCCAGGACCGCACTCTGAGGACAGGACAAAGCCCCTCCCCATTCTCTCTGAACAGATGAGGGGGCAGGGACATTAGGTGAGCTCGTTTAGAGATAATGACCTGATCAGTTCACACCAGTAGCTTCCCTTGGTTGAGAGAAGGGGAAATTCCCCAGTTGGCCCCTGGACTGTGGAAACCTCCCAAAAGAGAAGTGAGCTTTGACCAGCTGTCAGAAAAAGCCCACAGGAAGGCCAGAGGCAGGGCCAGGCCCAGGGCAGATGGATGGGCTGAAATGGGGAAACCCCAGTCAGCCCACAGCCCCATGGCTCGGAATAGAACTCTAGGGATTCAGAAAAGGGAAGGGAACAGCAGGAAGCGACATGTGGGGGTGGGGTTGAGCACCGGCACTGGCACTCTGGCACTCCGGGAGGTACAAGTGTGGGCTGAGGGGAGGGCACTTACTGCTCCTGACGAGTGCTTTCCCCAGATGAAGCAATTCAGCACGAAGCAGATGCCAAAAACCACACCAGGGTACAGCGTCGCAGTCTGTAAGCAAGAGATCATGCTGGAAAGCTGTCCTCTGGGGACTCCCACCTACCCCAGTGGTTCCCACACTGGAGCTTCTCCTACCCTTCCTGGTCCTTCAGGACTCAGGTCATGGGTCATTCCAGAAAGCATTCTAGACCCCAGATTATGCAGGCTTCTTGTCTGCTGTCTTCTTCAGTCCCTGAACTGCCCCTTCTGTACCTCCATCCCAGTTTACAATTACATACTGCTATGTGATCGGTGTCTGATTAACCCCCTGCCTGTAAACGCCTTGAAGGAGTCTGTCCATCCAGTTCACCGATGTATTCCCAGCACTCGGAACACAGTAGCTGCTCAATAAACATCTACTGAATATGGAACGAACACGCCAGCCCATGGCGTGGCGGGAAGTGCCGAATCCTAGGGGCAGCCAGTGCTGGCCTCTACATGTGTGGCTTCGTCTATCCTCACGGGCCCAGATGGGAAGCATTATTTCCATCCCCTTTTAAAGAGGACACTGAGGTCCGTCAGGGTTAAACACACCCCTCAACCGCACACTTAAGGCTGGAGCAGAGGTTCAAACCCAGGCAGGCGGACACTAGAGTTCCAGCTTCGACCTCCAGGGTCCTCTGTACTCTGCCGTTCAGCCTCTGCTGTCACTGCCATCGGGGGTTCCTGCCACCCGTACCCAGTACTCGGTTACTGCTCCTGCTCGTCCCTGTCCCTGGGCCTCAACTTGGGGTGAGTTCAAGGAACCTGTGGCCTGACTGCTAATGCTGTACCCAGGGCCTTCCGTACACGGGCTCTTTCCATCCACACAAGTCTGAGGCAGGGCCATCTTCCATAAGAGAGATTCCAAAAAAAAAAAGAGAGATTCCCAAGGTAACCCAGACTGCCAACAAAGGAAAGAGAGGCAGGAAGGAATCCTGGCGAGCCCCTCAGCTGGCTGCTTCTGTCTGTCTGAAACCCATTTCTTCAAGGCCCAGGTCAAACAAGTCCTCCCTTCTTGTGTGCTCCTGTTTTATCTAGTGTAGCAGGGAATGCCTTATCTACCTTGCTGCTTGAAATTCACGGACTGGGCCCTGTGCTACATTTAAGGGGTAAGAATAAGAAAAAGTTCTAGGAAGGAAGACAGACCCACAAACAGAGCAAAATACATGGCATTACTTGTAGGCACAAGGCCTCTGGGGAGCTGAGGAGAACACTGAGGTCAGAACAGGCCTGGGGGTGGGGGTGGGTGGGCAGTGACACCAGAGTGAAGACTTAAAGGGAGAGCTGAGGAGAGTGAGGGGGTGGTATGCCAGGGCAGAGGGGTAGCAGAGGCTGGAGGACGGGGGAGCAGTTGTGTACCCGTACTAGTGTGGCCTGCAGCAGATGCCCACCTGTGGAGGAAGGCAGAGCACCAGGGAAGGGTCAGAATCTTGCAGGGAGACCAGGAAGCTTAGGACAGTCAAAGGTCCAGGCGAGAGGTGAAGATGCCTAAACCTTCATGGTAAGAGTCCTGGAGGTAGAGAGAATGGGGGAATTCATGGACTATTTATCAGAAAAACCCTCCATACCGGATGTCTCGGAGGAGGGATATGAGGAGATAGGAAGAAGAAAGCAAGCCACCCAGGTATCAGGGTGAACGCCGGGGCCGCAGGAAGCAAAGAGTGGATGTGGGGAAGAAAGAGTGGGTTTGGCAAGGCCCAAGGCAGACCCTGGAGATCCGCTGAAGAGTCATCAGAGAGGAGTGTTGGTTTATGCCCCTATATATGATCGCATGGTGGCCTGAACATGCTTAATGCATCGAGAGTTCAGGAACCTTTTTTTGATCCTTCCAGAAAAATTACCATTGCAGTTCATCTTTGCTGAGGGCTTGCTGTGTCCTAGAGTTGTGACAGCCAGGCTGAGACAGGCTGGGGCTTCTGACAGACACTGTGAGAATGGTTTCAGAATACTGGGACCAGAGGCTCCTGGTAGTTTGGACCAAGGGTTTCCCTGGTCCTCCTAGAGTTGCACCTGCTCTGGGAGAAGGGGATCAGGGTTCCCTGAGACGTGAGGTCCAGCCTCCAGGTGCCCTCTGGTTTTTATGGTCCTTTCTGCTACCAAGAACTCTCATCACCACCAGGAGGACAGAGGAAGGCAGGGGCTGTCCTCACTAAGGAGGAATGCAGGCTGAGGGTGACAGGGGTTCTGGCCTCTTCTGGCCCCAGCAAATAACAACAGTTCTCTTTACTCCACTGGCAGGACACTCACTCAGCAGTCCTGTTGGCCATTTCCGACCTCAAACTTTGGCACCTGGGCTTGACGCCTAAATCCTGTTATTCTCAATCCCCTATTTTCTTACTTGAGGCATTGGAAAATGTACACTAAGAATCAAGTAAATTTGATTCCCTCATTTTATGGATTCAGAACGCAGGTCTTATAAGACCCCGTGGCTGTGAATAAGAGCCCAACGTTCCTGTCCTGGGGAATGTGCTTCTGCTCCACCTTGCTCAGCCTCTGGCCCAACATCCCCCACCAGGGCCTGCCGACACCCGTGCTGCGGAGTCCGGGAAGAAGTCTCTCAGCTCCCCACCAACACCAGGAGGAGGTTTAGGGTACTTACGCAGAAGGCTCCTTTCTTCCACCGATGGCCTTTGAGAGTGCGGTACAGACGGCCGGCAGAAAATCCACCAAACACCCTGTGGGGAAAGGGTAGGGATCCAAACCAAGGGGACCTGTTAGCTGCAGCACAGGCGGCCGTGCCAGCCCCGAGCCCGCTCAGACACACCTACCCCATGAACATGAACAGGAAGCAGGCTGTGGTCATGAGAGCTCCCCGGCTGGAGGGCGACAGCATCCCGAGCATGGCCACAACTGCGGAGGGGAAGGGAGGGCGAAGTCAGGGTGGCTGATGGCCAGTCTCCCAGCCCCCAGCCGGGCTGCTTCACAGGAACCAGGCAGATGGAAGAAGGTGAGGCTCCCTTTTGCCTACAGAAATGGGTCTCAGCTGGGGCTCAGAGGTGGGTGGCGGCTGCTGGGCTTAGCTGGCCACATCTTTACTGCAGCTTCCAGCCCAGAAGCAAGTACAGCCAGTCAGGCGCCGGGCTGCGCGCACCATGAACACGAGCCTGCCGAATCAACCCTGCCAGGCAGAAGTTAGTTTCTGTTTCTCGGACGAGAAAACGGAGGTTAAGAGTTAAGTGATCTGTCCGAGGTCACGAAACTCGGAGGCATGAGGCAAAAATACAAATTTAGGCAGATTAGTTGCTAAGAGATTATATCAAAAGTTTTTATCACAAGGGGAAAAAAAATCTTTATGTCAGCTGACAGATGTCAACTAAACACTGTGGTAATCATTTTGGAATATATACGTAATATCAAATCATCATGTTGTATTCCTTAAACTAATACACTGTTGGGTGTCAATAAAAAAAATTGGTAGACCGACTTCAGAACTATCTATAACTGTTAGTTTTTTGGTTATTTTTTGAGAACAAAGGCCAAACTCCAGTGCTAATTCTGGTACTGTCTGGTTAAGTCACTTCATGGCTGACTGCAAAAGGAGGCCAGACTCACAGGGCTGATTATGGCTCCCCTGAAGGCACGCTGCGAAGCTGTGAGGAGAATCGCTATCACCACAGCCTAGGGCTGAGAGGCCCCAGTCCTTCTGCTGGGTGGCGGCTCTGACTCAGATGCTGACATGCTCCCTTTCTCCAGGGAGGGAGCCTACCCTTCTGAGAAACACAGACCCCATCCTCTGGTGACAGGACCCCCACTCAGCCCCACCAAGCCCACTCACAGATGACGATGAGGATCATACAGAAGAGCTGAATGCCAGAGCCCAGCAGGGAACTGAGGATTAAGGGGTACTGGGGGGGCCGGAAGACGTCACCATGCACTAGCTTCCACCCGGACTCTTCCATGGTGTCTTCCTGCAGTAAAGGAGCAGAGAACGAGGCTGCTTCTTGGAGTCCAGAGGAGGCACTCCTGCAGGGACCACCCCCTAGGCCTTATGCCCCTCGACTGGGGCTGAGAGCCCCTCAGGCATCGACCAGGAGGGGCTGGCACAGGAGTCAGTGACATGCAGACGTGCGTCTCAGAACTGCCACGTGGAGAAGAGGGCTCAAGCACAAGGCTTACAGCTACACAAAAGGAAAATCTCCTTCCCATGAGCTACAAAGCTAGTATGTGGAAAAATAATGTAAATATTGTGATAGCTTTTGGGCGGCAAGACTAAGAAGCAATTTTTTATTGATTATAAAGACAGTATGTGATACTCTTGTATAAAAAAAATTGGTATTTGGCATGACGTTCAAATGACCAAAAAGTAATACATGTTTATTGCAGCAAACTTTTTCAAAATCCATAAGGATATAAAAAATGGTTTATACTCATCACTTAATGATACCAGTTTTGATGTAGTTCTTTTAGTCCTTTATGTGTGTATGTATATGTAATTTTTAAACAATAAAATCTGGAGCACATTGTATTTACTGTAGACTTTAACTTGACGCTTTATCATGGACATTTCTTCATGTCAATGACCACTCTCTGAAATGACCATATTAAGTGTATAACTTCTCATGGTATAGCTGTACCTGAATATCCATTGTTTATACTTTACAGCTTGTGATACATACTGCCAATTACTTTTCAGAAAACTACCCACCTGCAGGCATACACCTAGCAGGGGACAGTGCCTCACATTCATGTCGCCAACAAACAGTACATTACATAAATCCCTGTGAATCTGATGGTCCAAAACTAGCTTCCTGATCGCTAGGATTTGCACTCTCGGGAGTTATCCCTGAGTCAAAAATAGTTTTCACATGTCTACTAGCCACATGTAGCTCCTCATCTGTTAATTTTCCGTTCGCTAGATATTTTAGGGTCTTTTTTAGCATTGTTTTTTTAAAAGGAGATTTTTATACCAATTCTTTCAACTATACCATATATTTTCAAATTTGATGCAAATATTGTTTTGCCACTACACGTTCCTATTTTATGTATTCTGACACACAGAGCAGTTAAAATATTTAATGCCCAATTAACCAAGTCTTCACTCTGATTTCTTCTATAATTTGTATACTGTAGAAATCACAAAGCTTATCTCTATCACTTGGGTTATGAAAAAACTTTCTTTTCAATATTTTTCAGGTTTACTCTATGGTCTCTCTCACGCGCACGCGCACACACACACTCACTCATGCACTCACTCCTGGTCTGGTAGGCCCCCAGTCCTCCCTCTCCAAGCCCATCCCTCCCCAACCAAGACCTCGTACAATGTCATCCTCCTTGTTATAGTTGGCGATGTCCTTCCGGAGGGTGCGAATGATAATCATGCTCAGGATGCCTGAAGCAGACAGGGGAGGGAGAAAGAGAGTGCTCAGCGCTGCCAGAGAGCCTGCACTGCCTTTCCAGTGCTGGCCAACACGCGTGGCTTCGCGTCCTACACTGGGCACAGCGCTACCCCAGCTACTTGGGGAGAAGCCAGGAAAGGAAGGAAAGACCTGCTGGGATGGGTAGGGGCAGTCATAGGACAATGCTTTTTATTCCAAGGAGAACAGCATCCCGGCTCCTCTACGGTTTGGTCCTACCAAATTCTCCAGGGTCACCTCCTCCCAGGCTCACCTCTTACTCCATCTCCTGGCTATCTGTTATCAGTTCACAGCTTCATCTCTCTTACTTCCCCTGCCGTTAGCCAGGGCAAAGGAATGGGCCCCTCTCCCCTAACTCCTCACTCACGCCAGACTCACCCATAGTGTCTTCACCTCTCAAAACTCTAAACAGTCCCATTTGTACTTCCCCAGCACCCGCCATCTAGGGAGTACAGTATAATGGTGAAGGCAGTGGGTATATGACCTTGAGCTAATTTCACATTTCGAGGCTTAATTTGTGGGATTTCAAAGACTGAAAAGGTGTCAAGTGCTTATTAGCACAGCAGCTGACTGCTGGGGATATGTTTAATAAAGGCAGCTGACATTATCTTTGTATCTCATGAGTTATTGAAATGATGTTTCAATTCCACTTCTGCCTACTACCTTCTCCTCCTTGCTCACCACCCCCTTGTCACCTGCCTTTTTTACCAAGCATGTCCCACTGCAAGACAGTGACCTTGCCAGAACAGTCTTTCTCAAGGTCTTTAATGGTGACTCCTTCATTCAGAAAAGTTTCTTCTAAAGTGGCCATTACCCTTTCCTCAACAGCCGTGTCTTGGCCACTCTACCTGCTCCAAGGCTCTCCTCACTCTCTGGAACACCACTACTTCTGTGCTTGTTGACTCTTAACCCCACCCCCCAAAAGCAGAATAGATTCTGTGAAGGCAGAGGCTAGCTGTGTTTTCTCAACACCATGTCCCCAGCAGGAGGCCCAGCACCCACACATATGAACAATAATCTGGAATTAATCAATGAATGTGCATGTGAACAGAGGCATCTGTCTTCCCTACAGAGCTCTCCAAAGCAGAGGCTTAATCTTGTTCACCTTTGTCTAGCACAGAGCTCTGGTGTCCGTTTTTAACCCACACTTGGCTCCAAGAGTACCCTAGCAGTTCTCCTTAAGTGATGTCATGCTTCAGGTCCCTCAGTCCTCACTCATTTGTCCTCACCACCCTCCGGCCCACGAGTCTCTCACCTGACAGGAAGAAGACTACCACGACGGAGTTGATGATAGAAAACCAGTGGATCTGCACATCACTCATGGTGAGGTAAGTGTCCCAGCGAGAGGCCCATTTTATGTCACTTTCCTGGAGGGGGAAAGAGAGGAAAGCGCTTAGAATCGGCCTCCCACTGGAGACTCCCGCCCAGACCAGAGCCCCTGCCCCTGCCACAGGCCCCTGCCCCTTCTTACCTCCCAGTGCACAGAGTAGGTGAAGTATAGCTGATTCTCCTTGGTGGGGTCAATCTCCTGGGGCGAGGAGTTGGTGCCTTCAGGCAGGGTGCATGAGCTCTTCTCATCTGTTTTGAGGTCTGTGAGAGACAGAGATTTAGTCTGTTCCTGTGGGAACCAGTGTCACTGCCTGAGGGCTTTCTGGGGGCTTCCACAGCTGCCAGCTGAGGGAGGTGGTATGCTGTTGAGACCCAGAGTCTGGGTGGACGCTGGGGACAGCTAGCAACAATGGTTTTGCAATTGTGCTCCCCAGAGCCCTGACCTTACAAAGGGCCTAGGGGCCACAGAGAAGGGGGTGGGATGTACCTGGGTCCCTCATTTAGTCAACCAATCTTCCTTCACTCAATTCAAACATTCTTTACTCATCCAATTAATCCCATTCAACACGCAAAACAACATTTCATTCTATCAGATTTACTCACTTGCTTAGTCCCCATAACTCCAGCACTTTAGTAACTCAACCACTCAGATATTTCCCTCACTTACTGCTTCCTTCATCCTGTTTTCTGTCCAGTCATTCAACCAACAAATGTTTAAAAAAGCACCTACTATGTGCAGAGTACTGTGCTAAAGATAAATGGTGAGAAAGGAGACAGAGTCTTTAACCTTGAAGAGTCAGCAAGGGGGCAGACGCTGTCCACAGAAGCGCACGCTAAGTGGAAAGCTGTGCTCATGACCTCACGGAAGGCAGCAGCACGGTGACTGAAGTAGAGGTTTTATGTTTTCTATGAGACTGCAGTGTATGGTCTTGTTTAAAACTAGTCAAGTCAGAAACCTACCATCACCGCGGACAAAAGGCTGGGCTGCTTAGTGGATGGGTGCCCTGGGATGAGCCAGGACAGAGAGGAGCGGTGAAGCTGGACCTGTGGAAGTTGACCAGGTCCATAGGGTGGGGCTGGGTTTTCAAACTCCCACAACAGCTGTTGACCCTAGGCCAATTTTAGTTTATGCCGATCACTCAGAGAGAGGAACAATGCCCGGTAGCCTGTGTCCCTTTTTTTCAACCAGTTCTCTTATCTTCCTAATTCCCTAAAATGAGCACATACTACTTAGGGAGTGAAGGACAAAAACATTTCTTTTAGGGCATTTCAACTGGTTTTTCAACCAGGATGAGCTGGCTGTTTTTTGTGAAGAGGCGCCCCAAGCTAAGCCCCAAGTTGCCATTATGTCTTGGCCGAGTCAGCAACTTCTCTGAGCTTCCATTTGCTCATCTGTCATTACGATACCTCTAGGAGTTGCTTGAGATGATCAGTGGCAAGGTGCAGATTTCAGTTCTCCCCTCACCCACACCTTTTGTGTTTGAAATAACAGTGACCCTACCTTGATTGGGTCCGTATTTCACACTGGGACCTTCCAGCCATTTCAGAAATCACATGTGAGACGACTGGTGTGGAAGCCTAGACCCATCCAGCCCTGCCCCTCTGGTCACACCTCCCCACTCACCCTCCAGCCTGATGCTCTGGGGAATCACCTCGAAGCGGACGACACGGTATGTGTGCTCCTGGTCCTCTTCCAGGTCCTCCCGATGATAGTAAAGGATGAAGGAGAGGTGATTGTGCAGGTAGATCTAAAACGGAGCAACAGAGACAACAAAATAAGTAGTAGCCAAGAAACAGCTAGAAAACCCCTCAAGGAGATCATCCCAAGTATTAGGTCCCTCCCCTTACCCAATCAGCCCAGCTGTTGCCAAACTATGTTCTCACAGTTCGCCCTGCTCCAAGGTACACCCCTGCTCCACAGTACACCTCCAGGGCTCCCGGGGCTCACTAGGTAAAAGCCCAAATCCCATACTCTGATGATCAAGGCCTTCTATCCCGACTGTCACCTTCTGCTCAGATACACTAGCTCACCCGGCCTTCCTGAGTCTTCCCTGTCCACGATCACTGCCCACACTGCAGCTCTGTTCAAGACACTCGCTCCCACTAGAACTGCAGCCCTGGCTGCACTCAGCTCAAGTCTACCTCTTTTTCAAGACACATTTGTCGTGACATCCCGAGCACGAGTTCCCTCTGAGCTCCTCGGGTACTGACAGTCACAGCACTGGCACAGCAGTGAAAGGTGACTTGGACTTGGACCGAGACCTTAGGCTGTCAGTCCCTTCCCAATTAGGATAGAAGCCTTCTGAGGACAGGGGCTGTGCCTCAAAAGAAATGTTTCTGTTCTTTACTCCCTAAGTAGTCTGTGCTTGTCTTAGAGGAGGAGACGATGAGCCACCGCTGCCATTACTGCCGCTACCAGAGTGCTTCTCAGAGCCAGGGCGTGCGCTCTGACGTGCACCCTGTACGAGCGGTGTATTACCTGACTGGCTCCGCAGAACAAACCCAAAGAACAAGTGCGCTTATGACGGACATTTTTAGAGGAGGAAACAAAGGCTGAGAGCGGTGAAACAGGTGGGCTCGGAGGCCCTCAGCAGCTGCTCAGTGACTCAGACACAGCAAGGACGCGCGTGCTCTGGACCAGTACTTAGCTCTCGCCTACGCACCGGTGGAAGTCAGACCGTTGCTTTAATCTCACTGAGGTGGACTGATGATTTAGGACAGTGCCTTCCACCTCCCGTGCGGCATCTGCCAGAGCCTTGCCGAGGCACTTAGACTCCGACAGATTAGACCCCAGGGCTCTGAGAGGAACTGGCCTGGCTGATCCCGTCTTTCCTGTGCTGTAAATCTAGAGCTAAATGTGTCCCCTTGTCTGCGCTCCCAGTGCTCATGACGGCGGGGTGCGGCACCAGCTCACAGAGCACACCGAGACACTCTACCTTGCTGACATCCGTGAAGCCCAGCCGGTAGCCGTGTTCAAACTGCACGTCTTTTTCCTTCTTCTTGTCATCTCCGTCGCGGTTCGAGTAGAGTTCCAGCCGGGTGGCCACAGGCAGGTTGTCAGCGATGCTGGAAACCCAAGGCCCCGCTCAGTCCCTCTGGACCGCCTCTCCCTGCAGTGCCCTCCCTATGTGAAATCGAGGCCAGCAGGGAGCAGAGGACAACTTACAGGTGGACATAGTAATCCTCCGTGATCCGCTCAGCCACGAGCCGACTCTGTTCCACGGTCAGGGTCACTGGATCCTTAGTCTTGCTGCACAGAACTTCACACTTCTTTTCACTGTTCATGAGAACCTGGAAAGGGGTGTTGACAATCCGGTCCCCTCTCAGCACCTCTCCTGCCGTAAGAGAGACAGATGGAGCTCAGAGCTTTAGCCCTGAGGTGACTGAGGTCAGCAGAGCCAGAGACACAGGCTGACTTGGAGGCCCTCAGCAGTTCTGCAGCCTGGCACTTTGTGATCTACCCACCTGTTCTTGCCCAGCTTGCCCACTTGACCCCACCTGTGGCCCTGGTACTGCCGTCCCCCCCCTCGTGCTCTGGCACCAGCAGGCTCTTCAGAGCCCATGGACAGGCCACAGCATTCCAATCCTCTGTGTCTATGTCATTTCCTTTGCTGGGGGTCCCTGCTCCACGTCTTGGGAAACTCCTTATACTTCGAGCTCAGCTTCTATCTTGCTTTCCAGAAAGTCCTTTATCTGACCTCTTCAGTCAGAGCTCCTAACTCCCTCCTGATTCCACACAGACGCAGCATCGTGCAATGGCACAGAGAAGAGGTCCTCTGCCATTGAACGCTGGCTCTGCCACTCACTAGCTTAGCAGTCTTGGTAAGTCCTTTGACCTCACTGACCTCAAATTCCTTATCTATAAAATGGGGATAACAGTACCCAACTCATAGGGTCACAGTGAGAAAGAAAGTACCAAGCACAGACTAGGCAGGCAACAAAATCCTATTTCTACCGTCGACATTACCTCTGCACCTTTTCATAGTTGACGGCGCGACACTATGATGGTACGTTAAATTTCTGCCTCCTCTGCCTAGGAGAGCTTTCAGGGCAGACAGTTTCTTATTTCATTCTGTATCTTTAGATTCCAGTTCAGGGGCCCTCCCTGGTGGCGCAGTGGGTTAAGCAACACACTATGAAGCAAACCTCAGCCACTGTAGCACAAGTTCGATCCCTGCTGCCGGCCAGGGAGCTGACCCACATGGTGCAGTAGACTCTCCTGCTGTGCCCNCTGCTCCCCTCAGCAGTGTACTTCTGTTGATCTGCCTGTTCTGCTCCCTGCTCTCTGTGGTGAATCCTCTCACCCCCCACACCTCTGGCCTGTACCCCAGTGCTTGTATGAATAAATAAATAAATCTTTAAAAAAAAAAAAGATTCCAGTTCAGGCAGGGAGGGAACTAGGGTAACAGCCAGCACCTGAAAATTCTAGCCAAGCCATCTTTTACTTTATGAAGTGGCATGCCTTCGTGTGCCTACCGCCTCAGATATTGCACCAGCATGCACAGGCAACTAAACCCAATGTTTCGCTCATTCTGAAGTGTTCAACCAACTCTACTGGTGTTCAGCAAACTGGGGCAAGCCTAAGGAACAAGCAACACCAGTACACGGACGAAAGCCTCTGCGTGCACTGGGCTTAACACCTGCCAGCTAGTGTGCACCCATGTGATATGGGGCTCAGCCTAGGCCGCCCGCGCTCCTTCCCATCCAAAACATGAACTGCGTACTGGCTGTGGGCTAGGCCTGAGATCTAATGCTGAACAGACATACTCATGGATCTTATGGCCTTGTGGGAAGACAGAAAAATAAAACAATCAGGATAATGAGAATATACTATATAACAAGAGGAACTTGCTCTAGACGTGGGGAGTAGGTTTAGGAAAGTTTCTGAGGAAGTGATGCTTGAAGTAAGCACTAAAGGAAGAGAGGCATCAGCTAGGTAACAGATACAGGAGGAATATTCTAGACAAAAGAAACAGTATGTATACACAGGTCCCTTGGGGGTGGAGGAAGTGTGGTTAAAGTTGAAAGGCTGGTGCGGTTACAAAGCAGAGACCAAGAGGGTGAGTGATGAGGGAAGCTGGAGAGATGAGCCAGAGCTACACCTCGGGGTCCAGAAGGCTACACTGGAATTTGGTATTTAGCTAGGAAGTAACAAAAGTCAATGAAGGAATTGAACAGGGGCAGAGAAAGACGTCATCTGCTTCTGGTTACAGAAGACCACTCTGGCCATTCTGTGATAAAAACAGAGAAGATGCAAGGAACTGGCCAGAGTGATGGCAGTGAGTCACAAGTGATGAAGGAAATTGGTTTAGAGGGTTTGGTGAGGGTGGAAATAAGTACATACTTTCAGAAGCTACTACTGGGGACATAAAATCTAGGGGACGTGGTACTGACTAATTCAAGGGATGCGTAAAGAGCAGTGCATATTAGGAACACTGAGGTTTCTTCAACCAGATTCCAGGTGGGAAAACAGGAAGAGCAAATTTAGACTGAAGGCAATTTCTCAGTTTGGGTAAACAGAGTAGGCATGCCCAACTTAAGACCCAGAGGAGAGGTCAGGGCTGCAGGTGGGAGCCATGAGTCGCTGGCACATAGCTGGCAAGTAGCAGAGCTGCTGCTGCACCACCATGGGCTAGCATTCAGCTTACGCAGCAGCAGCCCTGGCCAAGTGTGGACGAGGCCACTGAGAGGGGGTAGGTACTGAGGCTTCTGGATGAAGCTCTCTTCCCCCTTTTAAAAGCTTAATAATGCAGATGAGTCTGCAAAATCCAGAATGGAGACCAAGGATACTGGCAAGACATCTGCATGGTCTACTGCTGAAAGATGTAGGTCACCTTTTGCTGCTATTTTACAGACGATGAAGAGAGACAGAAAGGGACAGTGACTTGCCCATGATCCGACAAGGGGGCTGTGGTAGTGCTACCCCCGGACTCTTTCCTCTATACCATGCCCTACTGCTCATTTCTTTTCAGGTCAACAAGGAGCTCACTTGAGGAGGAGAAGAACACACAGAGAGGAAAAGGCCTGCAGACCAAGTGAAGGGGGTATCACTTCTTGATATTGAGAAATTAAATTTAAACCAAGAAAAGGGACAAATTGATCTGGTGGCTAATCTGGAAGTGTTCCTTTTAATTTTCACAGCTATCTAGTCACAGTAAAGGAGTGACAAGCTCTCAGACTGTAGGATGTACACTGACACCTCTACAGGGATGCTTCAGCACACACTCTATGGTCTGAATCTCTGCCAATATCACAATCACGGGCACAGCCCTCATATAGCCCACCTGAGCCTTTCTGGAGACAGCAGCCTGGACAACAGAAAGAGTCTGACCTTATTTATTTACTTTTAAAAAGATTTTATTTATGCATACAGGAACTGGAGTACAGGTCAGAGGTGTGGGGGGTTGAGAAGATTCACCAGAGACAGAGTGGGGAGCAGAACAGGCAGATCAACTGAAATACACTGCTGAGAGGAGCAGTGGGAGAGGCAGGAGAGGTCTGCTGCGCCATGTGGGTCCCCTCCCTGGCTAGGGATTGAACTCGTGCTACAGTGGCTGCAGATGCTTCATAGTGTGGTGCTTAACCCTTTGTGCCAGCAGGGAGGCCCAATAATCTGACATTAAAGTTAAAAAACTTGGGCTAGCAAACTATAAACCAGAGATACACAGCAGGGGAGGAGGAGGGAGAGGGATCAAAACAGGGGACGGAAGAGCATAAAAGACTATGGTGATGGTTCATGGATGATGTGGTGGTAGGAATTTTATGAGGATTACACCTGAGAGGAGAAATCAAATATTGTACAAAAATGAACAATGATGTCAAAAAAACAAACAAAAACACTGGGCCTCCCTGGTGGCACAGAGGTTAAAGTCTCAGTGCTATCAAGCTTTCGCCAGTCACTGCAGCACGAGTTTGATCCCTGGTCGGGGAGGTGACCCACATGGCGCAGCACATCTTTCCTGCCTCGCCCGCTGCTCCCCTCAGCAGTGTTTCAGTCCATCTGCCTGTTCTGCTCCTCACTCTGTGTCTGGTGGATCCTCTCACGCGCCCCACCCCCAGCACCTCTGGCCCACACCCCAGTTCTTGTATGCATATATAAATAAATAAATATTTTTAAAAAATCCCAACAAAACCTGGGCTAATATCTCAATTTCTCAACCTGTTGGCCACATGGTCCCAAGCAAGTCTTAAAAACCTCTGAAGCTGCCCTTCTCTCTGCTATGAAAAGGAAGCCACCACATTTCACTGCACTTACTGTAGAACTTGCAGAATATGACGCTTCGGGAGATACACTCCGGGCCAAGTTGCTGGGGCTTGGCCACCTACTAGGTGAGTCAGCCGGGGCGAGTGCTGGCCTCCCTGCACTCACGTCCCTGATTTACGGTGGGAGGTCTACGAGCAGTTGTCTCAGGGCTACTGTAAAACTAAGCCTAAGCAAAGAGGTGCTTAGGACACGCTGGGCTCGCAGGAAGGGCCTAATGCTGACAGGGACGACGACAGTAACGCAGAGCACGGGCTCACAGTCCAACAGGGCTTCAGTAAGAAACGACGCTGCTCATCGGGCAGGACAGGAGCGCTTACTGAACCCAGTGGTGACGGGTCGGGCACTGGGTGAGAACTGGCAAAGAGAAATGAATCTAAGACACGAGCCTCCCGCTCCAGCAGCACCTGGAATATGAAGGGAGGTGCTACAGAAGGACAGACTGAGCCACAATAGAAGCTTTTTATATAGAGGTCTCCACGTCCACGAGTAGGAGATGCAGCAGAAGCTCAGAGGTGCAGTCACCTAGTATCACACTGAGGCGCCAACTGTGGAGCCCGGGCTGCCTACTGCTCCGTACCGGCTCACAGGGCAGAGTCGCTGCTGTGAGGGGCCTGGTGTCAGGATGCTGGGAGACAGGTCAGGCTCCCCAGGCAGAGGCTAGGTGGCCATGACAGGGTGGTGTAAAGAAAATAAAGGCGGGTAAGGGCAGGTGGGAGGGGGAAGTCAGGCCAGGGCGTGAGATCAGTCTCTACGGAACAGCACGAGGGAAGACGGATCGGTGCTACTGCCCCTTGAAGTTAAACTGGCTCCGCAGCCTGCCTCCAGTAGGTCTGGAGACCCACTAGCTATTGGGTACTGAATACACGTGTCTGCTAGAGGTTCTGGAAACATCTGAGCCGCGGGTATCTCTGAAAGAGAAGGCAGCTCCTTTAGAGTGTACTCAGTTCTCTACTTTAGCCTTACTAGGCTAGGAGAAAAGAAAGTCTCTTAAATTCCTTGAGGTCCAGGAGAGCATCTGTTCATACTTTTATCTCCAGGACTCAGCCCAGTGTCAAGTACAGAGGCATTAACAATTGTGTCCTGAACAGAAACTTCCAAATGTCTTTTCCTTTTAAGCCCGCAATGCTACCAATTACTTGAATTAGAATAAAGTAGCTACTATTTATGGAACACTGTGTCAGACAATGGGCTGGGTGCTTCACACATCATTTGAAGCAAGTTCTTGCATAACATAGCAGGAACTATGGTGAAGAGTTCTTATCAAGAACACTGTTTCCTTTAGGGTCAAAGCTAATCACTCACTCTTTTAATTAAAGCAAAGCAGGTTACAGAAGCCACAGGATATCTGTCATGGGAGAACAGGTCTGAGTGCTAGCGAAGGGCACCAACTCTGTCTGAAGTCTGACTGTGGATGGAGCCCAAGCCCAGCTTAGGAACTCATTAACAGCAAACCAGAGGCAAGTCACTCAAACTGTTAAATGAGAGTAACACCAGCAACTACCTCCCTAGTCCTTTTATGAGGATTAAGTAAGCTAATATGACATAAACTATGTAGAAACATCTCCAGCACACAGTAAATGCCACACTACATAAGGGTTCACTGCTCTATCGTGAAAATATCTGGGTTCCCCTTTGGGGCAGCAGTACGAGAGAGGCACTTACCCAGATTCTCTGCCTTGTAGGTTATTTTGGTGGGCTGGCAGAAGGGCAGTGAGTAGTATTCGTAAGGTAGCTGGGTTCGAGAGCTGGTGAGCTTCACAGCCTAGTGGGAGAAGAGAGGTGGTTATGCCTTAATCCAGAAACTGAGATGACTGTTCAGTCCTCCCTGATGCCCACACATGTTTAGTGCATCCAGTGATACCTAATAAGCAAACTAACTGCAGTACACACAACTGTAGTAGACTACAGACTGTATCACCTACAATTCTGAATTATTTCACATTTGTTTTTGCTACTTTGTATATTTTGTTAAAATCAAAACCAAATTCAATAGATATGGAGTACCTTTAACATGCTGATTTCCTCTGATCCTCTAATTTCACTCCTAAATCTTTCCCTCTAAGCAGAGTGGCCTTCTGCCTCCAGTCTCTCCGGCAGTCACGTTCTCTTGCATCAGGCTTTGAACCTGCTGCCTCTGCCTGGCTCTGCGCACATCCGGTCCTTCCTACATTTAGGTCTCAGCTGAAATCCCTTCAATCTGGGGATCCTTCCCAAATCATCCTCTCTAAAAGAATTCCCCTGTTGTTCTCTATTTCAACACTCCTATGCAGAGCTTGGATAAAATGTAAGTACTCTGTTTACCTGTTGCATTTTAAAATCTGTCTTCCCAATGGAATTTAAGATTTAAGCTCTGCTAGGACAAGGACCACATGTGTCTCGATTACCTCTTTAACCTCAGTGCTTAGAGAGTGAGGCACAGAGAGGTGCTCATTAAATGCTTGCTGAATGATAGAAAAATAGAAAAACAACTAAAAGCCCCACAATGAGAAACTGGTCAAGAAACCATAATATATTCATTCAATCAAATATTATACAACCATTAAAAATGAGGGTTAGAAAGACCATGAAGGAGAATGTTTAGGAAATGAGGTAAAGCAAACAGGACAGGGGCCTCCCTGGTAGCACAGTGGGTTAAGCAACGCACTATGAAGCAAACCACAGCCACTGCAGCAAGAGTTTGATCCCTGCCACTGGCCAGGGAGGGGACCCACATGGTGTGGCAGACCTCTCCTGCTGTGCCCGCTGCTCCCCTCAGCAGTGTACCTCCATTGATCTGCCTGTTCTGCTCCCT
>JAGFMF010011394.1:845157-872350 GCA_019455555.1 Galemys pyrenaicus
GCAGACCTCTCCTGCTGTGCCCGCTGCTCCCCTCAGCAGTGTACTTCTGTTGATCTGCCTGTTCTGCTCCCTGCTCTCTGTGGTGAATCCTCTCCCCCCTCCCCCCACCTCTGGTCTATACCCCAGTGCTTGTATGCATAAATAAATAAATCTTTAAAAAAAAATAAACAACAGTAGTCAGTATAGTATTTGTCCTTCTGGTTTCTTTTGAAAAGAAGAATGATGAAGGGAGACTACTTTTACTAAATATGGAAATAGAAAGCTATGTTGCTTGCTACTGGAGAAAACAGAAAAGACTTAAACGTACAAATAAATATATGGACATACTTTGACATGGAAAGTTTTCTGAGAATGAAACAAAATCCACAAAGTATAAAGAAAGGGTGTATAGGAAGGAAATGGAAAAATACACACCATGGCAAAAGAAAAAGAAAACATCTGACAAAAGACTAAGATCTTGTATTTAGAAAGTCCTAAGGTATCTACAAAACAACTATGAGAACTAGTAAGCAAATTGAACAGTCACAGACCACAAGATCAATATCTAAAAATTAAATTTTCCCACATGCTAGTACAAACAATCCAAAAATAAATAGCTCCATTTACACAGTTTCACAAAGAATAAAATATTTTGTAATAATTTTTAGGAGGACTTATACACCGGAAAATAAAAAAAATGTTGCTAAGAGAAATGAAAGAAGATTTAAATAACTGGAGATACATTCTATATTCACTGATTGGAAGGCTCCATTAATTCTCCTAAGTAGATCTATAGATTCAATGCAATTCCTATAAAATTCCAGCAGGCTTTTTTGCAGAAAATGAATAACCATAAAATTTATATGGGAATAAGAAGACCCAGAACATCCAAAACAATTTTTCAAATTGAAATATTTTTACTACCCAATTTCTAAGTTTACTATAAAGCTACCGTAATTAAGACAGTGTGACAAGGATGTGCAAAAAGATCAGTGGAACAGAATTAAAAATCCAAAACCAAATCATTGCAGAGAACTCATCTTCAAGAAAGGTGCCAAGGCAATTCAAAAGACAGACAGTCTGACAAACGGCACTTGAAAAACTGGGTAATGACATGTAAGATGAACTTCACAACATACGTAAAAGTTAACCCAAGTCAATCATAAATCTAAAAAAAAAGGTTAAAATATAACTTCTAGATAAAAATCTGGGAGAAAATGTCAGTGACCTTAGGTTAGGCAAAGACATCTTAGATACAATACCAAAAGCAAAACACGTATTTAAGAAATTGACACACTGGATTTCATCAAAATTAAAAACTTTCCCATTTCATAAAGTTACCATGCAGAAAGAGACAAGTCACAGCCCTGTCTTTGCAAATCATACATCTGATAAGGCACTTATATCCAGAACATATAAAGAAGGACTTTCGCAACTCAGTAAAAAAAAAAAACCTTTTTAAAAAATGGGCAAAAGATTTGTAGATATTTCATGAAGGAAGATATATGAATGGCTAATAAGCACATGAAAAGATGTTCAATACCATTTGTCATGAAGGAAATGCAAACCAAAACCACAGCGAGGTATTACTACCACATGACCACCAGAACGGCTAACCTCAAAACACAGACAGCAACGAGTGTGGACATGGACACGGAGAAATTGCATCCCTCATTTGTTGGTGTTAACATAAAATGGTGCAGCCTCTTTGGAAAGTGTGACGATATGTTGAAAAGTTAAACATAAACATACTGTCCATCTAGGAATTCTGAAACATACTGTCTATTTAGGAATTCTGATCCTAGGCATTTACCCAAGAGAAAAGAATATACATGTACATAAAAAATTATATGCAACAGCTTTGATTACAACAGTTCAAAATTGGAAATATTCCAAACACCCAATTAATGAATGGATAAAATATAGACCAGTCATACAATGGAATACTATTCAGCAATAAAAAGGAATGAACTACCAATTGATGTTACAATACAGATAAACCTCAGAAACCTTATGCTAAAAGCCAGAAACAAAAGTTTCTATACTGTATGATCTCACTTACTTGAACTGCCCCTTAAAAGGCAAATCTATAGAAACAGAAAGCAGACCAGTGGGCAGCAGGGACTGGCTATGGGAGCAGGGACTGATTCCAAGTGTGAATCCCTTGACTGCACACGTCTAAAAATCAGTGAACCATACACTTAAAATGGATACTTTTATGGTGTTAGGTAGGACTCCTATGCCAGAAGTGGGGGAAAAAACCTGCCAGAAATCAGTAGAAATGAAACAAGCTTGGCAATATAGTGATGTTAGCTCAAGCTGGGTGATGGGTAATGGTAATTTGTTATACTATTTTACTTTTGTGAATATTGGAAATTTAATAAAGCTTTTTTTTTTTAAAAGATACTTTTGTACATAAAAATGTAGAGAAATATTTTCTTAAAAATGAAAAAGATAATTTACCTGATGAATGGAAGATCTTTCTAAATATCTTCCATATACATGGTTCACAATAAATATATTTGCATTTAAAGAAGGGAAAGGAAATGGGCTGCTCCTGAAAACACTTGGGTCAGTTCCCCTGAATGTACGGCACATGGAGTTACAGGTAAGAAAGATGAAGTGGGGCTTCTGACATCAGGTGTATGGGAAACCAGACCAGATCAACAACTCCTAATCCAGGAGAGATTGTGACAAACCCCAAGAACCTGATAAAGACTACAGTCCCTCATCCCATGGGAAAGAAAAGGGGGGGAAAAAGCCCTCCAAAATGCAGGCTTTGAAGTGTGATTCTGGTAGGACTGGGGGCCCCTAGGAAGACCCCTGCACTGGACACCCTTCCAGCTTCTTTGATTCATTTCCTCTGACTGCTGATAGCCAGACTGAGGCTGTTTGGCCTACAGTTCATTTCTGCGACGGAGTGAGGAGCAGCAAAATATCTCCTTCTTGGGAAATGCCTTTGCATCTTTCTTCACTTTTTAATCCAATCTGAAAAGGCAATGACGTATTTAGCCAACATGTTCTGTACGGTCAGAACCATGAAAGAAAAAAGAGACCTAAGAGAAGTGAACCAGAGCATTCAACGTTATTTTGCTTTAACTGGTCTCCAAGTCACGAGACCACAGAAGCAGCATGTCAAGGAACAAGGTGATGGCAATCTAGAAACCCTTCCTGCTGACACCTAACACCAGATCACTGGCAAAGACACAGGTGACCTGTAATGTTAAGCTGCTCAAGAGACCCAAGAATCAAGGTCTTGCCTTCCGTATCGATTTTATTCTTGAGAGCCAGAAACTCTCCCCAACAGTGAAGGACTGCTAGGACTAAAAAACCCCTCAACCTCCCAAATTTGCCCCACCCAGTTTGAAAGGTACGAAAAATTAACTTCTTTCAAAGAAAATAGGAAGTTTCCCCTGAGAAGTGAGAATTATCTCACTCACATTTCTCTGTGGCCCAAAGTTAACCTTTAGTTAACCTCTTCTTTTCTGGAGCCCTCTGCCTTGCATCTCTTTCCCATAAATAGTATCACCTAGCGATATAGTCCCGCCAAATTCAAGACTTTCTGGTTCCTATTCTATGCCTTTCCCACTACAAAAGCAGCACCTTTCTTAATTGTAAGGCAGAGTCTGCTTTCTCAAAGATACTGTCATCGTTTTAAGACCACTTAACAACTGCTCCCTAGACTAAGAAGAAAAAGAAAAAAGCAAGAAGAAAAGGGCTTTGGGGGCAGAGTCTGCCAACAGCTAACTGCAATCAATCACCGAGTCGCTTAAAGCTCTCTAAGAAGTCATCACACACACAGGGTGGCTGCCAACAACTAAAGACCACCCGCCAAGCAGTCCCATGCAGCTCAAGGACTCAGAGAACAGGACAACAGAACCAAATCAGCCCCAGGAGACTCTGAACGTGCACCCTTGTTTCAGAGCCCACGGAAACAGAGCAGCAATACATTAAAAAATTCAGAACTGTTCTTTGGGGTTAGGAAAAAACCCACAGAAGGCTGTGCCCGCCCAGGTAAACCCTCACCAAGCAACAGGCATCCATATCTAAACCCTGAGGCCAAAAGAGTACAGAAATAAAACCCATGAATTGCACTTACCTGCTTTCTCTGACTTGGATGTTTATAAAAGAACTGTCAGCCCAAGCAACAGACCTACGTGGTTTGCCTCTGGAAGGCTTCAAACCTTGGGGTGCAAAAGCTACAGAGAGCCTCTGTCTGTGGCACTTTCATCTCACGTTTCGTTTTCTCATTACAAAGATCCTAAGAGGAGAGGAGTATCAACCCCATTCAAAAGATCAGAAAATGACTTCAGCAGCACTGCCCACGCAGGGCCGGGAGCCTGGTAACACAACAGCGTGAGTGGACTTAGAGCCCCTGAACTAGTCTATGCTTAAAATGGTAAGTTTAAGTCTGTATATTTTATGACTTAAAGGTTTTTTAAAAAGATAAAGGTTTAACGAAGCCAAAAGTCATAAAAGCAAACCAGTGGCAGATTCTAGCCCAGGTCTTTAGACCAAGTCTTAGTTTCGTCTGTAAAGTGGGCTTTTGTGAGGATTAGACGGAATAATGGATTGGGTACGATGTTTATCAACTGAAATGTGTCATACCAAGAAGAACATCTTCCCCTGAAGTCAAGTAACACAGGGATTATCATAAACCTTCAGAAGCTTTAGAAACAGAATTTGAGAGCAGGAAATACTCTGCTCACCTCATCCAGGGGTTGCAAATACAACCATGCAGAGAGGGCATGCAAGTGGTCTAATGAACAAGCCACTCAGAAGACAAGTGGGAACTGAGGAGAAGAAGGTGGGGAATTGCACCCGCCATGGGGAATGCTCCTGATGAGGTATTTGGACCCACATTTTGAAAAGAAAATGAAAATACATAATTTTTATGTGAATTCTTCCAATTCCAACTAACTAAAAAAGTTTTGATGTCCCCTGCCAGTCAACCCTCTCCGCCTCAAATCAGGTCCATGTGAAGATGTGGGCCATGAGATGACTGTGAACTTACAGGCTAGTAGAAACAGACCCAAATATGTGAAATGACTTGCCACTCCACCATCTCCCCTTCAAACTGACAGGAATTCAATTCCACATCGTGACTCGATTTTTTGTTCTAAAGAACTGCTGGTAGTACTTAGCATCTCCTCTAAATACAAAACCTCGGACTTCAAACCCTGGAGGTGTGTCAGTTTGGCGATCAGGCAGAGGTGAGAAATCACATCAGGAAGGCAGAGAAGGAAGCAATGAAGAGGAAAGAGATGAAACTAAGAAGTAGTGGGTGTCTGCAACTGTGCCCCATTTAGTGTTAGCAAATGGTTCAGGGATCAAAGCAGGTTTGGGGGTGATCATTGGCTCCCATCATTCATCTATAGCCAGATGGCCTGTTCATCCTGGGTGCTTCCCACATTCCTGCCAGCACCCAGAGATCAAAACTGAACCTTCTACAACATTCTGCAACTTGCTTCTTTAATGCCAGGATCAAAGGGGAACTTTTGTCCAAGCTGTAAAAGAGAAATCAAGAGGCAGCATCGTGCTGTCTATGCCTCCTCTGCACTTCCTGAGGGGGTTAAGGGGACTCCTTGAAAGAGACTCCTCAGAGCCACATATTTCTTTTTTTTTTTTAGATTTATTTATTTATGCATACAAGCACTGGGGTACAGGCCAGAGGTGTGGTGGGTGAGAGGATTCACCACAGAGAGCTGGGAGCAGAACAGGCAGATCAACCGAAGTACACTGCTAAGGGGAGCAGCGGGCGAGGCAGGAGAGGTCTGCCGCACCATGTGGGTCCCCCCCTGGCCGGCAGCAGGGATCGAACTCGTGCTGCAGTGCGTTGCTTTGCTTCATAGTGTGTTGCTCAACCCACTGCGCCACCAGGGAGGCCCCAGAGCCACATATTTCAACCAAGGCCTGGTATCAGCACCTCTGCTCCGTGGAGACAGCAGATCCTTCAGAAAATGTGCCAGGAGGGGCAACTCAGAGATTAAATAACATAACGAGAACCGACAGCAGCATGGAAAGATCAGGGACTATGACCAAGGAAACAAAATAAAATCAATCTGACATTACAGGCATATTGCTTAATTAGCAAAGTTCACTTTAAATGAACTTGGAACTCAGAAATCAAGTCCAAACCTTAATTTCAAATGTGACATGTGGAAACAGACTAGTAAAGGCAGGGTCTTTATTCCCCAGGGCCAGAGTGGATCAATAGCAGTACTGGGACTAAGTCCAGGCTGCTAACTCTTGCTCCAGTACTTCTGCCTTAACAGGATGATGCCCACCAGCAACTTCACACAGGGGTTGGTGGCAGAGTCCAGTCCTCTGCTGCCTATTGCAGGCGAGACTCTACATCCAGATTCTAACACTAAGAACAGTTCCTGGGCCATCTGCTCAAAGGAACCCTGAGGCCATTCAGCCCATTCCCAGGATTCTGGACTCCATTAAAATATGTAACTTTAAGAGTGTTACAGATTCGAGAAAACTGAAAATGTATGTTCATATAAAAACTTGTACTACACACAGGCATCCCTGGTGGCACAAGGGGTTAGGCACTGCAGTATGAAGTATCTGCAGCCACTGAAGCATGAGTTCAATCCCTGGCCAGGGAGGCGACCAAAAGGCGCAGCAGACCTCTCCTGCCTTGCCCGCTGCTCCCCTCAGTAGTGAATTTCAGTCAATCTGCCTGTTCTGCTCCCCACTGTCTCCAGTAAATCCTCTCAAACCCCACACCTCTGGCCTGTACCCCAGTGCTTGAATGCATAAATAAATCTTTAAAAAATAATTAAAAATAGAATTTGTACACTGATGTTCGTAACATTATTCATAACTGAAAGTGCAAACAATTCCAGTTTCATTAACTAATGAAAGGACAAATGTGCTTTACCCACAGAATGAAATATAATTTGGCCATAAAAAGGAGTGAAGTACTACAACATGGATTGACTCTGAAAACATCAGGCCATGAAAAAAAGCCAGATTCAAAACACCACATATTGTATGAGTTCATTTATATGAATTATCCAGAACAGGCAAATCCATTGACAGAAAGTAAATTAATGACTGACAGGAACTGGGGAGAGGGTGGAGTGGGAAGTGATTACTAATGGGTTTCTTTGTGGGGTGATGAAAATGTTCTGGAAATTGTGATGGTTGCACAACTTGTGAATGTTAACCACTACTGAACTGTATAATTCACAAGGGTGAATTTTATGGTATGTATTTAAAATACGCAATAAAAAGGGAAAAAACAAAAATCCAAAACAAGAGAACAATAATATATGTGAAAGAGTTTTAGTCTTCAAATGGAAATTCTATGTTGCTGAGATGTCTACAAACACATTCAGCACACATTTCCCTAGTTCCCACAAAATAATCGTCTCAAGTGCATATTCCATATGATCAACATTCCACAAAGAGACATGAGCCTACTCTCACTTCAGGGCCAGCTAGAGCAACTTCATATTCCATAACTTTACAGAGTCATCTAAATCCAAGGTAGGAGACAGCAAGAAAACGAGAGGGAATTTGACACTGGCCAACAATAGTTGAGAGAAGTCCTGTCCTGCAGGTTCAAGAAACTCCCCCTATTCTAACCCAGACCTGGGAGGGGGCAGCCTTCAGGAGAGAATAGCCATTCCCTAAAGAAAGGCAGGGAGGGAAATGGCCAAGACACCACTTGAAACTTGCACCCATAACCCTAACTTTCAAAACAAAAGAACAAACCAAAAAGCTAGCCCGTTCCCACGGTCATTGAATCTCCAAGCTCAGTTCCTCTTTGGCTGTATAACTTCCCTCAGAAACCCATACACCCAAAACTGCTCCACAAGCTTCCATCCCAGTGGATGTGAAATGGCGTGTGTGTACAGGGTATGGGACTGCTGTGACGTCCGTGTAATGAAGTGCTTGACACAGACCAAATTCAGTCTACCCGTGATCCCACTCTATCCCATATGTCCCCCTGTAATAAGCTAGCTTCCACATCTTTTTTTTTTTTTAAGACATTTATGCATACAAGAGCTGGGGTACAGGCCAGAGGTACAGGGGGTGAGAGGATTCACCAGAGAAAGAGTGGGGAGCAGAACAGGCAGATCGACTGAAATACACTGCTGAGGGGAGCAGCGAGCTAGGCAGGAGAGGTCTGCTGTGCCATGTGGGTCAGCTCCCTGGCCAGGGATCTAACTTGTGCTTCTGTGCAGTGGATGCTTCACAGTGTGGTGCTCAACCTGCTGCGCCACCAGGGAGGGCCCTAGCTTCCACATCTTTTCACTATTGTACCAAACCTGAAGTTTCTCATGTGCACCTTTAAACTGTATTCACCACGTAAGCACAGTACAGCATTCTCAGGTGACAGGACAAAAATTACTGTGCTTAGAATAAAATCCAAACTCCTTTCTATGGCCTCTCTGCAGTCTGAGAACAAGCCAACTCCTGTACTGTTCTGTTCTGGAGGTGGTGGGAAGGAAAAATACCCTAAGAGTACAGTCTATTTCAAAATGCAGCCACAAACTACAAACAACGATCCACCCCAACTATAGGCACAGGCTTCTGGAAACACAGCTGCTCCTGCCCCTCTGATTTTATCCTTCTACTGTTCTCTTCCAACCCTGGCCTTCACCATGCAGCAGTGTCTCCAGTCTTTTGTGGTCCTAGAACATACCAGGCTCATTCACACTTTGGACCTTTTCACTTACTATTTCTTTTGCCTGGACCATTCTTTGTCAGTCAGTTCTCAACTCAAGTCACCTTCTCTGAGATATAGCTGATCATTTAATCCAGCGCCATTGCATTTTGGTCACTCCCAATCACTATCAGCACCTTACCTTATAGGACTTACCACTATCTGACATTAACATGTTCATTTATTTACTTGTTCACTTCCTGTTTCCTCAGACTAGAAAAGCTCCACATGATAAGGACCTTGACCCTCTAATTCACAACTATATCCCTAGGCATTGGCATGGAGCAGGCATTCAAATATCTGTTCGTTAAATGTGTACCAGAAATATGTATTACTAACTTATTACCTCTTAAAAAAACCTTTGAACAGGGAAGTAATTTCCCAATGCAATTCTACAAATGCCATTTCACTGAACTTTTTCCCAATGGCAAGAGAGGATGTGACTTTTCCTGTTAAATTCTTATGCCACACTCGTTTTGAATGTGATTCAGAAAACAAATAAATAAATAAATAAATGAAAGGATTTTGACAGGCCAATTTTGAGTCTTCTCCATTCATAGTTTAGACAGAAGTCTGAGGCCACAGAAACCAGGCAGGCTGTGACCTCTTTTACTTGCCCTCTGAGGTTCTAATTAAGAAGTCACTCACTAACAAAAGGGAGTAAGTTAGCAGGTGATTGACAGCAGGAGGAAGCTGTAATCAGCCAGTAATTTACCTGGTTTGTAGAAAAACACGACCAAAGAATTTAACAAGAATCTTTCTTTGCAAAAGTCAAATGTCACTTCCTTTTCTCTGTCTTCCTTGCATTATCATCTCCTGTGGAAATAACACATAGGAAGACCTAGGAAAATCACTCTGGACTAAAATGAGTTCAACTTTGGCTCCTGTATCTTGACAAGCACAATGTGAGCCAAGCGTCTTAAAGGCAAGTCAGTCTTCATAGATCTACTTCCAGGGTTCTGAACTAGGAGCCTGCACAGTCTGACCCCACTTTCCAGGCACAGTTCTTTTACCTGCAGCCCTATCCACACACAGGTTCAACCAGAAGAGCTCCATCCTAAGGGATCTTTATCCCTACCTAGATGTGTGATGCTTTAAGAAAGGGAAGGGAGCCAGGAGGGGCTAAACAGTGTTTGTCAGTAGTTCACAAACTACGCCCACCATAATCACTGGACGATGGCTGTTATAGGAGGCAGGGCCCAAAGCAGAAATTGGAACTTGTGGAGGGGGTAGCTGAGACGGCCCCTCAGACTCAGTGCCTCTCCCAAAACTTCACGCCCTGACATGTTTGAGTGTAAGGTCAAGAGTCCGAGAGGGGCAGTTTGGGAGAGTAGAACCTATTCAGGGACTTACATCAGGCATGAACTAGGGGTCCCGGAGGTGCTGTAAAAGTGCCTATCCCTGGGCATCACCCAGTCCTAGGGAATTAGAATCTTTGGGAGTGAGACTCAGAAACTCTATTTTTAACATGCCTCCCCTCACACACACACACCCCAGTCTTATGCACAGTAAAGTTTGGGAACTAATGGAATAGCCGCTCCCCAAGAGAAGCAGGCAGTTGATGGAGAGAAATGCTTAGGGAAAGGTTTAGTGATGGAAGGAGGGTGGGAGGCAGTGAGGGCATGCTCCAAGGCAGAGGCAGTCGCATTTCGTCGAACAGCTGAGGGTGGAGGCGAGGACAGAGTTTCTGGAAAGAAACTGAAAGAGGATTTGAGTTGGGAGGCTGGTTAGAGTTGAGGTCGCCTCTGCGGACTGGTCAGGATAGTGGGGAAGTCGGGAGGCGAAAAGAACAGGGTCTGGACGTGAGGGGGAGGAGCGAGGGTAGGAATAATGGGGAGTTCTTTGGAGGGATCTAGGCAGGGAAGTGAAAACTGGAAAACGGGGCTCGCAAGAGGCGGGTACCAAAGCAGGAATAGGAATCAGCGGTAGCCTAAGTCTTTCCTCCAAATCAGTGCCTCCTTCAAAGCTCCAGGCCTTGACAAGCCTAAGTGAGGGGCCAAGGCTGGGAAGAGGAAGTCTGGGGAAGACAAGCCCAGTCAGGGACGTTCCTCAAGCATGATCTGAGGGTCCCGAAGGTGGCTCGGACCAGGTATGGGGCACCGGAAAGTCCTAGGACACCCCGAAGAGCCCCACTCCAGCTCCGGTTCTCGGAGTCTCCTTCACTCACCATCGCCGCCGCCATCTTGGATCCACGTGTCGCCGTAATTACGTCAGCGGAAGTGGAGATTTCCTGGTTACGGAGTTTTACTCCGCGAGATCGTGCCCAGTTTCAATCGCTCTTACAGTCGCGGGCAGTGAAGGGACAAAGAAGACTTAGCCCTTAACCAATACCTTGGTCTGGGCAGTCAGGTCGCTGATTAGGTGAAGAGAGAGGATGGTTTAACTACGGTAGCCATATTAGCTCCTGGCAGAGACAGCTCCTCCCCGCACTCATCCCATTGCACTGTGGGAAATGGGAGGGTTATGTGTAAATACGGCCGTTCTCTAGGCGCCATATTTACTAGTGGCAGAAAGTGCCGTTGCCAGGGTTACCTGAGGTCCTGATTTGGGACTGGGCTCAGTACCAGGGCTCCAGTGGCAGTTCTAATCCAAAAATAACTTGTAATTATATATTTAATTATTTTCTTGACTATCCTATAGGCTATATACTGCAATCACTGTGAGGGTAGAATCCTGACTTTTATTTAACTTTGCTCTACCTCATTCTTATTCTGTGAGACTAGGAGAGGATTACTATAATACTTCAGTCCTAGGCTTATGATGACTTAATTCATATAGTATGCATTCAATAAATAGTTGTCATTCTATGCTTATGTATATTCCATTGAGAATATGGTGGGTGTCCGATATAACACAATTTATTAAGTGAAAGAATGAAAAGTAAAAAAATAGAATTAATGAAGAATAGAAAAGTATAGTGAAAAATGGAAAAGTAAAATAGTGGAGGAAGCTTCTTTGAATATGGACTTTCCTATGTGCTAGTTAACTGTGACTTGCGGCAAGTCACTCAATCTTCTTAAGCCTTAGTTTTTGGTACCTGGGAAAGGGGACTCAAAGATACATGGTGTTAAAATTAGAGAGACCTGAAAGCTCATTTGGTCTTTATATCACTGTAAATTGCTGTCTGCAACCATTTATTAAAAGAAAAGTAATGATTAATAATAATCATCATCACTAACTGAACATTTTTGCATGTTGCAGTATTTCACATTTTGCTAAGACTCCCTTGTCTAATTCTCTCTTGACGGGGCAGTTGACTTCTGCTCTCCACCTGTGAATACCACTGTGGTGGATTATCTGCAAAGATGACTGCCTTCCATTGGAAATACTCAGCATTTGGTGCTTTAGCTCCTTCTTATATGTTCAGGTCTCAGTTCAATGGTTACCTCTCACAGAGATGCTTCCTGACTGGATACATACAAACACAAAGTACCCGGCTTATGATGGCTCACTTTAGGAGTTTCTGACTTTGTGTTGGTATGAAAGCAGTGCTCATTCAGTAAAAATCACACTTTGAATTTTGATCTTTTCCCAGACTAAAACTATATGTAGGATTCATGCTGATGATGCCGGGCGGAGTCAGCAACACAACTCCACCGGGCCACATGATCACCAGGGTAAATAACCAATATTCTACAGACTTTTTTTCCACTTTTGGTACATTTTCAACAAATTACATGAGATATTCAACACTTTATTATAAAATAGGCTTTGTGTCAAATGGTTTTTCTCAACTTAGGCTAGGGTAATGTAAGTGTTCTGAGCGCGTTTAAAGTGGAATAGGCTGGTAGGTGACGCCTATAAATTCACTTTTAACTTAAAGATATTTTCAAGTTAGAATGGGTTTATCATGATGTAGTAACATTGTAAATTGAGGATGACCTGTATAATTGTGCTGTTATTATCACCCCCGAAGGCCTGGACTAGATCTGTGTTTTTCCCAGCTGTATCTCTACCAAGAATGCTCTCAAAACACGTTTATTATGAATGAATCTAAGGCTCACTTTATCAGTTAGGAATTGATCCAACTGCAAGGAAGAACTGCCCCTCCCTCCCCCCCATAACAGTGGCTTCACAAGCTAGAAGCTTACTTACCTCTCCTAGTTTGGCTTCCCCCAAATGCAGTTTGGTTGGTATTTTCAAATTGACCAGGGTGGGAATATTTACACCACAAAAATCAGCAAATGTTACAAATCAGGGTTTACATTTTTGTTTTGTTCACAAAGGTTTTCTGTAAAGGGCCAGGGTTTTCTGTGACACAGTCACAGTCTCAGTTCTGCCTCGGTAAGGCAAACACAGTTACAGATGATAAATACTGGCCCGGCTGTATTCCAACAAAATAAATGTTGCCATAGTTTGCCAAACCCTGGTTTGGACTTAAAGTAATGGAAAAAATGTTACTAATGCAGACTAATGCCATGTCTGTAGTTGTGACACTGTGATTATCATAAAACTGTGACAGTATTTTAAACGCTTATGTATTCCATAGCAAGGAAGTTGCTCATATTATGGATTAACGGGTGAAGTTCCAATATACTTGTTCATTATTTCACTTATTTCTATCAGATTCAGGTATATAAATGAGACTATCAACTCATATTATGACATGAATTATGAGTATGTTGTCAAGTAAGTTAGCACTGTGGGTAACTGAAGCTTGATCCTGTGGGGAAACTAGAAAACAACGCAAAATACACACCCGAGAGGCAAGGGAGCTGGGATATTTATACACTGACTCCTCAAAGTCATTAATTGAGAACTGATCCCAGAAGGTGTTAATTCCTTAGCTCTTAGATCTTCTGGGAATACTGGAAGCTGCAGCTCTTAGCAGTTTTAGAAAAATAGCCCTCAGGTGCAGTGATACAGATAAAAGCAACTAAAAGTTCAGCCCACTTTAAGGGATATGTACATACTGAGCTCTGGGAGATCTGACTTAGCTGATGGTGGCTGTGCCTAAAATATCTCCAAAGACCCCACTTTAATTATCATATAAGGAAAGACCCTGTACTTTTATTTCCAACCAATTGATCAGAACTTAATCACACGTCCATGCTTTGCTGCCAGAAGGAGTGGCAAGTGTAACCTTCACTCTGGGTAGTCACATGCCCAAGATAAAGATTTTATTTCTCTAGAAGGGGCAACATGGATATGGGAATAACTAGCTGTCATTGTCAACCCTCAAAAGGAAAGAGGTGCAATGGAATGCCACCTGAAACAGGTTTATGTCAGGGCATATCTTGATAAAATTGAGGGTGGGGGTATAAGGAAGTAGATTTATTCTAAATCACAAAGAAGAAATGAAACAATATTTTCTGGATTTCAGTTCTAATAGCCGTGAGGTGGTAATTCATTGTTTTAATTTGCATTTCTCTATTGACACATGATGTGGGGCATCTTTTCTGATGGGGCATGTTTAGCTGATACCTGCACATCTCCTCCACTGAGGTATCTGTTTGGGTCTTTCCCCCAGTTCTAAATTGGACTATTTTCTTACTGTTGAATTTTAAGAGTTCCTTGTATATACAGGATCTCAGTCCTTGCAAATATTTTTAGTTTAGTCCTAAACTAAAATGATTGGTCCTAAATCGCAGCTTGTCTATTCATTTTCTTAACAATATCTTTATCAGAGCAGAGTTTTAAGTTTTAATGAAATCTAGTTTGCCCATTTTTCTCTTCATGGTTCATGCTTTTGGTGTTATACCTACCCCTGTGTTCTTCTGAAGTCGTGAAGATATTACCTTACATGGTCAAAAGGATTTTGCAGTGATAAGAATCTTGAGGTGGAAAGGTGAGTGGATTATCCTGGTGGCTCCAAAGTAATTACACGGGTCCTTACAGGCAGGGGGAAGCAAGAGACTGGAAGTCAGGAAGATGTGGTGATGGAAGCAGAGTTTAGAGCAATGAGTGGAAAGGAACCACGAGGCAAGGAATTAGCAGTCCCTGGAAGCTGAAGAGGCAGGGGAATGATTCTCTCCTGGAGCTTCCAGAACGGGTGTAGCCCTGCCAACCCAGTTCAGACTTCTCACCTCTGGAACTTGGAGCTAACAATTTTGTGCTATTTTAAGCCAACAAGTTTGTGGCACTTTGTTACAATAGCAACAGAAAAGTAATACAGCTAGCAACAATTTATAGCAGTTAGAAAACTAGCATTGAATCTCACTCCTGTGGGACGGTCCTTTCCCCCTTTGGTCTTATCATCCAACAAAAAGGCAAAAAGAGATCTAGGAACTAGCAGGACCAAAAAAAAAAAAGTCAATCTGTCAGTGAAGACTTTAGTATTAATACCTTTTACTTAAATATTTATTTCATCAGTTTTAAAGTGTCTCATCCAAACCACAGATATAACAGAATCCAACTGTCCCAGGGAATAGAAATATCAACTGAGGGGGAAGGTCACCTGAGAACAGCAGGTTGTAGATGGCTAGAGTCAAAAAGAGATTGTCCAGTCCATCCCACCGACTTGACAGATGAGGGCTGTGGCTAGAATGAAGGCAGATGTGGCAGAGTGGGAAGAGTGGGTAGGGACCCAGCTGGCAGCCAGGGCTGGAGCGCTCACAGGCACAGCCTTGGAGCCTGGCCCTGCCTTGGTCCCTTCCATCATCATGGCTGCTGCTGGTACTGGCTCTCGGTGGCCGTGTAGAAGTCGTCCAGCACACTCTGGATATATTCAAAGGTGGGCCGCTCCTCAGGGCGGTTCTTCCAGCAGCGAGTCATAATGTTGTAGAGCTCCTCGGGGCAGTGCTCTGGTCGAGGCATCCGGTATCCACGCTCCAGAGACCGGATCACCTCCGGGTTTGACATCCCTAAGAAGGAGCCGTGCAACAAAAAGGGGAGGAGTTGGAGGTAGCAGCTCACGTGCAGCCTCCCCGGTGACCTTCACTCCTCACCTGCCTGTAGGAGGTGATTCCTGCCTGCTGTGAAAGTCTAATTTCCCTTCCCACCCTTCCTTGCAGCTGTGGCAGGGGCACGTGCCTAGTTTGGGCCCTGGGAGCTGAGGGGGAGACTTCCAGAAAAGGCTTTCCTCCCTGATGAGAAGAGGCGTGGGGGACACACCCTTCCGCCTTCCTTTGGACACTGTGAGACAATGTGATTACTGGAGCAGCAGCGATCATTTCCCCACATGAGGAAGACAGCCACAGAGAAAGTGCTGAGAGCAGCTAAACTAATTAACCAAGCACCAACCAGACTCCTTGTTATTGCCTATTGTTTCAGCTGTTCTCAGCCTGTCGCTTTGTTCCTTGCAGTCTTCCACATCCTGATGGATACAGAGTTCCAGAACCCATCACCTGGCCTTTCCTGGTGTACTCTCAAAACAGAAGGTGACCAGAGTTGATGGCACCTTAGGAGTGGGACCACAATTTAATTAAATTTTATATTACTTATCCTTTAGAACAACTGTTTACATGTTTAGGACCCCCAGATTTATATTACCAACCTTGAACTCCAAGCTCAACTATCCAAGAGCTTCCTTGAACATCTTTACTTGTATGTCTAGAAATCATCTCAAATGTGACGAGGCTCAATCAGGACTCTTGAATTTCTACCCCCAGACCATGACCTACCCAGTTGCTCAATTAAAACCAGGAGAATTATCCTGGATTCTTCTCTGTCCATCACCTTTGGAATGTATAATCAGCCCACCAACTGATCTCTATCGCCATATCTGCCTGCAACTCTGTGAAGCCTGCCACATCTACCGGCCGCCATCCATGCTCCACACTTAACCAAACAAAGCATCACTTAAAGATGGAATCAGATGATGCCATTTCCTTGCCCAGAACCCTGCAGTGGCTTCTGTACACTTAGATTAGACCCACTATTTCCACCAACTTCATCATCTACCACCTGCTCTCATTCCTGGTCCCAGCTACCTGACTTCCTTGCTAT
The DNA here is from genome assembly GCA_019455555.1 of Galemys pyrenaicus. Taxonomy (NCBI): domain Eukaryota; kingdom Metazoa; phylum Chordata; class Mammalia; order Eulipotyphla; family Talpidae; genus Galemys; species Galemys pyrenaicus. The sequence continues at coordinate 861,707 of JAGFMF010011394.1, forward strand.
TCGCCAGGCATACTCAGGCTCTAGAACTAGCAAAGTCTTTGGCCTGGAATCCTTTGTCTAGAACCTTTTAGCTCAAATGTGATCTGCTCCAACAAGTACTTCCTGTCTATGGGAACCCAACACCACCCCTTTTTCCCACGCCCCTGTTTCATTTTCTTCTCAACTTAATGTCCATCTGAGAGTGTCTGTTCAGTGCGTGTCTGTTCAGAGGAAGCTGGGAGGCTGTTAGGAGACCCTGCTGGAATATAAACTCCTTACAAGCTGGAGCCTTGTCTCTCACTCTAGCTTCAGCCCTAAATGCACAGTAGGAACTCAGTACCTACCATTAAATGAACTAAGCATTGACATCACCTTACTTCTAATTGCCACAGCCACCCCTATAAGGTAGATACCATTACTTAAGTTTTTACAGGTAAAGACACTGGGACAGGAGGAGAGAATTGCTCACTTAGGACTCCATTTCAGGACAGTTTATGTAAAACGTCAGGGACTCTATATCCACCTCACCGCTACACCCCAGTGCTTTGGTTCAGCTACCGCAGGAGACATTCCAACCGAAAAGGAACAGAGAACAACAGACAATCAACAGTCCCAGACAATCAACACGTTGGGTATATTTTCGTAGACCAGTGTGGCCTTGTGGGTATAGTATGCTGTCCACAGGCATTTATCCAGGGATGAATACATCAAAAAGTTACTAAGCACCCACGATATGCCAAGCATAGAGGTAGGCAGTGAACATAGACCGTGGAGAAGGCAGACACAGGTTCTAGTCTGATGGGGAAAATATATAACAAACATAGAGCTATCGACTATGATGAATGCTGTGAATGAAGCAGCGTAGGTATATGAGTGACAGTCACCAGAGAGGTGGGCGGTGCTTCAGATGGCTGGGGGTGGGGGTGCGGCAGGAGATGACACTGGAGAAGGAGGGAAGAACTGGGTCATGTAGGATCTATAGGCCATGGTTAGGAGTTTAGGGTTTTGTCCTAGTTATAGTGGGAAACAGGGAAGGGACAAGGTCTGGTTCGTAATTTAAGAAAAAAACGTCTGCTATTAGTGGAGAACTGTCTGTAGAAGAGAGGGGAGGAAGCTGGGAGGCTGTTAGGAGACCCTGAGCTAAGAGGCAACATTGGCAGAGGCTGTGGGGTCAGAGGTGGGCAGACTCGAGACGTGTTTTGGAGCCAAATGGCCAGAACCTTGTTGGATGTAGTCACAGGGGACAGAAGAGGAAGGACAAAGGAAACCTGAGATTGCAGGCTGAAGAAATTTGGGGGTAAGGAGGATAGAGGTGCCCTTACTGAGAGGAGAGAGGGAAGGGGAGTGAGGAGCAAGCACTCAGTCCAAATGGATACACTCAAGAGAAGGGAACAGGCCGGGCCCTGAAGCAGCCCTGCGCTGGGGTCCTTCCTACCTGGGTAAGGGATCCGGCCATAGGTGACAATCTCCATCAGCAGGATCCCAAAGGACCAGACGTCTGATTTGATGGTGAAGGAGCCAAAGTTGATGGCTTCCGGAGCCGTCCACTTGATGGGGAACTTGGCTCCTGTGGGTTGGACAGAGGAGGGTCAGGGAGAGCCTGGAGAGCAGCCAGGGCCGGGTCTCTGCAAGGGTGAGGGAACACTACAGGGGCAGCGCCTGCCAGGGCAGAGCGGCCGTTTTCCCCAATTTGGCCTCCATGGAAGCAGGGAACGTTCATCCTGAAGACGGGAGGCTGAGCAGGAAGCCCTGGGTTGTGGTAGGGGCGGTGACTCTCGGGGGCTGCCTCATTGACCCATGGATACCTAGGTGAACTACAAATCCTCAAGAGCGAAACCTGGAGGTCACAGAGGTCATAGACTCGATGAGGAGTGGAGGATATGGGGAGTTGAGGCTTGAAGTTGACCCTCGGCCCCTTTCCCTTGGTAAGGTGGGGAGGAAGATTTTGGCTCTTGACCACTGAGGGGTCCACCACTCACTGGATGTCTCCCCTGCTGTTCCTCCCCCCTTGGTCTGGGAGGAGCTTAGTTAGCTCTCTGGTCAGGGATTTCTATCTTACTTCCACTGGGGTTCACGAGTGTGGCCCCCAGGACACACGCTCTTTGGAGGGTGGTGAGAAGAGCTTGATGACTGAGAATGTGGTCGAGTTTTCAGAATGCTCTATGTGATTCCCCCACCCCCTCCTCCTTTGGGATGCAGAGCATTCTCTTCATTCCTGCTCATCCTCTGTAGGCAGACGTTGTACATTCCACTACTGTTCTGCCAACTTACCTCAGCTTGGATTCTCTATTACTGCATCATAACAAAAAGGAAATGAAGAGCACGCCTCTTTCAGATACAACATGTACATCTGCCATATGTGTGTGCCTGAGAAGTCTCCCCTCAGGTCAGGATAGGTCAGTATCTCACAAGGCTCTCCCGGCCCCAGTCACCCCGTTATTGTGACCTCTGTGGCTATAAACGAGTTTTGCCTGTTTTGTTTTTTTTTTAAACACTTGTATTGAGATAGATTCACAGACCAGATCATTCAATGATTTTCAGTATATTCACAAAGTGGTGAATTTTAGATTTTCATCACTGGGCAACCATTCATCTACGTTCTGCCTATGGGTGCACCCACTCTATACATTTCACACGACGCAGCCACAATATGTGGCCTTTGTGGCTGGCTTCTCTCACTTCACAAGGTGTTTTTAAAGTGCATGGTGTCTGACACGCATCCGCACTTCCTTCTCTTTTTATGGCTGGGCAAATCGCACGGCATGGACAGACCGCCTTTTGTTTATCTGTTTGTCACGTATGGACATTTTGGCTGCTGTGAACAAGGCTGTTCACAAGTTTGCCTGTTTCTGAACCTTCGTTAAATGGAAGCATCCAGCATGTGCTTCTGGGGGTGTGAGCCTTCTATCTTGATATTAAGCCTCCGAAATCATCATCTTGTTGCACAAGCGTTGGTTTGTAACTCCCCATTGCTGTAGCACGTTTAGTCTGCTAGTATACCATAGTTTCTATACCTAGTCCACTACTTGTGGACATTTGGACTCGTCCTAGCTTTGTTCTCTTACACAGAGTTGCTCTTACACTTAACTTCAACGTGTACTTGCATGACTCAGTCTTACTGGTCAGAGCCGCCAGGCGAGACGCCATAGGCCTGGACAATATGCCAGAAGGACTCCATCCAGCTGGATAACACACAACCCTTACTGGGACCGGCCTTTAGATTTACCAATCACCCTCACAAGTTTAACTGCATACTTGCGACCCGCCCGAGTGGGCGCGGGGTCCCTGGGCACTGCCTACCTTCCCGCGCTGTGTACTCGTTGTCCTCGATGATCCGTGCCAGGCCAAAGTCAGCAATCTTGCACACCAGGGACGCGGAGACCAAGATGTTGGCAGCCCGGAGGTCTCGGTGGATGTAGTTCCTCCTCTCGATGAAGGCCATTCCTTCTGCAATCTTCACCCAAAACAAAGTCACCCTCATCTTCAGATCTGGCCCAGACCAAGGTGGGTCTCACCCAAAGCCAAAGAGGAGCGTCCAAGTGGGAAAAACGGGAAAACGTGTGTACCAGCTCCCTCTTTTTTTTTTTAATTTATGCATACAAGAGCTGGGGTACAGGCCAGAGGCATGGCAGGGGTGGGGGGCAGTGAGAGGATTCACCAGAGACAGAGTGGGGAGCAGAACAGGCAGATTGACCGAAATACACTGCTGAGGGGAGCAGCAAGCGAGGCAGGAGAGGTCTGCTGTGCCATGTGGGTCCCCTCCCTGGCTGGGGATCGAACTCGTGCTGCGGATGTGTCACAGTGTGGAGCTCAACCTGCTGCACAACCAGGGAGGCCCCAGCTCTCTCTTTTTTGTTGAGAGGGTGCTAGGCACCCTCTGCCTGTCCATGCAGACTCGGGGATCTTCAGGACCGGGGCCAACTTGGGGTCTTCTCTAGAGTTCTGACACTTGCAGGGAACACTCTGAGGACCAAGCAAAGGCATTATTTCTCTAGGACCCACACAGTCCCCCCTCTTCTAGCACTCCCCTTTCCTCTGGGGACATCCATGCTCACATCCTACTCTGCTGATATCTTATACCATCGCACCCCTACAGCTTCCTCCTCAAGCCTGGGTATGGAAAATTCACTTATTCATTCAACAAATATCTGCAGAGAGCCTTGTAGGCACCAGATATGTTACTTGAACAGGCAGTAAGTCAAGTACGGTCCCTACAGGCGGTAGTAAGTACCACAAAAAAAGGATAAAGCAAGGTAATAGTATTGTTTTGGATTGGTGGTCAGGAAAACCTGCTTTGAGAAGGTGACATGGTAGCAAAGACCTCAATGATGTAATAATTGTGTCAAATGAGAGCATCCCGGCGGGCAGCATGCAAGGTGCAAAGGCCTGGGGGTGGGCCTGAACTCAGGTGTTCGTGAGCAGCATAGTCCGGGGTGTCTGAGCAGACGCTGTCACAGGGGAAGCTCAGGGAACTGAGAGGGAGGCAGCTGGTCGTTAAGAAGCTTGGAAGTGGGCCTCCCTGGTGGCGCAGTGGGTTAAGCAACGCACTATGAAGCAAACCGCAGCCACTGCAGCACCAGTTCGATCCCTGCCGCCGGCCAGGGAGGGGACCCACATGGCGCAGCAGACCTCTCCTGCCTCACCCGCTGCTCCCCTCAGCAGTGTGTTTCTGTCCATCTGCCTGTTCTGTTCCCATCTCTGTCTCTGGTGAACCCTCTCACCGCCCTGGACTCTGGCCTGTACCCCAGCTCTTGTATGCATCAATAAATCTTTTTTTTTTAAAAAAAGAAGCAGCTTGTCAGCTCGGAGAGGTTGGGTTGTCACAGAGCATGAGGAGATAGAGGCTTTGAGCAGGTGTGACAGGGCCTGGTGTGTATTTTACGGACATCGTGGCTGCTGGGTGAATAATGAGTAGACTGTGGAGAATTAGTATTCATAATGGGGCAGCCTCTGATGGAGAGATGTGGGTTTCCTTAGAGACAGTCTTTACTTAAGATGGGTTTGTGCAAAAGAGATTTAAGGTGAACCCTCAGACACCGGAAAACAGAGTTATCATTTAAAAACTGGCTTTGGGGCCTCCCTGGTGGCGCAGTGGGTTGAGCACTGCACTGTGTGAAGCATCCGTGGCACAGCAGCACGAGTTCCATCCCCAGCCAGGGAGGGGACCCACATGGCGCAGCAGACCTCTCCTGCCTCCCCGCTGCTCCCCTCAGCAGTGCATTTCGGTCCATCTGTTCTGCTCCCCCACTCTGTCTCTGGCGAATCCGCTCACCTCCCTGGACTCTGGCCTGTACCCCAGCTCTTGTAAGGATAAATAAATAAATCTTTAAAAAATACAAAAACTGGCCCTGGAGCTACTTGAGGCAGGCATTAGTAAAAACCTCCATTTTACTGAGCAATGTTCCAGATCCCATCACCTGGAAAATTCTGAATGTTGGACTCAACACAGGTGAGTCCAATCCTAGTGGTAATTCTGGGTGTGCTGGAGGACTGCAGCTGAATGCAATCTGGCGAGATTAGATGGGGAGGTGAAGGGCCTGGCCTGACCAAACTGGTCCACCAAGCAGCTCAAGGAAGGTCTAGGCCAGAGGGTGTTGCACTAGCAGGACGTGGCCGGCAGGCGGCACCCTTGGCTGGTGGAGCAGAGGTTTCAGGCTCCAGACTTTCCAACAAAATCTTGAGACTTCATGATTTTGTTTGTGGTAGCTGACCAAGGGTGGGATGAGACAGAAAGTCTTGGCATGGGGAGTGTGGGAAATTTATAAGGACTGGCCATTATGTTCATAGCAGCATTGTAGCTTATTCATTCGGTGTGAGATACTTAACAAGCTTAATAGCGTTTGCTTACTTAAATAGCTTTCCATTTTGCAGAGAGCAGGCACTAAAGCGGCGAGATACCGTTCTCTAGAATGCACCAGTAGACAGGCACGTGCACTGTTTGCACAGGAGGCGATGTGCAGTGGGGCAGCGGGAGGGACCCTACTCAGACAGTGAAGGAGAATGGCTCAGGGGACGGCCCAGCGCGGGACCTCAGTGAGCTGCTTCATCCCTCTGGCCTCACTTCTCTTCTCTATAAAAGGGGAAAAACAGGCCCTCTTTCCCGGGGGCTACATGAGGATTAATCTTTTAAGCCTGTGTCTGGCATAAGTTTCCACTTCAGTGCTGGTTATTAATGCCCCTGTGGAGGTAAGCGGCCCTCAGAGTGGACTGCAACTAGCTCAGAGCTAATACATGGCAGAGCTGGCATCAAAACCAAAACTCCACGTGACTCCCAAGCCCACAGGCCTACCAGGTATCTATCTTTTTTCAAGGTCTCGCCAGTTGAGTGAATAAGAGATAAGCTACTAGACTCAGGGTTGTCCTAAAAACTGGGGGTTGGGCCTCTCTGGTGGCACAAGGGGTTGAGCACCACACTGTGGGACCCAGGTGGCACAGCAGACCTCTCCTGCCTCGCCCGCTGCTCCCCTCAGCAGTGTGTTTCAGTCCATCTGCATGTTCTGCTCCCCACTTTGTCTCTGGTGAATCCTCTTACCCCACCCCCTTGTGCCTTTGGCCTGTACCCCAGTTCTTGTATGCATGATTAAATAAAATCTTAAAACAAAGCTGGGGGTTGTTGAAGTGGTGAGTTTTCATGAGCATCAAGTGGGCTACTTGTTGGGCACTGGGTTCGGGTTTGCATGTGAGAGAACCAGGGAATCACAGACTCAGAGCTGGAAGGCCTTTCGGGAGATCCCAGCCCAGCTCTTCAAACTGAAGCCACTGAGACCTCAAGGTGAAAAAAGGAAGAACACACATGGCTGCCCTCCCATCAGAGCAACTCTGATTTGACCTACGTAAAAATATTCTGCTACTACATAAGATTCACTTGGCCACTAGTTAGGACTTTAAAAAAAATAAAGGTTCTCGAACTTAAAAGTTACAGATGTGGTCTAATTCCTTCAGCCTTCATGACAGAAGAGACAGAGGCCCAGAGTGGCACTGAAGGCAGCCAGCTGCCGGTGGAGCCTGGACACCCTCTTACTGCACCAACCTGCCTCTCTAGGATGGAGGTGAAGCCCAGGTCCCCAGGTTGGCTCCTTCTGTAATAGGGTGGTTCCCAGGAAAAAGGGAAGTTTGAGGGTCCCTGCCCCACCCTAAGTAGGTTGAAGCTGAGCAGGGATAAGAAGAAGTGAGAGGAGACTAGAGAAGAGGAAGGGAGGAAGGAGGAAGGAAGCAGGATGGAGAGCAGCAAGGAGAACTGGAGGAGGCTCGTGGAGCAGAGGGACATGGGAAGAAACTGCGCTTGCTTCTTGGTCCTGGACTGGTTGGAACAGAAGCGGGTGAGAGACCCGTGGGGAGCTTAACAATGGCAGCTTTTATGTTGATTTTGATTTTGCTCTTTTCCTCCCAGCTTTGTCTGACTCTTTCTGACCCTTTTCTATGGTCTCCTCTGAAAGGTCCTTTAGACTTTGGCAGGCTTTGGGGCCTTGCTTTATTTGGCTGGACTTTTACCCTTCAGGGGATGGTAACTCTGGATGTGTGATTTAGTAACTATGTTCTTTGTCTTTTCTGATTTGTTCCCTAATTGTATTAAACTTCCTTTCCATTAAAGGCCTTATACATTTGTCTCGACGTGGCAGATGGCAGAACCCATTTAAAGTGGGCAGGTTTGGGGGTTCTGAGGTGCCCCTCTCCCTGCCCTGTAACACTTCCTGTGCCTAGACCCTGAGTCTGCCTCTGTTCCTGGACACGCACAGGGTCTGGCACCTCTTTCCCTCCCTTGGTTTCTGCTCTCCCACCTGTGAAATGAGAGCATAGCTGTTTCTCCGGTGTGACTCTCCGCCCGGCAAAGTTTCTGTCAGTTTGACGGTTGACCCACAGGCCTGGCCTTTGTTTCCCCAGGGAACAGGGTCCACTGATTTCCATATGCCTCTAGTATCGTAGGCTCAGAAAAAGAGCTTTTTATTATATCCCTGCCTTCCACCCCAGGATTTGCATGCTCAAATGAGCTCTGCCTTTGGCGGCTACAGTGGGCCTAGCCCTAGGCCCAGGGCAGACAGGGCTCCCTTGACCATACTCCCTCATCCTCACAAGCCCTTAGCTCCAGCTGACCAGACACAGTTCTTTGGCTTTCCCCCTTTTGGCATAGGCTATTTCTTTGATCTAGAAAACCCATCCTCTTCATTTGCCTAACTCCTGCTCATCTTCAGAGCTCAGCCTACAGGCCACTTCCTCTGGGAAGCCTTCTCTGATTGCTCCTGGACCAGCTCCCTGCCCTAGCCACACACTCCCATAGCACCCCGTCCTCCACTGCGGAGAATGAGGGAGGAGAGATGTAAAGAGAGCTCAGGCTGGAAGGCAGACGCAATTCAGAAGCGAGAAGGGGAGAATACAAGTGGGATGCTAAGAAGTGCTCCTATGACTTGTGTGCGCCATTTACTTTACCGGACACTGCATTTCTCTGACCCTGAGCCTGGGCCACCTGGGTCACAACCTCTAACAGAGTCAGTTGTTAAACATCTGTTACACCACCTGGGAAGGGGAACAGCGGTATTTCCCATTTTGCTGTATCTCCCTAACTACAAGCAAGTAACTTAGACGAGCTACTTACCCTCGCTGGGCCTGTTTCCTCGTCTGTATTTAGCTTCTCTACACCTCAAGTTCCTAGTCTGTAAAATCTGATGACAATGGTGCCTGTGACACCTGGTCATACCTGCCGAGGTTCAGGCCCTCGTGCAGGCCCCGCTACACCGACGCTGGGCGAGGTCAGGTGACTTGCTGTGGGGTCAGAGAAAATGGTCAGGCTTTTCCGCCCTCCCGCCACTGGTGTCGATGACGGACACCTGCGGTCCTGAACCCATGCCTGATGGCGGGCGCCCCCCCAAGTAGGCTGTGGGCACGCGTAAGTGGGTGCACCTGGGCTGAGACACGGGGTGTATAAGGGTGGTGTCACGAGGCTTCCAGGAGAAAGAAAGAAGAGAGAGACCAGAGAGAGGGGAGAAAGAAGACAACGAGAAAAGAGAGAGAAAGGCAGAAGCAGCAGCAGTAGCAGCAGAGGCACGAGAGTCTAGAGAGCCCAGGGAGTGAGGTGCACCGGGGGCAGGGGGCCTGCCAGCCTCCTGGCCCCCTGGCCCCTGCCTGCCGTGTTCCTGGTCACCTCTGATATAATGAGCAGTAAAAGCCTGAAAAGCCACCGAGGGCTCCAGGTCTCCTCGACCCATCTTCCTGTATCATTGAGAACCTCGCCATGCCCTGCTGGCACCGCCCTTGCCTTGGCCTGTGGGACCTTAGCAAGCAGAGGCCTCGTAAGTGCTTGCACTTCAGGGCTTGGCTCCTCTTATCACCAAGCTGCAAAGCTCAGCTGGTTACTGAGCAGGAGAGGCCACGTGGGGAGAGACTCCAGGGGTAAGCCGCCTCTAGCGCAGGCCAGCCCCCTGCAAGCTCTCAGCAGGCTGCAACCAGCTGAGGGACTCGGTTTCACCAGGTGGAGAAGGACCACCCAGCCAACCCCAGTCAACTTGCAGAATCTTAAGATAGTAAGTTGTTCATTCAAGTCACCGAGCTTTGGGCCAGTTTGTTACAGAAGAACAAATAACAAAGATCCTCTCTCTAAGACTGACGTGAGGGCTAATGAACCAGCACATGTGAGGCTCATACAAACACTACACTGTTGGGGCCTCCGTGGTGGCACGAGGGGTTAAGTCGCAGAACTATGAAGCATCTGCAGCCACTGCAGCATGAGTTCAATCCCCGGCCAGGGAGGGGACCCACATGGCCCAGCAGACCTCTCCTGCCTCGCCCGCTGCTGCCCTCGGCAGCGTGTTTCAGTCCATCTGCCTGTTCTGCTCCCCGCTCTGTTTCTGGTGGATCCTCTCATCTCCCCACACCTCTGGCTGGCACCCCAGTTCTTCCCTGCATAAATAAATAAATCTTTTAAAAAAAACCCAGACACTACACTTTTATACTGAGTAGTTAGTAGATGTTAGCCACTGTCATGAGGATAGCGAGTGTCCAATAAATACGTGTTGGCTGAGTAAGTGGCTTCCTGTCCCCCCCACCCTAACCCCCCCCACCCCCAGTCTCCCCATCAGACCCTCACCTGGGCTGAGAAGTCTATGAGCTTGGGCAGGGGCTGCTTGCTGCCTTCTTCGCTCTTCAGGAAGTCCAGCAGGCTGCCTGTGGGGAGGGGCTGCGTGTGTCTCTCCTTCCTTAAGCACGGGGTGTTCGTGGTAATGGATTTAAGTAAAATGTTTACTTAATACTCTTGGTGTTTGAGAAACAGATTTGGGTTTGTTCAAAATGACTTTGGAGTCGCCAGCCTGGATTTTTGAGACAGTCTCAGAGCTTGGATTTATAAGGCTGGCACAACTGTGTATTTAGAAAATGAAAAATGTTTTGAGATTTCAAATCACTCTCAGTGAGGCCGTGTGAGATGTTTCTGTTCATTGAAAAATAGGCAGGGAATGAACAGGATGGTGAAGTGTGGCCAGAAGCCCCTGAGGAACTCTGGGTTGTGGCCGGCGGACGGGGTGGGGCAGCCTGCACCGGAGGCTGGACTGACCCTTTCCCAGGGCCTCGGGCCTGGGGAGAGGGCGGCTGCTGTGGGGACAGTGGCCCTGGCCCTTCAAGGCTCAGAGCTGCTTCTCCCACCCACCCGCAGGGGTCCGGCCCACTCCCCTCTCCTGC
>JAGFMF010011394.1:873416-1094731 GCA_019455555.1 Galemys pyrenaicus
CCCTCCTGGCCGGCGGCAGGGATCGAACTCATGCTGCAGCGGCTGCGGTTTGCTTCATAGTGTGTTGCTTAACCCACTGCGCCACCAGGGAGGCCCCATTTTTTGTTTTTCTACCTCACCATTCAGATCTGTCTTACCTTCCTCTCCATGTTTTTTCTGCCATACTTCTTTATACTTATAAGAGCCTGGCACGTAGCAGGCTCTCCATAAATGTAGTTGAAATATACGGATTTTGGGCCTCCCTGGTGGTGCAAGTTGTTGAGCGCCACACTGGGGGCTTCCACAGTCATTGCAGTTCGAGTTTGATCCCTGCTGCTGGCCAGGGAGGGGACCCACCTGGCGTAGCAGACCTCTCCTGCCTCGCCCACTGCTCCCCTCGGCAGTGTGTTCCAGTCAGTTTGCCTTTTCTGCTCCCCACTCTGTCTCTGGTGAATCCTCTCACCCCCTGCACCTCTGGCCTGTACCCCAGCTCTTATATGCATAAATAAAATCTTTTAAAAAAATCTCCTTGTTTAAAAAAATATAGATTTTAAACTTATTTTATCTGGCTGAATTATTTGCAATTCTATAAACTGCCTTCATTCCCATTTGAAACATGGTGGAGTATTAACACAATGGGATGCACCAGGTCCTGGGCCAGGTACTGGGTCTACCCCACAACACAGGAAAACAGCCATCATTGTCACTGGGACAAAGACAGGATGCCCAGAATGGGCCAAAGTGGCATACTGGTTATTTTGAATTGAAGGCAATTGAAAAACAGCAGACCTAAGAATGACATTTTGCCCAATTATCTATCTCCATAAAAACAGGAAATAAATCATCTCTGCAGTGGCCCTGGAGGTAAGAGACAGATTTATCACCTCAGACTAGAGCTTGCAAGGTCTGTTTTCCATACTTCTATATAGGTAGCCCTGCAAAATTCTTTTATTTTGCAAGGCTTTCTGCTCTCTTGTTCCCTCCCAAATACATCACCCTTTTTCTAAAACTCTATGACCTCACTGGAGTGGCCAGATCATAGGTTTCATGTATGGGCCTTTGTAAGCACAGAATTGAAGTTTGTCTTTTTCTCTTGTTACTCTGTCTAGTGTCAATTTAATTGTCTTCCAGTCACACAGACCTAGAAGCATAGAGGAAGATTAACTTCCAACATGGTTCTCAAGTGACTGGGGACAGGAGGGGAGGGGTGCACAGGGGCCTCCGAGGCCCACAATACCATGCATGAGACAGTGCAGGTGGCAGGAGCTCAGAACTCATTCATCAGTGGCCAGATCTGGACTCCCCCGGAAATCTGCAAGTCGAATTTCCCTACTCTTCATTTCATCATCCTGGGAGGCCCCTGGTTATGTCAACCCTCAACTGGCGGACTGGCCCAGCTCCTCGAGGGGGCAGGGATACCTCATCCCAGACACTTTCACCCCAGACTGGCTTCCTGGGAGGATGTGATACCATTGGGCCAGTTCTCAAAGGCAAATCAGAGTTTGCTCAGCAGACAATTTGGTTTGCTATCAGAGGGCTGACTCCTTCATTGTTATTATTCAGGCCCCCTTCTGCCCTCCTGGCCCGCTGGGCCTCAGGCTATTCTGGGAAGCAAGGGCTTCTTCCTCCCCCCTCCCCTCCTCCCTCAGGCTCTGGGTACTTACCCATCCAGACTTCCCCAAACTGCCCAGCTCCAAGTTTCTTCTCCAGCTTGAGGGATTCCCGGGGGATCTCCCAGGCATCTTTCTCCCACGGCTTCTGAGGCTTGGAGGACATGCAGGGGACTGTCAGCTTCTGACAGAGTCCATCGCTTCCCTCTGGAACAGAGTCCCTGGTCAGTTGAGGGCAACCAGCTCTGAGCTGGCCTGAGACTTGAGACTTCCCCTCAGAGGCCTCTCTGCCGGCCGATGGGACCAGTGTTCCAATGCACTGCCACTGCCGGGGATATACCTGAGAGCAGAGCACTCTGGGACACCACTCTGCCTAGGGCTTCAGGAGAACCCAGGATTCCCCAGAGCCAGGCGCACCCCTTTCGGAGGTGGCCTTGGGCAGGACTCACTCTTGTAGTGGGCCACCAGCTCCTGCAGGGTGCTGAAGGTGCTCCGTGGGGAGATGTAGAAGCCCCCGTTGTCCAGGGTCCGGATCTTGTAATGTTTCACTGTGTCCCTGTGTTGGGGGTCGTAGTCTCGCACAGACAGAGAGTAGCTCCCTGGGTTGGCCAGAGAGAAGGCACTCAGGGCTGGGACCTCAGAGGCCTTCAGCCTCATTTCAGCACCCAGACCCCCCAGAAAGGCCACCACTGTCATCCGGGCACTGGAGTGCATGGTGAGGCCGGAGTCAGGCTCTGGGTGCTCATCCCGGCACCTCCATGTCTAGCTGTGAGAGCTTGGACAAATGACTATATCGCCTATCTGTGCCTCAGTTTCCTCATCTGTAAAATGGGAATAGTCATCATGCTGCTCTACCTCGTCACACTGCCTGATGATTAAAAGAAGCAATACTTATAATCAGGAGAGAAGCGCTCATAAATGCTGGCTTCATCATCACCTGCATTGTCTGTCTGTCTGTCTATCATGGTCAAAGGGATTTTGCAGATGTGATCTGCTAAGGATCTGGAGATGAGATTATCCTGGTTACCCGGTGGACCTAGTGTGACCACAAAGGTGCCCATAAGAGGGTAAGAAAGGGAGTCGGAGACGGTGATGAGATGTAAAGAGCACAAGGGACTGAGGTGACGGTGCACGGGTGAAATGGTGGTGGGAACCCACGGGGAATACAAACGATGTCAAATACAATTAAATATAATTAAAAAAAAAAAGAAAGGGAGTCGGCAGCAGCGGTAAGAGTGTGGAGATGGACACAGGAGGGTGGAGAGATGTGAGCGAGGGGCGCGAGGCACGAGCCCCGGATGCTGTGGTCTCTAGAAGCTCAAGGACACAAGGGAATAGGTTCTTCCCTGAAAGCCTGAAGGAACACACCTGCTGACACTAATTTGAGCCCAGTGAAGCCGACTGCAGACTTTGCCTTGTTTTAAGTCACCGAAAGTGTTTGTTCTAGTAGCAATAAGTACCTCACACAAAGGACATCACACAGACCAGAAACACACGACTCCGCAGTCCAGGACCACAGTCCTGTCGTGTGTCGTTTTTTAACCTAAATCTGCAACATAGGGACTGGGGAAGGACGAAGGGCGGGAGAAAACCTGGTCGCCGCGCTGGGCTGGTGGAGTTTTTCAGCCTCCTTAGGGGCATCCGCAGAGGGAGGGGGTTGTGCCAGCCTCCCCGGGACACCCCTGCAGGGTGGGGGAGGGCTGGGTCACCTTTGGTGGTTTCGCTGTCCCGGATCATGAAGGAGCCCAGCACGTTGCCCGGGGCCAGCAGGTGGCGCTCTGCGTCCTTCCGGCTGATGCCCTTGAAGAACCACCTGGTGGAAAGGGGGGCGAGGAGGGGGGCGGCGTGTGAACTGGGATGGGCGGTCACGTCCCACACACTTTGGATACCAGGGGCTGGTTTCCATGTGCACGCAATGTTCCTCAAAGGAGCTTTTGGAGAAAACGACCATTCCTTTGATATGTCTATCTTTGAAAATGAGATTTGTTGTACATAAAATAAGTTCATTACATTTTAAGCCAAAGTTTCTGAGTAGGAGGTCTGCTGGTGACCTCGCATATGTTCACTTGCTGTAAGAGAGTATTTGCATATTTTAGTCACCCAGAGGCCTGAGGGGGCCCCACCTAGGAAGCAACTTAACCTCACCAGCCCCAGCCTTTCACACCAATCACAGCAGAATCAATGCACATGTGTTTTTGATCGAGTGCAAGTATGTAATGCATTATATATATTTATGCATATATATGGTCTCATAATTACTCAAAGTCTAGGGCTGAGGAGTTTGAGTTCTCCACCACTCGCCACATGCCCAACTAAGCATGTTATCAGGTCAGCAGGAAGCAGCGACTTTCTGCCAGCTGCAGAAACCTACAGAGAGATGTCTGTTTGTACAATATTTTGTCCCAGAAACTCCACCCTTTTGTAAATTTTCCTCCTTGTTCTCTAAAAAGAGGAATCTGGGAATACTTCAGGTTAGGAAAAAGACATAAGAAATAGTACCCTAGATGGGATCCTCCCTGATGGCACAGTGTTTGAGCACCGCACTGTGAAGCATCCACAACCACTGCAGCGGGAGTTCGATCCCGGGCCAGGGAGGGGACCCACATGGCGCAGCAGACCTCTCCTGCCTCGCCCGCTGCTGCCCTCAGCAGTGTACTTCAATCAATCTGCCTGTACTGCTCTCCACTGTCTCTGGTGACTCCTCTCACCTCCCACACCTCTGGCCTGTACCCAGCTCTTGTGTGCATAAATAAATAAATCTTTAAAAAGAAATGGGGAGATGCATGTACTTTCTTACAGGATCCTAAATACTTGGGAAGACTCACAAGAAACTGGAGAGGGGATCTTGGTTCTCGGGAGAGGAAGTGGCTGGCTGGGGACTGTGGGAGAGAGACTTTGCCCTCTTTATTCCATATATTTTGGCATCATTTGCATTTTAAACATTTGAAAGTATTGCTTATTTCAAGTGGGGGGTGAGATTCCATCCCCTCGGGTCCTGTGCCCCGCCTCCCCCAGCGGGGTCCTCTGTTATCTGTTCTTGCTGCAGAGACAAGAACCTGAGAGGCCACTGCAAGACAGACCGTGTATTTGGGCTGCTGGTTCTCAAGGGAAGTCCCTGGACTAGGAGCTTCAGTCTTACCCCAACACTTGTCAGAAATGTAAATCCACACAGTGGGGAGTGGGCCAGCCTTGGAGTGATGCTCAGGTGCTCGCCTTTGAGAAGCATCAGTTAGGTTCTCGCTCTGGTTTGCAAGTGCTGCTGTAAGGTACAGTGGCCTGCCCCTGCCCTGGAGGAGTAATGTTAGCCTAAGGCTGCCGCTAGGGGAGGAGTGGGCATGCTGGCGGTGCTGAGACTTGAGTGGGGGAGCAGCTGAGATGTCTCCCTCCCCATCATGCTGGAGGGAGGTCCAGGACAGAAGAGTAGGCAGGGAGAAAGGGGCTTCCTTACCACCATGAGAGAGAACATTCCGTAGTGTAGTTTCACGTGCACTAGGAGGGGGGCGGTGACTTCAAGGTGGGCAATTCCCAAACATTTTTTTTTTAAGATTTATTTATTTATGCATACAAGCACTGGGGTACAGGCCAGAGGTGTGTGTGGGGGGGTGAAAGGATTCACCACAGAGAGCAGGGAGCAGAACAGACAGATCAACAGAAGTACACTGCTGAAGGGAGCAGTGGGCACAGCAGGAGAGGTCTGCCACGCCATGTGGGTCCCCTCCCAGCAGGCAGCAGGGATTGAACTCGTGCTGCAGTGGCTGCGGTTTGCTTCATAGTGTGTTGCTTAACCCACTGCGCCACTGGGGCGGGCCCCCAAACATTTTTTTTAAAATTTATTTATTTATGCATACAAGAACTGGGGTATAGGCCAGAGTCCAGGGCGGTGAGAGGATCCACCAGAGACAGAGTGGGGAGCAGAACAGGCAGAATGACTGAAACACACTGCTGAGGGGAGCAGCAGGCGAGGCAGGAGAGGTCTGCTGTGCCATGTGGGTCCCCTCCCTGGCCGGAGGCAGGGATCGAACTCATACTGCAGTGGCTGCGGTTTGCTTCATAGTGCGCTGCTTAACCCACTGCGCCACCAGGGAGGCCCAATTCCCAAACATTTTAATGTTTAACAGGCAAGCATCCCAAAATACCACCCAGTCAGAGGAGAGAAAACCATAGGTACCATCATTTTGCAACGTTTGACTGGTTCTGAACTGGCTCTACTACCAGCCTAGAAGTCATATTTTTACTTGTCAGTCTCAGCCACCACACTGTGAGCATCTCCAAGAGGAAGGCCAACCTGTCATCTGGTCCTCTGGGAATAGGACCGGGGCAGGGGTAGGGGTGTCACAGGGTAGCCCCAAGAAAGAAAGAAGTTCCAGGATCCCGGTCCCGCCTTAAGTAAGGTGGAACTGAGCAGGGATAAAAAAAATGCTGGAGAGAAGAGATAAGAAGACAGAAGACAGGGAGGAAGAAAGAAGCAGGATGGAGAGCAGCAAGGAGATGTGGAGGAGGCACGTGGAGCAGAGGGACACGTGAAAAAACTGCGCTTGCTCCTTGGTCTTGGACTGGTTAGAACAGATGTGAGTAAGAAACCCCTGGAGAAGTTAACAATAGCAGCTTTCATTTAATTTTGATTTTGCTCTTTTCTTCCCAGATTTGTCTGACCCTTTCTGACCCTTTTCTATGGGTCTCCACTGAAAGGTTCTTTAGTCTTGGGGCAGGCTTTTGGGGCCTTGCTTTAGGCCAATCCTATTTGCCTGGACTTTCACCCTCAAGGAGATGGGTAACTTTAAATACTTGACTTAGTAACTATATTCTTGATTTTTCTGCTTTGTTCCCTAATTGTATTCAAGTTCCTTTCCATTAAAAGCCTTATATGTTTGTCTTAATGCGGCGGATAGCAGAACCATTTAGAGAGAGCAAATTTAGGAGTTCTAGAGTACCCCTCTCCCTGCCCTGTAACAGGGGGACAGTGGGTGTTCCACAGTGTCTGTGGATGATGGGGTGGATGGATGATAAATGGATGAAGTAAAACTGTTCATGTTTTCAGAGTCAAGCTTGACATGAGGAAGAACCTTTAGCAAATGATGGGTCACAGGGAGCTCCTTGAGGGGATGGGGTATATCGTATTCATTCTCACAGCCCCCTCCTGGCACAGGCTTGGTGAGGAACAGGAACGTTATTTGTTTTATGAAATAAAATAAGGGGTGACTGGCAGGTGTGGGCTGGCTTGTCGCCCAGAAGACCCTCCTGGACTTGACTGTACACTGAACAGTTATTATTGAGTACCTGCTGCAGGCCTGTCTGCGCCTTGGGTGCAGCTGTAGACAGACAAGGGGTCTGCCCCTTGTGCTCCCATCCTAAGTGGGGAGGATGGGGGAGGATCGATGAACACGTGACACATGAACACCAAAGAAACAAGATCACTTTTGCTCGTGAGAGGTGTTCAGAGGGGTCGCCCTATATGACTCTGTCAAGTGAGTCAGAGGGGACCCACTACCTATCAAACAAATAGCCCTAGGAAGAGGATGCCAAGCAAGGGAGACAGTGAGTGCAAAGGCCCTGAGGCAGAACGAGGCTGGTTTTGCTCAGTCTTCCTTCTGGAAGACAAGAAAATGGAATACTTACTCTTCTGTCTCTAGGGAGTTGACACGTGCAACGTAGTTGCTTGGGATGTAGCCCACTTTCCGGGTGGCCAGGGATCGAGCTTTCCACCACTCCCCAGACCTTTGGGATAAGAGGTGGCAAAATTGTCAGGGTACAGAAGGAGTCACCCTATTATCCTTAGGCCCCCTTCAACCATGAATACCTCCCAATGCCAGGAAGCCAGTAGGGTGAGGATCAGGTATACAACTGTATTGGCCCCCGCATGCACCCCATAATTAGGATAGAGATCTTAACAACAGTCTTCACTGTGCATCAGAGGTTCTAGAATCAGGCCCTGTCCCTGCATTCAGAGCCCACAGCCCTAGGTCTTTGACCCATTCATTTGTCTGGATGTGGCTTTAGTAGCCAGGTCCAAGGTGGGGCTGTGCCCATGGCAGACTCACAGTGCTTTGGCTGGGCCAGAGTGGGCTCAGAGCTGACCAAGTATTACCACCCCCATTTTCAGGCCCCAGCACATACTGGGCACTTCACTGTAGAAGACTAGAGATGGAGCTCAGGGCTCAGAGCTGCAAGGATTTGGGATGCAAAGATGCCTCTGCAGGTTCTGGTCCACAGGTAAGCCTGTAGCTTAGTCACCAGAGCCCAAGGAAGGCGTCCCTGGAAACACTTGACCCATACATCCTGCCTGGCCACACCCCACCAGTAAGTGTACGGGCCCCTTTATTGCGGCTTTCATCCAGGTTAACGGCAGCCCTCTCTCTCCTGTTAGGATCAGTCATTTACACCCTAGCATAAGATAGTCTATCAGGTCCTTCACCGAAGCACAAAAGAGAATATATTTGGAGAATAAGGTAGGTTTTCTTGGGGGGAGTGGGATGGGGACTTACTCCTCCAGGACCACCATCTGGTCCCCCTTCTGGAAACTGAGGTCTTCATGGTGAATGGCTTCATAATCATATAGGGCAACCACGATGTCCTCAGAACCTGGGGAGAGAGATGAGGGAGGGAGGGAGAGGCTTTATCTGCCTGTATCTGCGGCACTGGGAATGCCCCGTCCCAGCACCCAGCCCAGATGTGCTGACGTGTCTGTAAGCATCTGGCCATGCTGACTGCAATCCTAGTACTTAAAGCTAACGGTGTTTTATTCATGACACTTGACAGTATTACAGAAACGCAATAACCTGTACGAAGTACTCTGGGGGGGTGGAGGATTTTATTTTTTTTTAAGATTTTTTTATTTGTGCATACAAGAGCTGGGGTACAGGCCAGAGTCACGGGAGGTGAGAGGATTCACCAGAGACAGAGGGGGAGCAGAGCAGGCAGATCAACTGAAACACACTGCTGAGGGGAGCAGCGGGCGAGGCAGGAGAGGTCTGCTGGGCCAGGGATTGAACTTGCGCTGCTGTGCTGCAGCACAATCTGCTGCACCACCAGGGAGGCCCAACTGGGTGGGATTTTCAAAGGCAATTGACTTTTTGGAATTTTTACCTCAAGCTCTGACTGAGAACCTAACCTAATCCTCCACGTAGCACAAGCCTCCACTGCGCACGGTTGCCAGATACTTACCCTCCCCGGGTCCTGGTGAGCTGCTGCTATTATTAGGCCCCTGCAGGGGAGAAACAGAGAAGGGGATGGATCTGATCGTGTGTGGCACCTCAGAGTGTCCATGTCGAATGGACACCCCAGGGCATGTCATCGTAGCCTCGTGTGTCATGGGAAGAGGCCCAGAGAAGGCTGGGATGTGCCTGAGGTCACACAGCACACGGGGGCACTGCCAGCCCAGGGGTCCAGGACTCTTGAGCTATGGGCTCTGCCCTCAGCCCTGGATACAGTGAGGAACCCTGGTTTGTCCTTCTTGACATCCAGTCCGGGGGTTGGGCCACAGCTGGGTTTTCCAAGGCATGTTTGAAGAAACCGTGGGTTTGCCAACATGTCCGATGAATAAAGGTTCTGTCAGTAGGTGAAAGAGCTGACAGGTCCATCTAGTGGGGCAAGGATGTTTGAAAAAGTCACCCCAAACAGTTCTGATATGAGCCGAACAGGCTCATTCCTGACATGACTAGACCTCAAAGCTACATTGCTGAGTGAACAAAGCTATTTCCTCAGCGTTATAAATATAACAGTCATAGGGAAATGCAGGCACACTTCCCAAAGGCCTTCTGTGGACACATGCTACATGTCAGCATAAATTCGTGGGAAGGTTTTCAAGAGTCCACACTGGAGTGACAGCAGTTGACACCTCTGGGAAGGGGACACCCGTCAGCAGCTGTATCTTTTCCTGTAATCTGTGGTTATTTTCAAGGAAACTCACATACGTAAATGAAGCACTAATTTAAAGAAGTGGTTTTGGGGAACACTGAGAAATAGTCCTTTTTGGGAGAGTCACAAAATCCATTGCAAAGATTCGTTAAGGGACCCTACAGGAAAGGAGCATAGTGTTTTTCAAATGAATTTGACCTGGGAACTCTTCCTCTGAGGAAACGTACTAATTTACTACAGAACTAATATCCTACAGGAGGGAACAATGAATGACTGATAGTGACATCCCTTAAACCGGGTGGAGAACACTCAACCTCCAGCTGGTGACAAGTTAGAGGGATTCAGAGAACATGAGAACCTGGCCATGGAAAGGGCCCAGAGTCATGCAGATCAAGAAAGAGGCAGACCTGGGTTTAGGGCATTAGCTCAGATTACGTCATGTAATCTCAGGTTGTATTAAGAGAAGTTGAGTGTCAGAGAGAGGAAGGTGACTATTCTGTTTTCCCATTTCTAGAATTAATCCTGCTCTAGGCATCATTTCTGGAGAAGGGCAAGCAGGATGGAGAGGTCAGGAATCCAGGTCTTGTGAAAGACGATTTGGAAGGAATGGGTATGTTGGGATAAGAACTTTGTCTTCAATCTCTCTGGGTTGTCATGGGCCAAAGAGAGTAGATGTGTTAGGAGCAGGGCTTAGGGGTAGGTTTGGGATCAAGGAGTAAGGGCAATCAGGGAATAAAACTCTTATCACTAGAGTGAAAACTTTCTAAGCCCTGCTTACCCCTCCAGAGGAAGGAGTGCACTCCAGCTTCTGCTTCCCTAGAGAACTTCAGGGAATGGACTCAAGGACCACAGAGTGTAAAGAACCCCAACCTCGGGATCAGAAAGACCTGGCTCACCTCCTTCCCAGCTGTGTGACCCCGAGGAGCCACAAACCATCCCTGAGCCCTAACCCACTCTGCTGTGAAGTGGTGTAACTGCTGGCTCACAGCTTCCCATGGGGATCATGATGTGGAGCTTCTCACCCAGGGCCTGGGACATAGCAGGTGTTTGGCAAACGGTCAGGATGATTCCGACTGTTACTGCTGCTCTGAGTTCTGTCATTGCCATTGCCCCAGCTCTTACTGTGGACCCCACGGTGCTGTCCAGGGCTATTGCAATGACCACACGAGTGGTGCTGGGGGCCGCGGGCTGCCGTTACCTCCGTCCTGTCACCTGGATGCTCACTGCCCACACCATCAGCACACGGCTTCTACCTGTTCCTGCTCCTTCCACCAGCACTTGGAACCCACACTGCCCAAGTTCAAATCCCAGCACCCCGCTTACTAACCAAGTGGTTTTTGGAGCGTTACTTGATCTTTGTGGCCTACAACAGGGTTCTCAAGAGGATGAAAGGTGCTAGAAACTGCGAAGTGACTAGGGGAGTGCTTGGTTCATCAGCAGCTCTAGGTCAGCACCAAATGAATGAGTGAATCCTCTGCCAGTGTCACCACCGCGACTTCTCTTGGTCCCACTAGCGTCACTGCTCTATGATGGTGACGCTTTCATCACAGCTATTGCCCGGAGGTGGCCACCGCCATTACTGTGGATGCTGCTCTCTGCGCAGGCCTGCTCACTCACTGCTCTCAGTGCCGCCCATGCTACTGTGCAGGCCTGAGGCTCTCTCCCACCTGGTCGCCAGGCCGATGGGCCAAGGCTTGGGGGGCAGGGAAAGAAGTGTGGTCCTTGTCTTGGGGGCTGGGTGTAGATGTACCCTGGAGAGTTCTGGTGCTGTGGGTGCTGGATCAGCCTCCTTTCACCCAAACACACCCTGATCACCCTTGAGAAGCCAGGAGGAGGTTAGAGCAATTGGGGGACAGTCCCCTACCCCCACCCCAGTGGCCAGTCCCCCAAGCTCCCCACTCACCCGCTTGCCTGACGACGTGGGATCGGGCACGTATAAGGGACTGTGTGGGTTGGCACTGGGCTGTGCTGTTTTTGAGAATTTGCTTCTGTCCGGGAGAAACTTGGACTTCACACACCCCATCCTGCCGCGGAGAGAAGGGCGGTGAGCCTGGAAGCTCCGGCCTTCACACAGGGAGTCTTCCAGGCTGGGTCTCAGCCCCGGCCCCAGGCTGCTCCCACTGCCTTCCCGGTCTTAGTGCTCCCACCAGCCCACTCACCCCACCCTGGCCACATGGAGCATGGTCTGCCCACGCCCTGGTCTGGCTCCTTCACGTCCAGGCCTGTCGCAGCCACACAGAGCCACATGTCTCCTAGTCATGTAATTGGGGCCCCTGGGAAGGGGAGTTTACTGAGAAAATAAATCATAAGGGTATCGAATTCACCAGGGAGAAGCTGCAGAACAGAATGGGCTGGTGAGTGCTGTTGGGTTTCAGTCAGAAATCCTGAGTTACAGCGAAGTAAGTCAGAAGGCATAAGAAAAATACCGGATGGTTTCCCCCCTAGGAGGAATATAAGGGAACCAAATAAGGATCAAGGAAAGGAATAATAATAATAATAAAAATAATAAAAACATAACAAAAACAAAAAGACAAGGACAAATTGGGGACTCTTGGGGGGAGGGAGAGGGTTGAGGGCAGATAAGAGCACAAGGGACTGAGGTGATGGTGCACTGGTGAAATGGTGATGGGGATACATGGGGGTTACAAGTGATGTCAAATATATATAAATAAAGAAGGAAAGAAAAAAAAAGAAATTCTGAGTTAACACCTTACCCCCAGCATTCCCCTTGTCCCTCTCACCCCCACCTCAATTCCTTACCAGCACTAGGGGGATAATAATAATGGCAGGAAAAGGAAAGAGGAGGAAGCCTGCGTGGTGGCAAATACTCTGTACGGTGTTGGGCTGAAGGCCACCAGTAGAGTAAAATCGTACTGTTATGTATAATAAATTCCCATTTCTCATTGATCGCCAAAGGTGAGGTCGTATAACCATCTAAATTATAGTCCTGACTACGGCCCTCCCTGGTGGCGCAGTGGGTTAAGCAACGCACTATGAAGTAAACCGCAGCCACTGCAGCACGAGTTTGATTCCTGCTGCCGGCCAGGGTGGGGACCCACATGGCACAGCAGACCTCTCCTGCCTCGCCCGCTGCTGCCCTCAGCAGTGTGTTTCTGTCCATCTGCCTGTTCTGCATCCTGCTGTCTGGTGGATTCTCTCACCACCCCCACACCTCTGGCCTGTACCCCAGTGCTTGTATGCATAAATAAATCTTTAAAAAAAAATAACAGTCCTGGCTAAATAACAGTCAAGGCCTCATATCCTTTGTATTAATTTTAAAATGTTATAAGGCTATAACAGCTTCTTCCTCTCTCTCCTCCCTCTTTCCCTTCTTTCTCTCATGGATTGGTTTGGTCATCATTCATTCATTTACTGAACGTTTTCCTACACCACGAATCAGACAAGTCTCTGTCCTCACGGAACTCGCACCGAGAAGAATGGGAGACCCGGACAATAAACAAGTTAAAAGTTAGTAAAAACTGTGAGGACAATGAAAGAGAACGTGATGGGAACAGCTACACGGGTCTCTTTAGACAGCGGGACTAGGGGCGGCCCCTGAGAGGATGTTGAGCTGGGGCCTGAATGGCACAAAGGAGCCAGTCAAGTAACACTCTGAGGCAACAGAGTGAATAGGCCGTTCCAGGCGGAGAGAACAGCCAGTGCAAAGGTCCTGGAGTTGGAATGTACTTGCAGAGAACAAGGCACTGAAAGACGACCAGCATGACTGGAGAGCATAAGCAAAAGTGAGGGTGTATGTGACAGGGCCACCACACTCTTGGGGAGAGTCTGAATTTGATTCCAGGGATGACGGGACATCATGGAAAGTTTTAGGCAGAATGACAGGATTCAGTTGGCACTTTAAGCAGTTCCATCAACATCTCTGTAGGATGGATTACAGTGAAAAGGGCAGGGAACCCTGTCCACTGCAGTGTCCGGGCCTGAGCAGATGGTGGCCTGGTCCCAAAGTGATGGCTACTGAGAAAGGAGGATGTGAACAGATTCAAGGGATCGTTTGGAGGTAGAACTGACAGACTTTGCTGATGGATTAATAACATTTAAAAGACACTTAAAGAAAACATGTCTACCAGGGCCTCCTCAGTGGCACAAGGGGTTGAGCACCACACTATGAAGCATCTGCAGCCACTGCAGCATGAGTTTGATCCCCAGCCAGAGAGGGGACCCACGTGGCGCAGCAGACCTCTCCTGCCTCGCCCGCTGCTCCCCTCACCAGTGTATTTCAGTCAATCTGCCTGTTCTGTTCCCCGCTCTGTCTCTCTTACCCCTCACATCTCTGGCTTGTACCCCGGCTCTTACATGCATAAATAAATAAATCTTAAAAAAAAAAAAAAAGTTTACCTAACTCGAGTGAAAACTTAATTATAAAAGCAGAAGAAATGTTTCACTTCTTTCTCAACATGTGCACACATATTTGCTGAGAAGACAGGCTGGGCCCAGTCTCGTAAGGAAGTGATTGATTCCCTCATCTCTGCAGAAGTACAATTCTTGCTAAAAGCAGTTAGAACTCAGTCACACTTATCTTGTTAACATAAACATGTGCTTGTAGTTTAAGAGAAAAAAACCCCAAAACCTCGAATTCCTAGATTAGGAGAGTTATTTTTAAAAAGTGCTTATTTTTATTCACAAGGATGTTTTTGCTTGTCCTGGTGGGGCTGGGAACAATTTACCACCTCAAGCCTTAAGCAGTTTCTTCAAATGAAGTTTCAACTTCATTTGTCTTTTGTGAATAAAATCAGAACTGATTCAGACTCCTGGAGTGCTGGATTATTAATCTGAAAAGTTATTGCAATTAATTACTGCTTTATAATGTACTTGTGCGCATTTAATACAGACACTAACACTTCTGTTTGATTTGAGATAAATGTGTATTACCCTTCTGGGAAATAAACATATGGTGTGGTTTTGCATGGCATTCAATTGCATTGCCTTTCACAGATTTTTAGCAACATCAGGGTTTTCTGAGAAGGCCACTGCTGTGTGATATAAGGCAGCTCTGGTCACCTCTCTGGGCATTTATTATCGTGTTCACCATTAATTTACATATTCAGGACAGTCACAGGGCCCTGAGGGCCTCTGAAAGCCTTCTGTTGATTCAGGCTGCTAGGGAATCTCGGAGAAAGAATGGCAGGGCTCATGGTGTTGAGATGGGAGTTGGTAAGCAGAAGGGGGCTCACACGGCATGTGCCCCAGAAGTATTAGCCACAACCATTCTGTTTGCTAACAGATAGGGCACTTCCCTGGTGCACAAAGGACACTTTGCAATTCATTTGGTTTACAAGTGTAGAGATACCGCAACACTTGATATGTTGGCTTTTTAAAATAGGGAATTCCCATTAGTTCAATTTTTGCAAAATAAAGTGTGAATTTAAAAAAAAGATAGACCAGCAGGAGTCAAATTTGCATGAAATGTGTCTGTTCCCCTAAACCAAGAGAACCAATCTGCTGCCTGCTGTGGAGTCAACCTAGAAAATGCTCATTTTTATGAGCACTAGATCTAGAAATGTCATGTGAGTCACACTGTAATCTAAAATTTTCTTTTTTAAAAAAGATTTATTTATTTATGTGTATAAGAACTGGTGTACAGGGTGGGGGGTGTGTGTGAGAATTCACCAGAGACAGAGTGGGGAGCAGAACAGGCAGACTGACTAAATACACTGTTGAGGGGAGCAGCGGGCGAGGCAGGGGAGGTCTGCTGTGCCATGTGGGTCCCCTCCCTAGCTGGGGATCGAACTGCAGTGGCTGCAGATGCTTTAGAGTGCTGCGACTTAACCCCTTGCACCACCTCCCTACATTTTCAATTTTGCTCAAGCCAGTGTGAGTGTACAGTCAAGGATGGGGGAAATGGGTTATTAGGCAATGTCACTGCTGTGTGAAAGTTATAGGGGATAATTACACGAATCTGGAGCAGAGTCTGCTGTACACCTGGGCTGCAGGGGAGAGCTACGACTGTGGTCTATATGGTCCGCGGTTGATGTAAATGTGGTTAAGCAGTGCCTGATTGTAGTTCTTGCTGATGCGTGTATATTCCTGGACCACACTCTAGGCGGAATAAACCAGTTTTGGGGGATCAGAGCCTGGGAAAGGCATGTCCAACAATTCTTCAGGAGATTCTCAGAGACCATGAAAGTTTGAGGCATGCCAATGGAGTGAGTCGAGGGCTCAACTTGGGGTCAGGACACTCGGGTTTGGATCTGCTTCTGCCAGTGATTGACGATGTGACCTTGGGTGAGTCACTTTCCCTCTTTTAAGTTTCAGTTTCTTCCCTATAAAATGAGAGGCACTTGGTAGTCAGGCTTGGCCTGAGGTTATATGTGACAAGGATGTGAAAGGCTTTTAAGAAACTCTGCACACCCGTCTACTTGTCTAATGTGGTTCAAAATTAGGTTGTGAGAACAGAAGTGGCCTGCCAGGCCTCAGGCTAGCTTGAAACTGCTGACCCATGGCAGATACTTCCTCAGGTCAGTGCTGAACTCTTGGAACCTGAAACCTGCTCCTTGACCTCTGAGCCTCTGGGGCTTTGCATAAGAGCGTCAGCCTGGCTGCTTCCCATGGTCACCATGCTGGCTGCTGAGGCCTCAGGGACGATGCCTGCACCCTCAGAGTGAGGCCAGGGCCCTGCCAGAGATGGTTTTCTGGGAACTTTTAGCCTCTAGAGGAGGCCTGTGAGGGGTAGGGGTGCCATCCTTTCTCAGAGATTCCCTAGCAGCCTGAATCAACAGAGGGCTTCCAGAGACCATTCCTCAGGGCCCTGCAACTGTCTTGAATATGTAAATTGCTAGTGAATATAATAATAAATGCTCAGAGAGGTGACCAGAGCTGCCTTATATCACACAGCAGTGGCCTTCTCAGAACATCCTGTTGTTGCTAAAAATCTATGAAATGCAATGCAACTTTATGCCGTGCAAAACCACAAGTTGCTGTGTGACCTCGGGCAAGTCACAGTCTCTCTCAGGTTCTCCAAGTGTGAAGTGAGATGTTGGGTCATAAGTTCTCTGAAGGGCACAGTTGGAGCTCTTTCTTGTGTAGCATCTTCCTCTCCTTCTTTTGACAACAGCTTCCTGATTTTTCTTTCTAAATCACCTCTCTCCCATTCTCAAGTCATGGATCAATGTAGACTAACTAGACTTCAACTCCTGGCTGTTATGGTGGTCTGTAACTAAGTCCGCTCAATCAGAGTTGGAGTAATAGAAGCAGGGAGGGCCTGTGACTAAGTCTTAGTCAATAAGCGTCATCTGTTAACCTTTGGCTGGAAAAGAGGCTCGTAGCTGTGAAACAGAATAGGAAATGTAGAAACAGATTTCCAAGCCCTTGAGTCCAGCCCTGACTGAAGCCGATGTGCTTGCTGATGGACTCGTCAATAACCCCTCTCTTCTGTTTGAGCCAGCGTAAGTTGGATTTCTCCCCCCTTAAGACTCAATGAATTCTTCCAGTGCAGAAGAAATTATTACAATAGGTTGCAATTCACATTCAAGAGTAAACAACTTACAGCAAAGACATCCTAAATAACAAGCTCTGATAGAAGCAGGTACTAGAGAGCACAAGGGACTGAGGTGATAGTGCATGGGTGAAATGGTGGTGGGAACTCCCTGAGGACTACAAATGATGTCAAATACAATAAAATAAATCTAATAAACAAAAAAAAAGAAAAAAAAAGTTTTCAAGACCCCCAAAAAAAGAAGGTACTAGACCTATTCGAGAGGAGGGTATGTGGCACTCATTCTATGAAGCAGCTGGCCCTGAAGCCAGGCCTGGGAAGCACCTGGCATGTGTCACGCCCGCCAGACATTGTGGAGTGGAAATACTACATTCAGCCTCCACAGGCCTCACCACACTCAGCTGGGGTCAGCAGGCCCATAGCAGAGAGGATCCCCAGGTAATCAACAGGCAGGTGAACTAGGAAACCGCTCTCCTGCCTTTCACCCTCCACCAGGGTCAGGTCAGTACCAGAGGCTGCAGAGGGGAAGGGGAAGGGAGGATAAGGAACCCAAACAGGAAACTCAGGAGGGCTGCTGCTGAGGCCCAGGGCTCAAGACTGTCCACTTAGAGGAACTTTCTCTTCTCGGAACAGCTCGGTCACGGGGTTGGGGGTAGAGGGCGCCTTCCCCCATGAAGGGCCAATTCCTGAGAAGTGTCCAGGGGTCCATGGTCCTACCTACTGCTTCTTGGATTCCTTAAGTGTCTTCTGAGTGAACCACCCAAACCCC
Source organism: Galemys pyrenaicus (assembly GCA_019455555.1). Lineage (NCBI taxonomy): Eukaryota > Metazoa > Chordata > Mammalia > Eulipotyphla > Talpidae > Galemys > Galemys pyrenaicus. The sequence goes on from JAGFMF010011394.1 coordinate 891,082, forward strand.
CACGTGACTCTTGCCCCTAATGAATATTTGGGGTGGGAAGAGGTCATCCCCTGACTCCTCACCTCTCCCCTTTCCTGAGCCTTGGCTTCTTCTGATCAAAGAGCTCAGAACTGTGACTTATCAGCCAGAAAGGGATTTGAGAGATGGTGTACAGGTGGGAGCAACAGTCCGGTGTGAGAGCTCTCTCTGGTCACACAGCAGCAGAACACACTGAAGAGGAAGTCAGAGCCTGTGGTCACTGGCTTGACTCAGTCAGGAGGCTGGTTCTGAGGTGCTTGTGTTCTAACTACTTATTTTTAATTTAAAATTTTTTTTATTTATGCACACAAGAGCTGGGGTATAGGCCAGAGGTGTAGGGGGTGAGAGGATTCACTAGAGACAGAGTGGGGAGCACAAGAGGCAGATCCACTGAAACACCACTGAGGGGAGCAGCGGGGAGCAGGAGAGGTCTGCTGTGCCATGTGGGTCCTCACCCTGGCTGGGGATCGAACTCGCACTGTAGCGGCTGTGGATGCTTCATAGTGTGGTGCTTAACCCCTTGCGCCACCAGGGAGGCCAGTGTTCTAACTACTTATTTCAAACATGTAGTAGTAAATTCTTAACATGTTTAATATTACCTCCTGGGTCATCTGACCAATTACAGAAATCAGGGGTAATTGTGAATTAGAATGATTTTATCTCTTAGGAAGACAGGGGCAGGGAAGTTTAGGAAGTTAAGAAAATATCAGATAGGATTTGAAGTCAGAAAGCTGGATTTGAATCCCCACTTTACACACAAGTGCACCTTTCAAAATATAAGCAGGTCATGACCCTCTCCCCAAAACCATCCCGGGTTCCCACTGCACTTGGAATAAAAGCACAAGTTCCCTTGATGGCTGACAAGGATTCCACGATCTGGGTGCCCCTTCACCTCCCACACCAGCCCTTCCTTGATTTTCCACTCCATTCCAGCCACACTGGCCTCTTAGTACTCCTCAAACCATCAGCCATGACTTCCAACCCATTGCACATGCTACTTTCTAGAATGAGCTTCACTCGCCCAGGTCTCTGCCCAGCTCTCACTCTCAGAGAGGTCTTCCCTCGTTAGCCTGACTAAGACAGGAACACCTGCCTCCCAGCCCCATTCCCTCTAGTCCCTTCCCAGCTGGATTCTTCGTGGTGGTTTGCCTCCGCTGAGTGTGGCGGCCACAGGATGGGCTTCTCAGAGCGCCAGCTGCACAGGAGCTTTCACCAGTGGCCCAGCTGCTGTGCTCTGACATCCGTCACTATGGCCAATGGCTCAGTGCACCAGGGGAATGCTGACTTTGGCTGAGGGCTCCTTGACGGCCTTGCCACGCTTTCCTGCACCTCGGTGTGGGACTTTTCTCCCTGGCTTCCCTCCCTCCCTGTCTTACTCCTTGGAGTCGGATAAGCCCTGCCATCTGGTGGTTTCTCCCACAGCCACTCCCTCTAATAAATTTCTTTCACATTTAATCTCTCTGAAAGTCTGAAGCGACACACCTAATATATTATCTATTGATTTGTTCATCATTTGTGTCTCCCCTTGAATGGAAGAGATAAGAGAATGATAACCTGTTTCATATACCGCGTGTAAAACACGTTTTGTTAAATAACTGAATGAAAACACCTGTGGCTTTCTGGAGGCCCACGCTTTCCACATCTAACAATAGTTCTGAATGTGTGTTTAGGCTGAGCTTAGTGTGTTTAGTTTAGTGTGTTTAGGCTGAGTGTGTTTAGTCTGTGTTTGCTCATCTCTGCTTGCAGGAGCTGAGTGGAGACTGCCCCCTTCAGAAAGGAGGGGCAGCCGGTTCAGCTCCTGGGCAACTTTTTATTCCAACCTCCCATGATGCTCCAAGATCAGCTGTCCTCAAGTCTGTCCCCCACAAATGGACACCTTGAAACCACAGTAATACATACTCTAATCTTCTTACGATTACTTTCTTCTTTTTAAAAAAAGATTATTTATGCGGGGCCTCCCTGGTGGTGCAGTGGGTTAAGCAACGCACAATGAAGCAAACGGCAGCCACTGCAGCACGAGTTCAATCCCTGCTGCCGGCCAGGGAGGGGACCCACATGGCGTAGCAGACCTCTCCTGCTGTGCCCGCTGCTCCCCTCAGCAGTGTACTTCTGTTGATCTGTCTGTTCTGCTCCCCACTCTGTCTCTGGTGAATCCTCTCACCTCCCGTGACTCTGGCCTGTACCCCAGCTCTTATATGCCTAAATAAATAAAATCTTAAAAAAATTATTTATGTGTATAAGAACTGGGGTACAGGTCAGAGGAGCAGAGGGGTGAGAGGAGTCACCAGACAGAGTGGGGAGCAGAACAGGCAGATCGACTGAAACATACTGCTGAGGGGAGAGGTCTGCCATGGCATGTGGGTCAGTTCTCTGGCCAGAGATCGAAGGTGCTGCAGTGGCTGTGGACAGCTTCATAGTGCTGCACCTTAACCTTCTGCATCATCAGGGAGGCCCCACAGTTACTTTCTTATAGTTGACAGAGCCTCAGTTTCCTTTCTGTTTTGGAGGGTTTAAGTCCTGCTTCTAAAGTTACTGTTTACCCAGTAAAACATTAATGCATTGCCCTGGTTAAAAGTGAGAACATGACAGACAAATCTAAGGTGTCGTCACATTACTTCCTTATACACCTGCAGGGTCCGGTCTCTGCATTTCCACACCCCTGTGCCCAGGTGCCTTCACCATTTCCGAACACTCGACGGACTTTCAACTGCCCGCACCTGCATCTCTGCCTGCGCATCCTCTCCGGCCATCGGTGTCTGCTCTGCCCATGAACTTGCCAAATGGAAGCGCTAGAGAAATAGCATGTCCCCTAGGATCAGATCTCTGCCAGTGACTGACAGTAGAAGGGAGCTGAATCTCTAGGTCCCCTACCTCTTGAGTATGTGCCGGGTCGTAGTCTCCCCAGGGAGCGGCGCTCCAGGTGGCCACAGTGGTGGCTGGCCTGGTCTTACACCTCCACTTCCTGCCTTCTCCTCTCACTTCCTCATTTTCCTACCAGGATTTTCTGGGCTCTGCTCCCAAGTAAACGACAGCTGTGTGCTGCTTCACCACCTACCTTCTGCCATGGGGCAGAGAGACGATGGTGGTCCCACCAGGCTGCCCCATTTAGCCCAGGGGCAGAGTACGTGATCCCACCGAGGTCTGTGTACACCCAGTGAGGCTCGCACGATGACGGCATCGCCCAAGGATGCGTTTCTCAGCACACATTCCTGTCATTAGAGAGCAATGACTGCGAAAAGTAAACACATTTGAAGTATTTTCTAGATTCTGTTTCTGGGGACATCAAACTAAGATATACACCCAAAGGAAATACGAAGCATCATTTTGTGTGTGTATAACACCAAAGGAATTCCATGAATTGTGAGGAGTATTCTGCTTATCCTCATTATTCAGATGATGAAACTGAGACTTAGAAAGTGAACAAGTTTCCTAATGCATCGCAGCTTGTCTGACGCAGCACTAGCATGCAGACTCAGGTCTCCTGCGTGCTCTTGCTATTCTTGGTGACACTGGCAGAGATGAGGGAGCACGAGGGACTGGGAGATTTAACTCCCTTCTGCTGTCAGTCATTGGTAGAGATCTGATGCTAGGGGGAATGCTATTTGTCTAGTGCTTCCATTTGCCAAGTTCATGGGCAGTGTCTCCTGGGACATAGGATATAGGGGAAATGACAGGAGCTCAGGTGAAGGAACCTGGAGAAAATGGGTGGGGATCAAAGTGCTGTGTGGCTTATTAAGATAGAAATTAAGAGAGACTGTACCACTAATTTGCTCTGTGACTTTGGGAAAGTTACTTACCTCTCTGAGTCTGACATTCTTTCTTACAAAAAAGGAGGCTTGGGGCCTCCCTGGTGGCGCAATGGCTTAAGCAACACACTGTGAAGCAAACCGCAGCCACTGCAGCACGAGTTCAATCCTGCCAAAGGTCAGGGAGGGGACCCACATGGCGCAGCAGACCTCTCTTGTCTCACCCGCTGCTCCCCTCAGCAATGTGTTTCAGTCAATCTGCCTGCTCTGCTCTGCACTCTATCTCTGGTGAATCCTCTCACCCCCCACACCTCTGGCCTGTACCCCAGCTCTTGTATGCATAAAATAAATAAATATTTATAAAAAAAATAAAGGAGGCTTGTCATGATTGGAAGGCAGGGTTTGAAAACCCAAATGACCACCAGGGGTCCACAAGATCATCCATGAGGAAAGTGAGCCAGACAAGGCTGGTGCAAACTGACAACCCAGGAGCAGTTTCCCAGCAGCACCTATTCACCTTCACTAATGCAGCCATGACTAAAGAGTGGAGGAGCACAGAAGTAGGTTCTAGCCCCAGAATTGCCAATCTTCCAAATTATCAAGAGAAGACACAAATCCACATTGCTGTGAGCTCTGGATGTTAAATGTTAGCAATTAATTTAAAAGAATCACTGTGGGGCCAACAGAAATAGACCTACGGGCTGAAATATCTCAGGCAAGGGAGGGGAGGGGTTGTCCAGCATTTGTGCATTCAATACTTTTGAGGCCCTACTATGTGCTAGGTGCCAGAGTTAGTGGTGCAAGACTGACTTGTCTGTGCCATCATGGGACTTACTCCCTAAAAGAATTTAAAGTCCAAGCCCTGGTCTACCCCCCAACCCCTGCTAGATGGAGACACCATTCATGCCCCCCCCCAAGAGAGCAATCTGGTTGGGGTGAGATTAAAATTCATGCTCCCCACAGCCACCAGGTTGAATATAATAATAATAGTAATAATTTCTAAAAGGGAAAATAGCAAGTGTTGACAAAGATGTGGAGAAACTAGAGCCCTCATGCATTGTTATGGGAATGTAAATGGTAGAAAACAGTTCGGAGATTCCTCATGAAGTTCAACATGGAATTGCTATAGGACCCTGAAATTCCACAGAAATGAAGAACAGGTGCTCAAACCAATACTTGTACATATATGTTCATAGCAGGATTATTCACAGTAGCCAAAAGGTGGAGACAACCCAAATTTCATCTATGCATGAGTGAATAAACAAAGTATGGTATATATGTGCATACGATTAAAATATTATTCAGCCATAAAAAAGAACGAAGTACTGCTAAATGCTTCAATGTAGATGAACCTTGAAAATATGCTCAATGAAGGAAGCCAGGCACAAAAGGGCATACATACTTACTGTATGACTCCCTTCCTATGAAATATCCAGAATAAATTAACCTATAGATATGAAAAGATGATCAGCAGTTACCAAGAACCAGGAGGAGGGGAAATGGGAGTTTCCTTTAGGAAAGGAAATGAGTGTGGAGTTTCCTTTTGGTGTGATGCAAATATTTTGGAACTACATAGAAGTATTGGTTGCACAATACTTAATATTTAATACAGTTAAAATATTTAATACTTAAATAAATATTAAAATATTTAATATTTAATACAGTTTAAAATATTTAATACAGTCCAAGCCCTGGTCTACCCCCCAACCCCTGCTAGATGGAGACACCATTCATGCCCCCCCCAAGAGAGCAATCTGATTGGGGTGAGATTAAATATCACTGATATTTATTAATTAAATATCACTGATATTTAATTAATGTATTAAATATCACTGATATTTCACTTCACATTGATTAAATTTTAAAATGATTAATTTTATAACAGTATCTGAATTTCACTTAAAAATATTTAAAAAATTTTTTATGCTACATAAAAGTGCTTTGCTAGGGTGGTCAAATAAATTATGGCATATCCAAATAGTGGTTTATGCAATGCAACCATCAAAAATTCAAGAACGTTGTAATGACATGGAAAAAGGCTTACAATGGGTGTTAAACAAATAAGTAAGATAAACATTGTATAAGTAACATTTAACTAGTTAGGTTGAAAAACACACTGAAGACAATAAAAATGCACTAAAATATTTGTTACCCACCCCCACACACAAATCCTGCTTTCATTGTTTGAGTACCTACTAAGTGTCAGACCCAGCGAACAAGGTGCAGAAAGACCTTGACTCTCCTGCAGCAGAGAATGTGATACTTTCAAGAGCAGTGTGGGTCTAGAGACTGGAAGGATTCATCTCCTTTCTCTCCCCTGGCTCTCTACCAGGCCTGAGTCCACCTCTCATATGAAAGGAGAGGTCATCTGTGTCCTCTGGAGAGCATTTGAGCCTCTGGTGTTTTCCCCAAGAAATAACTACTGTGGCAAACGTCACATATTGCACATGGACCCAGAAGCACTGTCTGTTGTAGTGAACACCTGGAATGACCTGAATGGTCATCAACAGGTGAGTGAGAAATAAGGTGGGGTGGTGACCTACCTACTGAGACACTCCAGTTGGAAGGATTGAACCAGACCTCTATTTTTCACCTTGGCCAGATGCCAAGAACTTAATAATAAGAAGTTGTTAGTGATAAGAACTTAAAGGGAAATTGCAAAAGAATCTCACAGATAGCATTTATGTAGATGTCTAAGAGACAACAATATTGCATGCATAGTCTATGCATACATATATATGTATGTATATGTGTATATGTGTGAGTATACATGTGTGTATATATATATATATAATTACCTTATATAGGCACAGACTGTGATGACTATAATTTAAGGCAGTGGTTGCTTCTGAGGAAGGAAAGACCCAGGACTGGAGGCATACAAGGTGGGGAGGTTTCAATTTTATCTGTTACTTCTGGTAATATAGTTTTTTAAAAATCTGAAGCAAACAGGACTAAATGTAAACATTTGCTAATTCTGAATGGTAGGTTTTGGTCTCTTCATTTTTCTGTATTTTAACTTCTCTCCCCCATCCTCAGCCCTCAAGAAGGCAGAGTGAAAAGAAAGTGGGATAACAGAACTGGTGCTTATTGAGGCTTTCTCTGTACCAGTCAAAGGTTATGCCAATGGTTCTCAAAGTGAGGTCCTTCACCCAGTATCCTTAGCATCTGGCAATGGGCATGCGCCAGACCTACAGAATTCAATACTCTGAGGTTAAGGTCCAGAAATATGTGTTTTAACCAGCCTTCCAGCTAATTCTTTTGGACCACCAAAATCTGAGACCCACTGGGCCAGACCACATTGCTGTGACAGCAGTAATCACGTACTAGGCATGTGTACCTGACGGGTAGTCCTAAGAGCCTTCCTGCAGCACCTCGATCTAGTCTTCAAAGGAACCCTGGGCAGGGCCATCATCACCATCATCTCCATCCTACAGTTGTGGAAAGGCCAAATCCCCTGTCGCGAGGTCCAGCTCCTAGGTTGCTCCCAGAAGCCCCGTTCCTTAACCACTACACAAGTCACAGACATCAGCTCTATATACTCTAGCTCCCTGCAGCTTTGAAGGAAGAATTAACAGCTCCATCTGACAGATGAGGAAAATGGAATTCAGGGAGGAAGAGTGACTGGCCCGAGTTCCCACAAGAAGCAAAACCAAGGGCCAGACTTCCTTGTGGCTGTGTGAGATTTTTGGGGTTTGACCCAGACCTGTTGGAATGGGACCAGCGGGATGGGAGAGGGAGAACCGTGAGCTGCCCACCTGCAGCCCTCCCTGCCTGGGCGTGCCTTACAGGCCCCCTGTGACCCCCTCACCCACCCCCACCAGGAACTGTGAGGACCTTCCCCACCCGGGCTCCGCGAAGACCCATCCCTTCCTTCTCGTTTGTTTTCTTCTTCTTCTTTTGCAAAGGGGAACCTAGATGGCCCAGAGAAGTGGCAGCTCGAGCGTAAAAGTCACTCGGTGGCCTGAGCGTCCCCGCCCCGCGGGCTTTCCCAGGTTCGCAGCTGGGTACCCTCCCCTCAGGGGGGTTGGCCCCTCCTCACATAATCACACATCCAGTCCTCAGTTCCTCCACCGACCCTTCAGACTTCCTTACCCCACGCCCCCAATAGCCCTGCCCACCGCCCGGGGCTCCTCTGCAGCCTGGAGACCTTCAGGACAAGCTCACCACCGGTGTCCCGGTCCCCGCGTGCTCGGCACTCACCTGGGTGCCCGCTCTTCTTCTCGCGGGCAACCCGGATCCTCGCAGCTCGAGCGTCCCCCCAGCTCTGCAGCTACTGGGGTCCTGGGACGCCCGTGTCGGAAGGAAGATGAGTCGTCTTTCGAGGAAAGGCTAGGGCAGCACTCGGAGGGGCGTCCGTGCGGCGCGGCTCCTCGGGCTCCCCTCGCACCGAGCTGTCCCGGCCCCCTCCCACTCTCCTCGAGGCCTCGGAGGTGCGTCGGGGCTGCAGCCCAGGACCGGGTGGCGCCCACAGGCCATCGGAGTGCCTTAGCCGCGCCCGCGGCGGTGCTGGCCCCGCCCCGAAGGCGCCTAGCCCCGCCCCCGAAGCCTGACCCCACCCCAGGAATTCGAATCTCCACCTCCTAAAACCCAAATTCCGCTGTGTAAGGAAAATTGAAAGCGATGGCCTCTGGAGGCTACTAGCTCTGCCTCCCGAGGATCCCAACTCCGTTTTGAAGGATAAAACTCCGCCCCCAATACTTCAGCCCAGCCCTCCCGGGACCCGACGGCCAGCGCCCGCCTCCACGCCTCGGCCCTCTGCCCCGAGATGCTCTAATCCCGCCTCCCGCGCCCCCGCCGGGTCCCCCACAGGATTCGAAACCCCGTCCCCAAGGAGTGTAATCCGACCTCACGGGAAACCCAACACTACTCTTTCTTCTTCCCCAAATCCTAATTCTGTCCCTAAAGGATTACGCGTTTTAAACTCTCCCATTGGAGGGTCCTAATCCTGCACCCCAAGGATTCTAATTCGGTCAACGAAGGGTCCTCATCCTTCTAACCCAGCCCTAGAAATCTAGATCTCTAACTCCAAGGATTCCCTTCCCGCAACTGAGTGAGCCCAATTGCGTTCCCAAAGGATTTTAATGCAACACCCATCCCGTGTCCCCCCCCTCCCCCCAGTTCTAACTGGCCCTTCCAAAGATTTCAGCCCTGTCCTCCGGGGCCCTCTAACCCCACCCGAGGATGCTAATCCCACCTTCGCCACTCGCACAGGATTCTAATCCCACCGTAATCCGTTTCCTCCACCACCATTCCAACCCCCTCTTCTCGGCCGGGCCCCTCCCCCACGCCGATCCCAAGCCTTCCCGCCCCCCTGTGGTCAGCGGTTTCGGTTCCACAGGCTGTACGCTATTCAAACACAATGCAAAATCCCTTGCCCGAGGGAACCGCCGGCTCCTTCCCCGCCAGCATCGGGACAGTTTTGCAGGACCTCGCATATAGAGTGGGCAGGAAATCAGGCTGAAGGCCAGGATGAAGGAAATATGCCCAGCACCTGGTAAAGGCAGTGCACAGGGGTTCCTGGAAAGAAGCTCTGTCACCCTATATTCTGCCGCGGCGCACCTCCAAAATGTACAGGAATCCTGCTGCGCTCCGGCTGCTACCAGCCAGTTCAGGCCGTCATCATCTCTCCCAGATTCATGCCTTGGGCAACTCTGTGCTGGGCAAACCGGGGTTTCTCAGCCTCAGCACTGTTTATTTTTGGGGAGTCTAATTCTTTGTTGGGAAGGGCTGTCCTGTGTCTAACAGCACTTGTGGACTCCCCCCACTACATGCCAGTGTTTACCCCCTTCCTCCATTAACAACCAAAAATGTCTCCAAACAGAACTAAATGTCCCCCACACCCCAACAAAATGCCAAATGACATAGATAATGAACCTGGCCGGAGGTGTTTGATCTATGCTTAAATACGGGTATCCTTTAACAAATAGATGCTCTTTTAATTGTGTGTTCAATTTACTTGAATGATATACTTGTTCAGGGTTGTACCTATTAATAGCCAGCCACACGCTAAAGGTAACAACCGTGTAAGCATTTTCTACATCCCCACAGTTTATTTATCCTCCCCCCAATCACTGAACACCTATATGGCACACGATTTCACACTGCCTTAAACAGTGCCAGGTGAGCACTGTGGAACCTAGTGAGAATTTTGGACTTGCTTTGCCAAGAATGACAGATGCTTGCAGAAAGCTGCTTCCCTAATCCTTCTTCTACCATCTCCCCATATATACCGACCCTTGGTATCATCCACCGGCCTTAATTTCAGTTCTCCAGAAGCACACTCTAGGGCATTCAAGTGCAGGTAGGTTATCTGGGAGCTACAGAAAACACTGGTAGTGGTGTGAGTGAATGAGGCAGGGAAGGAAAGGAAGCCAATTAAGAAAGCAAGTTACAGCTGTGGACCACTGGGCCTAGTCTTGCTGGGGCTGGGGTCTCGGAGACAGTGACCCATTGCAGAGTTAGCCACCTGGGAGATGAGGGAGCTGGGAAACTCCTCTCTGTCATTGGAGGAGAGGGCCTATTAATCTTCCTGCCCTATTCATGCTCCAGCCACTGAGAACTGGAGGTTCTGAGCACATGAGAAGATCATCATCAGTATTAGCTACATCTTCCACAAGTTTGATGGCATTTTGATGGCAAAAGACCTGAGATAGCCAAAACATTCATCTAACAATCAATTTCCCCAGTTACATTTTGCTATTAAAGTAGTGTTGCAATAAAAATATTTTACATGTTCCCCAAATTCCTATCAACTGTATCGTGGCATAGTTTTAGAAATAGAATACACCATCATAAATATTCAGCTTCATGAGTCTGGCAAATGTGTACACCTGTGTAACTACCACCATACTTAAGATAGAGAACATTTCTATCACCCCAAATTTTCCTTATGCCCTACTATAGAGTCAACTTCCCACCCATTGTCTTAGGCAATCACTGATTAACTTTTGACATAGATTAGCTTTGTTTTTTTCCAGAATTTCACATAAATGTCATCATACTGTACATTTCTTATATATCTGTCTCCTTTTATGCACATATTGCTTTTGAGATTTTCCATGTTGTTCCGGTATTTTGCTTCTTTTATTACTACTGAGCAACATTTCACACTGTAGATATACCTCACTGTTAGTTTATCAATTACTTGCTAATGGACACTTGGGTTGTTTTTAGTTTTTGGCAGTCTGAATAAAGCTATTATGAACATTCACATACATGTTTTCATTTCTCTTTGGTAAATATTTAGGACCCAAATTGCTAGGGCATACAGTAAATATATGTTCGACTTTAGAATAGACTGCTAAATTGATTTTCTAAGTGATTATACCATTTTACATTCCTATCAGCAATGTCCAATTTCTGGTTTCTCCATATCTTTGCCAGTTTGGTATCGTCATTCTTTTGAACTAAAAGAATATTTCCTATCTAATTCATAAGAACATCACAGAGCATTTATACAATTATAGTTTTTATTCTATAATACTACCTTACCAGCATTGGGAGTGGGGAATATCCATTGTCATGGGGATTACAGTTGACCACAAGATGTGGTGTTAAATGCTGAATCTTTGGAGTCAGACCAGAATTCAAATTAGACTTGTGAACTGAGTGACTTGTACAAATTGAGTCTCCTCTCTGAACCTCTGTTTCTTTACCTATCAATGGAAAATAATAATGGTGTTTACCTGAGTGAGTCTTTGTGAGAATCAACTAACATCTCATGTCTAAGGATGATCCGGATTATAAGAAAGCAAAACAGGTCAAGGGAAAGGCAGTGAGTGGGGAGAGAAGTGGAGGCGTGACTTGAAACAGCCTTTCTGCAGGAGGGGTGTGTGAGCAGAGCTCCACTGAACTGGGTGAGTAACTCGTGCGGTGATCTGGAGGAAGTGCCTTCCAAGCAGAAGGAACAGCAGTAGCAAAAATCTTGGGGCTTGGTGTGTGTAAAGAATGCAAGGATATGAGGAATCCAGTGTTGCTGGAATAGAGTGGGTGCAGGGAGAAGGGACAGAGGTGACGTTGAAGAGATAGAGAGGTCAGATCGTGAGGCCCTGAATGTCTTAGTTTTGATGTTAAACTTAAATTGGAGAGATGGGAGCCATTGGAGGGTGCTGAGCAAAAAAGTAAGCTACACTGACTTGTGGTTTTGTTTGTTTGTTTTAAAAGATTTATTTATTTATGCATACAAGCACTGGGGTACAGACCAGAGGTGTAGGGGGCGGTGAGAGGATTCACCACAGAAAGTGGGGAGCAGAACAGGCATAGCAGAAGTACACTGCTGAGGGGAGCAGCGGGCACAGCAGGAGAGGTCTGCTGTGGCATGTGGGTCCCCTCCCTGGCCAGCAGCAGGAATCGAACTGGTGCTGCGGTGGCTGCTATTTGCTTCATAGTGTGTTGCTTAACCCACTGCGCCACCAGGGAGGCCCTGTTTGTTTTAATAGAGAGATTCTGTCTATTTTTTTAAAAAAGATTTATTTATTTATGCATCGAAGAGCCGGAGTACAGGCTAGAGTCGCGGGAGGTGAGAGGACTCGTCAGAGACAGAGTGGGCAGCAGAACAGGCAGATTGACCAAAAAACACTGCTGAGGGAAGCAGCAGGGCGAGGCAGGCGCAAGGCAGCAGAAAGCGGCTGCTATGCCATGCAGATCCCCTCCCTGGCCGGCAGGGTATGGAATGTGCTGTGCAGCAGATGCTTCACAGTGTGGCTCTCAACCCGCTGTGCCACCAAGGAAGCCCTGGCTTGTGTTTTAATGAGATCTCTCCGGTTACTGGCTGGAGAATGGATTGGAGGGGCCCAGAGGAAGTGGGGAACCTGGTAAGCAAACTAAGGCAGTCACCCAAAGGTGGTGTGTGGGCCAGGGTGATGGCCACTGATAACTGGAGTTCAGAAAGAGAAAAGAGAAGAATGCCTGAGTCTTTATAGGTATGTTCAAGAATAATCAAGGAAGCAGTGCTTTTATTGAGAAAGGACTGGAAATAACCTAAATGTGCATCATTTGGGGACTGAGAAAAGAAGTGACAAGATAGTGGAGTACAAAGAAGTTGTCAGAAAGAATAAAGATGTAGGAAACCTCATTATATTTCTATATACTAGCAACAAACAAACTGAAAATAAAGTTAACAAGTAATTTCATTTAGAATCTCACCAAAAAAGGACAAAAGACAGGAATAAATGAAATAAAAATAGTGCAAGATATTCTGAAAAAAAAAAAATTCTTGGGAGAAACTTAAAACCCAAATAAAATCATCCCATTGGTTGGGAAAAATTACCTCACAGAAAAGACATGCTTTCATGAATTGGAAGACAATATTGTTAAGATGATGATGCTCTCCAAATTGATCAACATAATCTCTATCAAAACCTCAGATGCAGGGTCCTCTAGGTAGCACAAGCAGTTAAGTCTCAACACATGAAGCTATCTGCAGCACGATTTCAATCCTTGGCCAGGGAAGTGACCCACATGGCGCAGCAGGCCTCTCCTGTGTCACCCACTGCTCCCCTCAGCAGTGAGTTTCAGTGGATCTTTCTGTTCTGCTCCCCACACTGTCTCTTGTAGATCCTCTCACCCCTGTACCTCTGGCCTGCACCCCAGCTCTTGATTGCATAAAATAAATCTTTAACAAAACAAAACCTTAGATACCTTTTTTTTTGGTATCTAAAAAACAGACAAAACTTACCCAAAACTTCATATGGAAACACAAGGAACCCAGAATAACTAAACTTGAAAACATAAAACAAAGCTGAAGGACGCCCACTTCCCAATTTCAGAACTTACTACAAAGCTACAGCAATCAAGACGGTGTAGTACTGACATACGTGTAGACATATAGATCAATGGAAGAGAACTGAGAGTCCAGAAATAAACATTCTATTTCTCATATTTATGGCCAATTGATTTTCAACAAGGATGCCAAGACAATTCAATGGCGTGTGTGGGAAGGTTAATCATGCTGGAATAACTGGATATCCACATGCAAAGTGACAACATTGAACGCCCTACGGCACTTCATCCACAAAAATTAACTCAAAACAATACACCTAAAGAGGTGTGAGCCTGTATCTTTGAATCGTATGTAATATTGTAAGACCAGTGATATCCCAATAAACAATTATAAAATAAAAAAACTAACTCATAGTGAATCATAGATCTAAATGTGTAAGCTAAAACTATAAAACTCTAAGAAGTAAATCTTCATGACCTTGGGTTAGCAAAGTTTTCTCAGATGTGATACAAGTAACAAAAGTGTGGAAAAAAGTCAACAGGACTTGGTCAAAACAAAATTTGTGCCACAAATAACCATCAGGAAAATGAAAAGAAGCTCACAAAATGGGAGAAAACATATGCAAATAAATCATAGATCTGCTAAGGGACTGCTGTCCTGAATATATAAATAACGCAACTCAGTATCAAAAAGACAGCATAGGGCCTCCCTCGTGGCGCGCTGGGGTGAGGACCGCACTGCGAAGCATCCGCGGCACAGCACCGTGGGTTCGATCCCCGGCCACGGAGGGGACCTGCATAGCGCAGCTGACCTCTCCTGCCTCGCCCGCTGCTCACCTCAGCAGTGTATTTCAGTCCATCTGCCTGTTCTGCTCCCCACTCTGTCTCTGGTAAATCTTCTCACTCCCCACGCCTCTGGCCTGTACCCCAGTTCTTGTACGAATTCTTTTTTTTTTTTAAAGATTTATTTATTTCTGCATACAAGGGCTGGGGTGCAGGCAGAGTCGTGGGAAGTGAGAGGATTCACTAGAGACAGAGCGGGAAGCAGAACAGGCAGATGGACTGAAACACACTGCTGAGGGGAGCAGCGGGCAAGGCAGGAGAGGTCTGCCGCGCCATGTGGGTCCCCTCCCTGGCTGGGGATCGAACTCGCGCTGCTATGCCGTGGATGCTTCATAGTGCGGTGCTCAACCCACTGTGCCACCAGGGAGGCCCTTGTACGCATTCTTAAATACGTCTTCAAAAATATAAAAAATACAGATAATGGCAGGTACTGATGAAAATATGAAGGAAAACCCTCGTGTCATTGGTGGGAATTTAAAACAGTACAGTTGCCTTGGAAAACCATGTGGCAGCTTCTAAAAAGGCTAAACATGGAGTTGTCTTTTGAACCAGCAACCCCACTCCTAGGTACCTACCCAAGATTAAAAATGCCTGTCTTCATGAACACTGTACAGCAGGATTAGTCATAGTAGCCCCAAAGTGGAAATAACTTCAAATTCCATCAATAGTAAATAAAATGTGGTCTGTTCATTCATTCTGTAATAAAGAGATATGAAGTACTGGTACATGCTACCGTGTGGGTGAATGCTGAAAATATTATGGTAAATGAAAGAAGCCAGTCACAAAAAACCATGTATTGTATGATTCTATTTATATGAACTGTCCAGAGTAAGGCAAATTAATAAAAATAGAAAGTAGATTAGTGGTTGCCTAGAACTCGAGATTGGAGAGAAATAAGGAATGACAGGTAATGTGAATGGGCTGTGTTTTTTTTTTTTTTTTTTTTTTTTGAGGCGGGGAAAACAGGGAGGACAGTGGGCAATAAAAATGCCCTACAACTAATTGTGGTAATGTTTGCACAACTCTGACTGCACTAAAATCATCAAATTGAACATTTTAATGTGTGCTATGTGAATTGTAATTCAATTGGATGATAATTAAAACATTTTAAAACAAAATATTTAATTTATTTCAAACAAAATTTTTAAATGAAAGCACGAGGAAACTCCTTTTGTAGGAATAAGGGCAGCATGGATGGGTCAGGAGGAGCAAAGTGCACCGAGCATCTATTGTATTTTACTATCTGTGTAGAACAAGAAAACAAATGTGTGGGGGAGTTTGCCAGCACAAGAAGGGCACACATAAGATATAATTCTGACGATTTCTCTCAGGGGACAGCACTGGGTAGCTGGGTGATGGAGCATGGAGGGGCAGCCATGGTCCTGTGTACCTTTATACTCTTGCATTTTGGACGACATGAATATATTAGCTGTTAACTAATAAAATAAAGTCAATTAAAAAAGAAGAGGCTTCATGAATAAGAGAGAATCGAGGCTGGGTAGGATTTTTTGGGGCTAGAAAGAATCACGAAAAGTTCTAGGTGTGCACTTGACACTGGGCCAGGGGTGCAGGAAGATGGGAGCAAGGTCTTGAGGCTGGACAGGCTGACTCTCGTTGGCGGTGACTCTGGGCAAGTTACCCAACCCTTGTCTGCCTGGTTTCCTCATCTGCAAATTGAAGAGATCAGAATACCTACCTCACCAGGTCATTGAGCTGAACTGCATAGCATATAAAACTCTCATGGTTGGACCCTCACTTACATCACTCATTTAATCATTTTGCGATAGGGACCGCTATAAATAGATGACGCCAGAGACGTGAAGACATTTTCTCAAGGTTGTACAGGCAGCAAGTCACAGAGCTGCGATTCCAAGCCAGGCCTGTGAGCCAAGAGCATGCCGCCAGAGGCTGTGCTTACGATGACGACAAAGGCTCACGTATGTGTACCCTGGATATTGAGGAGTAGAGATGATAAATAGGGGCTCAGCTCCATCCAAGAGCGAGGGAACAAGCAGAGTTCACTTTGCAGTGGGTCAGTTGCTGGCTCTTTCAAAAATATATTTTCCTATTTCCAGGGGTATTTGCATTTTATATTTCAAATTCTTTGGGAGCACTGTTGATTGTTCTACATTCAAAACAGGATGGGGAATAGGGAAGAGAGCCACAATCATTATTTCAGGGCTGAGATATTTCCCCTTTTATTTGCAAAGTAGCCAGTGTTCACTGCACAGCGACACCCTCCCGGGCAGAAGGTCACTGCTGCCCTCTTTTTCCAAGAGAGGCAGATGGCATGTAAGACTAACTCTTGAGAAACTCACAACAGCCTCCAGGAGCTCCTGGATCTCCCTTTCTAGAAAGTTCTTCCACCTTCCTTCTTCTCCATCTTTCTCCCTGCCTCTGCCTTACTGTTCTCATGTTTATATGTTAACCTGTTCATTGTCTGTTCCCCCTACTTTTTTGCAAGTCCCAGGCAGATGCTGCTCACATACGCATTGGACAGATGAGGAAACTGAAGCTTAAGTTTGATGAATAGTCTGTGAATGACAGCACTGGATCTAAACCTTCCATTTTTGGGTAATTCTATTAATGTTTATTAAGAGTTTCCTCTGAGTACCACTGCCATGAGCTGGGAACACAAAAATGGACAAGATAGTCTTGGCTAAGCAATGTCCAGTCTAATCAAGGAGACTTAAAAACCAATAACAGATACAGAGGGGGAAATGCTATGGTTGAGAGAGGGGCTCATAATATCATAGGAATGAATAAGAGGGACACGGGTCCGGCTTGCGGCACCTCGAGAAGGACTTCTGAGAGGAAGGGATCAGTTGAAGCTTAAAGGATGCTAAGAGAGTACCTCCCTGATGGCACAGGGGTTAAACTCTCAGCACTGTCGAGCTACCACCAGCCACTGCGGCACGGCATGAATTCAATTTCTGGCCTGGGAGCTGACCCACATGCCCAGAGGGGACCCACATGGCGCTGCAGACCTCTCCTGCCTCGCCCGCTGCTCCCCCCAGCAGTGTGTTTCAGTCCATTTGCCTGGTCTGCTCCCCGCTCTGTCTCTGGTGAATCATCTCACCCCACACCCTACACCCTGGTTCTTGTATGCATAAATAAAAAAAAAAAAATTAAATCATTAAAAAAAGAACCCAAACCCCAAATCAAACAAGCAAACAAAAAGGATGCTCATAGAAGGTCATGAAAAGGGTGCTCCAGTCAGAGGAGCCAGGTCTGGCAAAGGCTGGAGGGAGGGACAGCCTGGCCTGTTTGAAGAACCACAAACTGATGTGAGTGCCTGAAGGGTCGAGCTGGCGCGGCTGGAGAGGGCAGGCGCTGCCCAGAAGCGGGGCTCTCTCAGGCGGTGACCTGAGAGATGGCCTGGGAGTGTTTTGGAAGCTTACGGAGGCCAGGTCCCATCCTAGAGGCATCTGATCTCCTGCTCAGAGGTGTGGTGGGACTGGGTAGGGATAGGGGCGCGGAGGGTGCCCACGACTTGTTTTTCTGACCCCAGCTGCATGGCTACCACCAGCTGGTAGGTTCCCAAGGGGTGAGGGGACGGTTTGGTTTCACAACCCCCTTTCTCCCCAGAGTCTCAGGAGGCCAAGAAAAGAGGAAGCACTTCGTGGACTTCCCCCTGGGCCCGGGGGTGCATGAGCTCAGGCAGTCCTGGCTTGGGGCGGGCAAACAGGCAGCCAAGATGGGCCAGTCCTCAGGCGTTCTGTGAGGCCCGGGGGCTGGCTTGGAACACAACCCACCAGCAGTGGTCACAATCCTCAGGGTGCACCCAGATGCAGCATCTAGGAGAAAGTTCTCCCAGCTCTTGCCTGCTGTGCTGTCGAGCAAGACCTCTCACTCACAGATGTGCGTCTTGAATAAGAAGACATGAGGGCCTCCCTGGCGGCACAAGGGGTTAAGCACCACACTGTGAAGCCTCCACAGCCACTGCAGCACCCGGTCAGGGAGCTGACCCACAGGGCACAGCAGATCTCTCTGGCCTTGTCTGCTGCTCCCCTCAGCAGTGTACTTCAGTTGACCTGCCTGTTCTGCTCTCCGCTCTGTCTCTGGTGGATCCTCTCGCACACCCCGCTCTGCCCCGCACCTCTGGCCTGTACCCCAGTTCTTACAGGTATAAATAAATAAATCTTGAAAAACTAGAAAGACATATCCTTACTCAGCAATTTAAAACTGAGGCAATGTTCATAATTCCCATGGAGAGGTCCCCAAGGCATACCTATAGAATAGTACACAGAGTATATTCATGTTTTAAACATAACTTGACTTTGTAGTTATCTACATGTGTGAGTAAGGCATAGAGAGAGTTCTGGAAACTACATAGCTGACACGAACAGAGGTTGTCGTGAGGAGGAAAGGAAGGTTGGGTCAGGGAGAAAGATATTATGACTCTTTGTATAGTCTAACTAATTTGCTTTTATTTGCATAATTAAAATGGTAATAATAAATGAGAGGATTGGTTTATATGATTATCGAGGGTCTTTTCTCCCAAACATTTTATTATGAAAATTTCCAAACATACAGCAAAATTGAAAGACTTCCATAATAAAATTCTTCTACTCACCACCTACATT
This sequence comes from Galemys pyrenaicus, assembly GCA_019455555.1. Taxonomy (NCBI): domain Eukaryota; kingdom Metazoa; phylum Chordata; class Mammalia; order Eulipotyphla; family Talpidae; genus Galemys; species Galemys pyrenaicus. Next base: position 909,998 of record JAGFMF010011394.1, read on the forward strand.
AATTTTCTAATTGCTTTATCAGATATCTGTCCATCTAACCCTCCATCAAGTCATCTTTTAAAAATGTCATCAAAGTAAATTACTTCAGGACATATACTATTCACTAGCACTCAATGTTTGGTCATGGTATTTTTAATATAAAAATTTAACGTAGGGCCTCCCTGGTGGCGCAGTGGGTTAAGCAACGCACTATGAAGCAAACAGCAGCCACTGCAGCACCAGTTCGATTCCTGCTGCTGGCCAGGGAGGGGACCCACATGGCACAGCAGACCTCTCCTGCCTTGCCTGCTGCTTCCCTCAGCAGTGTACTTCCATTGATCTGCCTGTTCTGCTCCCCACTTTCTGTGTTGTATCCTCTCACCGCCCCCCACACCTCTGGTCTGTACCCCAGTGCTTGTATGCATAAATAAATAAATCTTTAAAAAAAATTAATGTAAAACCAAGTGCACAAGATTAAGTGTTCCTTTGCTGAATGTTTACAAATGCAGGTACATCTATGTAACTGCTATACATTTCCACCACTCCAGAAAATTCCCTCTTGTCCTATAATGTATTTTAACTGACAATTTTCTGTGAGTTCACATTTAACATAGGGCCAGGTATATAATAAGAGCTAAAAAAAAAAAAAAAAAAGAGCTCAATAAATGGTGGTGGTGGCCCTTCCTGGTGGCTCAGGAGTTGACGTCTCAGCATTATCAAGCTATCTCCGGCTATTGCCGCACAAGTTAGCCAGGGAGGCGACCCACATGGCGCAGCAGACCTTTCCTGCCTCGTCTGCTGCTCCCCTCAGCAGTGTACTTCAGTAGATCTGCCTGTTCCGCTCCCCACTCTGTCTCTGGTGACTCTCTCACCCCCTGTACCTCTCACCTACACCCAGTTCTTGCATGCACAAATAAATCTTTAAAAATAAATAAATAAATGTTAGTGGAAAGAACAAACGTGTCTCTGCTCCCCTGAGGGCACGATCTTAACTTTTTCTTTTTCTTTTTTTTTTAAAGATTTATTTATTTATGCATACAAACACTGGGGTACAGACCAGAGGTGTGTGGGGGGGTGAGAGGATTCACCACAGAGAGCAGGGAGCAGAACAGGCAGATCAATGGAAATACACTGCTGAGGGGAGCAGCAAGCACAGCAGGAGAGGTCTGCAGCGCCATGTGGGTCCCCTCCCTGGCGGGCAGCAGGGATCGAACTCGTGCTGCAGTGGCTGCCGTTTGCTTCATAGTGCGTTGCTTAACCCACTGCGCCACCAGGGAGGCCCTTAACTTTTTCTTTTTTAAAGATTTCATTTATTTTTGCTTTGAAGAGCTGGGGTCTACATAGACCAGCTGGGGGAGATGGGAGAGAGGATCCACCAGACACTGAGTGGGGAGCAGATCAGGGAGATCGACTGAAATGCACTGCTGAGGGGAGCAGCTGGCGAGACAGGAGAGGTCTGGTGCACCATGTGGGTCCGCTCCCTGAACTTGTGCTGCTGCAATGATAGTACGGAGACTTAACCCCTAGGCCACCAGGGAGGCCCTTATTCTGTAATTTTCCCCACAAGGAAATGCTTTAAAAAATCTTATTGATTGTATCCATTATACATTGTTGTGTAACAAATCACCCTAAATTTATCAGCTTAAAGCATTATAAATAGTTATCATCTGATATGGTTTCTGTGGGTCAGAAATCTGGGAGCAGCTTAGCTCAGTGGATCTGGCTTGGGGTCTGTGTTGAGGCGGCTGTCAAGGTCAGCCAGGTCTGCAAGACAAACTAGAGCTGGGGGGTCTGTTTCTGAGATGACTCACTTTCTTGACTGCTGGCAGGAGGCCCCACTTCCTTATCACGTGAACTTCTCCATGAGGCTACCTGATCGTGCTCAGGACATGGAGGCTGGCTGCCCCCAGAGGGGACACGCCAGGGCAAGGCAACGTCACGCTGGCTACACAGGCCATCCTTGTTCGAGGGGGACCACTGGGTCATAGTCCGAGGCAGGCACATTGGTTGGGGTCCTCTTGGAGATGGTGGTCATTATAAATATGTATTCAAATTTTCCGACCACTTGTTCTGTGCTTGTGGCTGTGTTGGGCTTCAGGGAGGTAAGAATGAGTCAGAGCCTCCCTCTCCTCCCCCCTAAGATCTATGTGTGTGCGGGGTGGGGTGTGGGGGTTGGGAAGGTCAAGCAGACTTGAAAACAGATGGTGTTATAGAGTACAATAAATATCACAATAGCGGTTTTTTAGAAATTGCCTTTCTGTAATTCATATTCATAGCACACCATTTAAGCGATGATGAAGAGAAAGTTTCTTTTCTTATTATGTAGCTATATACTCCTCTAGCTCAGAGGCAACGACCATAAACTTATTTTGTAGATCCTTCCAGAACTATTCCACGCATATACATAAAGACACCCCCCTCTTAAATAAAAAGACAACACTATCCAAAGTCCATTGCTTCTGTTGTTGTTGTTATTCACTTACACTATTGGAAAGAATTCCCTCTGGTACACAGAGACCTACTGTGTTCTTATTTGGAACCACATGGTAGTGCATGTTCTGCATGAGCTGCACTTTATTTCACCAGTCTCTTATTGCTGAGTGCTTGGTTCTTTCTAAACTCTTGTTATTAGAAATCAAGCAGCAGTGACTTTCCTTGCATATCCACCATATCTGCCATGTGAATATAAATGTAGGAGAAATTCCTGGCAGTGGAATTGTAGCATTAAAGGGTTTGTGCATTTGAAATATTGCTAAGTAGGGTTTCTAGCAACTTACCCTCCTACCCGCAATATGTGAGCTAGCTGTTTCCTCACACCTACACCCACTTGGTAAGTTATCAAACTTTCTAAACTTTGCCAATCTAGTCATTGAAAAATGGCCTCTCAATGTAGTATTAATTTGCATTTTTCCTATATTGAGTGGGGTTGAATATTTTGTCACACTTTCCAATCATTTGTATTTTCTGTGAACTATACAAAAATTTGCTTTTTTCTCTACTGGACTCTGAATCTTTATTATTTACAGGTTCTACTTATACATCAAAGGCACATATGTCTGCATGATAAGCTTTGGAAACAACGCTTTTTGGACAAGTAGCTTTCAGACAGAAATGGGAAGTCTCTGCAGGGTGCATTATTTTCTGACATCAGTGCAGGGCTGCAAAGGGCTGAAGGAGCAGCTGTGCCTGGTTCAGTTCTGGGAGGTGAGGTTAGAAGGCGAGGGGCGTGGGGTGGGCAGGGAGGTAGTCAGCTGTTGCATAAAAGGGCCATCATATAAAACCGTGACTTGCCCATCACAGGAGGTGGGCAAGACAGGTGGGTCTGGCTCTAAGATCCTTTGTCTCTCATCTGAAATCTCTGAAGCCGGACAAATCAGAAATAGAGAACCACCAATAGGATCAGTTTCTGATCATGTGGGCCTGATTGGGTGGTTATTGTATCTGGAAGCTCCAAGGAATAGCATTTAATCATTTTATGAAGTCTCTGCAGTGTAAACTGTGAGGCCAAGATTCGGGTGCCGAATACCTTGCAATGAATGAATGAACTAACCAACCAATGAATCAATCTAATAAAAGGATGTGAGATGCTTCTGTTTCTGAGCCTGGAGAGAGAGCTCTCTTCTCCTTTAGAACCTGCCCTCTCCTCTCTCTTCCTTTTACCCCATTTGAGTCATGTCTTAGCATCTCTCATCTGGTCTTTGTCCCAGTCCCCTACCCCCCCCCCCACAGCACCCCAGTACTCCTCTGCTCTCTGCCAACCCTCTGAAGCAGCTAGAGTCCCTTTAAGAAAACACAGATGCATTAGGCCTTCCTGGCTCCCACCGCTCCCACCACCTAGCCTGCCCTTCCAGTTCTCCTCGAGCTGCCTACTTCTCAGCTTTCCTCTCCCAAGTCCCCATCATGCACCTCTCACACACATGCTTTTCCAGCAAAAATAAGGGTCGTATTTATTGATCACTTAATAATGTACTTTCACATGGATTATCTTGCTTAAGCTTCACAATTATCTATGAGATCTATGAGGTGATGACATTATTATCTCTGTCTTATAGATGAGGAAACCAAGACCTAGACACATTTAGGGGCTCACACAAGATGACCCAATGAGTAAGATAACAGAGTTGGGATTCAGACCACTCAGTTGTCCTGAGGACTTGAGCACCTAATCACTACGCGGGTAAACTGGTTACCAGCTGGGACTGTGCTGTCCAGCTCCTCTGCTTTGCTCCTGCTGGCCCTGCCTGGAGGCTTCTCCCTTCTGTTGTCTCCCTGCCCAAAATCATGCTCATTCATCAAGGTCTTACTCATAAGTCAGCTCCTCTGCAGAGCCTTTTCCAACTTCCCTAGAAAGAGCTGGCTTTTTACTCTTTGGTCCGACAAGTGAGCACTCAATGCTGTGACCATCTGGGGACCTGTCCTCCCCATTAGGCACAGAGTCCTCTAGTGGAGAGGAATCGTTGGTACTTCCCTGCTGTCTAGCACAGACTGGAAGCTCTCTAAATGTTTGATGACTGAATAACAGTGACCCCAGGAGTCCTTCCCAAAAGGCAGTTGGGAAGGACTGCTAGGAGTATCCAGCTAAACTGGGAGGGGGTAAGAAGTTGCAGGGCCTCAGTGGAAGAGGACAGCTGGAGACAATTTCACTAACTTCACCACTTGCTCTTAGGCCGCGACTCACCCCTGAGGTCCAGCTGATAGGGAAGTTCCATCCTTACACCATGCCTAGAAGACTCTGGGGATCAAACGTCCTACCCCCTATGGGTTTTCCCCTCTTGCAGTGCTAGGAACGGAACCACGAAGGGAAGCGATCCTGGCAGGGTCGTTAGATGCTACAGGAGGAAGTATGGCTAATGTCTCCATGCTGAGCGCCTAGGTGGCCACAGTTGAGGCACTCCAGACCTCAGAAACCAAGGGGTTCTATGACTTTGGTAAGAAGGTAGTTCCGGGTGGGTGGGGACTTCCTCAGTGTTTGAGGGAAATTGCTCCATCTCTAGAACTGTGGTAAGAACTGCACCACTGTCTCCAGCAGCCTTGACACTATGGCCTGGCTGTGAGCCTGATCTTTTAAAGTCCCCAGACCTTTAAAAGGGATCCCTATTTCTTTGATCCCTATCCTCAGCCAACTGGCCCCTCCTTCTGTGGCTGCCTCCCTCAGGAACTTACTAAGGGTCTCTACAGCTTCCATTCAAAATATCTCAGACAAGGGGGTCTCCCTGGTGGCCTCGGGGTTAAATCTCAGTGCCACCATCTCTATGGCCCACTGAGGTAGCCTGAGCTCGATCTCCGGTGCAGAAGACCTCTCCTGTCTTGCCCGCTGCTCCCCTCAGCAGTGTATTTCAGTCTATCCACCTGTTCTGCTCCCCACTCTGTCTCTGGTGAATCCTCTTGTCCCCTGCACCTCTGGCCTAGACCTCAGTTCTTGTATGCATAAATAAAAAGAAATCTTAAAAAACAAGGTCAAAATGTCTCAGCCAGTGACCAGAATATCCCCAAGACTGGTAGACAGGATAGCAAAACAGCTAGGGGGCACTGGCTCTAGGGCTAGTCAGATTTGGGTCATTCACTTTACCTCCTGAGCTCTGGTTGTCTTTCATAATGAGGAGAAATACATTTGAAAACATCAAAATTATGGATGTGTTAAAGGAGCAAATTTGTTCAAAGAAGATGCTCTAGACCAGAGGTTCTCGAAGCATGGTTCCTGGACCACCAGTCCCACTGAGTATTGAGTAGATATATCCCCCCACCCCCTGCACTACTGAGTCAGAAACTCTGGGGTGGAGCTCAGAAACCTGCTGCACGTCAACCTCTGAGAAACACGTGACAGATGGGCAATATATTAAAAGATGTCTGCCACATTAACATCCGAGATAATAGGTACAAGATATGAACAGTTTACTGAAGGGGAAACCCCGACGCCTGACAGGTTCTGAACCTCAGGATTAATAGGGAAATGCAAGTGTAAACAATGAAATGTCACCTAATACCCAAACTGTGGGTAGAAATTACAAAATCAGATCATATAAAAGCTGATGAAAATGTGGGGAGACAGCATCGTTCATGTGCTGTGATTAGAGCCAGTCTAGCAAAATTTAGCAAAATTTCAAGTGTATGTGCCTTGTAATATAGAATTTTATTCTTGGGTCTAGAACCCAAAGAATTTTTCACATAGACCCATAAGGGTCATGGATAAAAATGCTCCACACAGTGTGATGAGGAGCTGGAAGCATCCTGGATGTCCATCACGGGTGTGTGGGGGGGGAGAAAATAGGTACATAAAATAGTGGATACTCAAGTTGGAATATTATGCAGCAGGTAAAAGGAATAAGCTAGATTTCCCCACAGCAATATGGATAGATCTTAAAACCATATATGGCATGTAAAGGGGAGCAAGAGAATTAGTACAATTCTATTTATGTAGTATAAACACACACACACAGAGCACTGTGTGTTTTGTGTCCAGGGATATATGTCAATACATAGAGGTGGTTGCTCATGGTATGGAGAAGAAGTATGGGGAGTGCAAAAATAGCCAGGAAGAATGAAACATCAGGATCAGTTATGATGGGATAATCATATGAATCATAATCAGTATAAATCATGGAACTCTGTAAACCTGATGCCCTAATAATAACATTGTATTGGTGATAATGGTACCCACCTCACAGTTAAGTACTATGTGCCTGGACATGGAAGTTCTGTAACGTTTTACAAAAAAGGTTTAGCTTTTCTATGTGAGCTCACTCATTTCAGGCTCATTCATTTTCTCAGGGCTCATTCACTTTAGGTTCCAAGCCTTTACTCAGGCTGTGCTGAGTGCTGACTTCTCTTCCTCTCCAACCCCCATCCTCTGAAAGTTTCTTCCGCTATCTCAACCCCCATCGTGGCTGGCTATGGAGTCTTGGGTAATTTTCATCTGGGACTTGAGCACAAAACCAAGCTGTAATAGATCTGTGGTAGGTAAGTCTACTTCCCCTTTCTCAAATCGTGAACTCCTTCAGGGTCTTCTCACATCTTACCCTCTCCTCAGATCCCATTCCCTCAAAACCAGGCAAGGCAGGTAAATTGAGTCAGAAAACATTAGATATGGAACAGCACTTCTTGAGTATCACACGTTAAGGTCAGGTCTTTCATCAATCCCCTCAACATCTGGTGAGGTAGGTGAGGCTGGCTTTGTGTGACAGATGAGGAAATAGGAGGCACAGGGAAGCTGGGACACCTACCAGACAGGAGGCCTAGGTCGCCTGTCTCCAAATCCAAGAGCTGGACAAACGACATGTTCAGAATCTTAGGGCCAGGACTGGAATACACATCATCTACCTCTGAGTCAACGCTCAGTAGAGAAAAACCTCTATTCCAATTTATGCTGTGGGGGAAAGGGAAACCCAGCCACTCAAAGCCTTAAAAGGCCCTCTAATCTGTTTATTAGGGTCATTTCGAGGTCTATCTCAGGAGAATCAGGAGATCCCCTCAAGTCCCTTCTTTGAACCTCAGTTTATTAAACGGTAAAACAAGAGGAACAGCCTTCTCTGGTTCTGGAAATCCTTTCTTCAGTCGCCCAGCAGGGGGAGCCTACAGTTCATCCCTTTCTTGGCTTCCAGAAAGCTGCGGAGTTAGGGTAAGGGTGGAGTGAGTGAAGGCCCTGCTCCCCTGGCTAGTGGGGCAAAGCGGGCTCTCTGCGCCCTCGGGCTGACCTACTGCTCGACGCTTTCCACACCGCCCCCTGCAGGGACTTTTCGGCACTGCAGGTACCGGAGTCGAAGGGCAGGGAGGAAAGCCCGAGAGCGGAGGCCGGGGTTCAGAAGTGAAAAGCTCACTCTAGGAATGGGGTACCAAAGGCAAGAGACTCGAGGCTGGGTGGCGAGGCTGCCCCCCCTCCCCTCCCCTCCCCTGCGCAGGGGCAGCGGCGACAGGCTATAGGTAGTTGTCTTCGGCTGTGTCGCCCCCGTCTGGGGAGTCCTGGGCCTCCTCGTCGGTGCTCTGGTCGTCGTCGTCGTCGTCAGGGGCCAGCGCCTCGATGTCGTGCGTGATGTCGGCCAGCAGCCGGTGGAAGGCCTGCGCTTCGGGCCGCTGGGCCGCGCCGTCGTAGCTGCGCACCGCCGACGCAGACGTGGAGCTCATGCTGCGCTTGATGCGGCCGAAGCTGTCGGTGAGGATGCCGCCCTCCCGGATGCCCACGCCCTCCAGGAAGCCCTCGAAGTAGCCGATATCCTGGTCTGGGATGAAGGGGCGCATCCCTGCGGGCCGAGGGGCAGGGTGAGCTCCTGGGGTTCGGCCTATGCCCCTCCCAAGGAGCAGGCACCTTCTCCTGAGGCCTGAGCTCACAGTTCCGCCCCGCCTGGGCTGGGGGACCTGGCACGAGTGTCTGAGCCAGGCGACAAGGGCACCTGCCGGGCACACGGTAAACGCTCGCCCCGCGGCAGCAGACTGTGGTGGGCAGCGATATTATTACCGTTGTCACATTCCCACGTAGTAGCTATGAGGGCCTCGTTAGAGAACGACTCTGAGTCTTAATTTCCTTGCCTATAAAGTTGAGATAGCTGCACCTGTCCTCCAGGTAGGGATGTGAGGGTCAGGTATTTAGGACACACTGAGGACCCCATAAAAGGCAGCTCATTTACTTCCATCTCTTCTTGCTATGTGACTTCACTCGTTTACTTTGCTTCTCTCAACCTCAGTTTCCTCATCTGCAAAATGGTGGCAAATAAATTTCTGCTTCCTAGAACGGAGGGTGTACAATGAAGTGGTGTTTGCCACATGCTAACTGCCAAATACACCTTGGGTTATTAGCATCCCTCGGTTATCTTAGTCCTCCTTCCTGGTGGTCCTGAAGAAGTGCGTTAGCCTCCTGGGTCTCAGCTTCCTGATTGGCTAGGAAGGGAAGAGCCATTCCCTCTCCCAGCTGCGGTGAGCGGGAACTGGCTACACCTGGGAACTGGTTCTCTCACTGCAGGCAAGGCCTTGCCCTTCCCCATGCCTCCATGCCCTCAGAAGCCCCACCAATCTCGTGATCTTGGCCTTTGGGGAAGGTGAGGCATAAGGAGAAATACTCCCAGCCGCTGTGGACTACATAGGGACCTCGATTACCCTGGGGCTGGGCCCGCTCACCAAGGAGGAGGAACTTGCGCCGGTCTCCATAGAGCTTCAGCAGGCCGGTGCAGTAGTCCTGGATGGGCAGTCCCAGGCGGTACTCCCGGAGCAGCAGCGCAAACTGCTGGATCTCAGGGGGCCCCAGTTTACTCCGCAGCTGAGAGATAGCACTCAAGATCAGTCCTTGGAACGGTCCCCCCACTCCTCCTAGAGCCCCCTCTAAGAGCACATTAGGCCCACGCCTCCTTTGACAACCCTTCCACGCCTACCGGGGGATGCCCGGACCCCTTGCGCTGCACCTAGGAATGAAGTGTGGGTGCAGGCTGCCTGAGTTCGAGTCCTGGCCCCTCCACTCGTCAGCTATATGATCTTGGGTAGGTGACAACCTCTGACTCTCATGTTCCTCATCTGCACAGTGAGGGCAATGATAGGACTTCCCTCTGGGGTTGCTGAAAGGATTGAAAGACACGATTCATAAAGTGTGCTTAGAAGAGTGTCTGGAATATGGCAAGAACTCAGTTAATGCAGGCTGACATTAAGGCCTTTCACGAGCCGGCCTCAGTTTACTCTAACCTCACGTCCCACCTTGACGTCTCATCTTATGCTTCTGTTAGGACCAGGATTATTCACGCTCCCTGAAATGCCTCTGCGTTCTCTGCAGCCTCCAGGGCTTGGCGGGTGCCAGTCCTGCTGCCTACCCCAACTTACCGTGACCATGTAATCCTGCAGCTGCTCGAGGCCCAGGCCACTGTGGTCACTGCCACTGCAGTGGGAGCCGTGGAAAGAGGGTGTGGACGTGCCACTGTAACAGGCTTCAAATGTGTCCTGGGAGCCATTGCTGTGGAAACATGTGGAAAGGGAGCCTCATTCCCCTCCCTCCAGCTCCTCTCCTGGTGACGGGCTGAAGGTGGGCGGGCACAGCTACCAGTCCTCTAGGCACGCAGCTTCCTCTAGACCCCAAGGACCCACAAGAACTGGTGCCTGGTGCCTGGCAGTCTCTCAAGTCTCATCGCTCACTGTGCACTCCCTTGCAGAAGGTACTGTGCCTTCTTCCTTTCCCTCCAATACTCCAAGCACTTTCTCACCTCTGGGCCTTTGCACATGCTGTTCCCTCTACCTGGACTGCCACTCTCCCCCTCCCTAACTTTACTCATTGGCTCTTAACCATTACTTCCTCAGGAAATTTTTACTCATCTCCCCGAATGGGTTAGAGCCTTTGTCTAACAAAATCTATAAGTTTACCCAAGACACACGAGGCTTTCTGGACCCCCTCACCAAAAGTCCTCTCTGACTATGCCCTCCCTCACACCCTCTGCCACAGGCACAGAGGCCCCTCGGCTGTACTACAGACGCACCCAGTTTCATCCTGCTTCCAAATCTTTGCACTTGCCATTCCCTCGACCTGACTGCCATCTGCCCAGCATCTGTCAGGTTAAAGATTGGCCCAAGCTACACAATATTAGGGAGGCAAATACATTGTCACAAAAAAAGGGAAAAACAGGGTATATGTCGCCAGCAGAGACTGCTACTTAACAAGCCATAGCCCTTAGTACCAGAACGAGGGTGACTAACTGGTGACTAACATCCCATTGCCAGGACTGTTCTGATCTTAGCACTGAAAACACCGTGTCCTGAGAAACCCCTCAATCTTGGGTAAACTGGGGTGATTGGTCACTCTAAATAGAACCCTGGACAATGCTCTCGACTGAGTTTTTTTTTCCAGTTCTACATTTTTCAGCCTTGCTTATAACTACAGATGGCCAAGTGACTAAGTTTTGGCCAATGAGACGCAAGCAGAAGTATCAGGTGGGAATTCCTGCAAAGCTCTTCCAAGTGGCCTTGGAACTCTATTGTGATGGCTGGAGCTGCAACCACCGCCTTGGTCTGTGAAGTGACCCGGAAGATGGAAGCAAGGGCTGAGGAGGGAGGGAGAGAGAAGTCTGAGCACCTGATGACCAGGAAGACACTAACTCACGGTCTATTTCGTATATAGGTGGGGGAGGGGGTTATTCTTTCTTGGGGGGACGCTCTATTGCATGGAGTCAAAACTAAAGTAAACCAAAGTTATTTTGGCATCAGCTGGGACCTTGGACCCTGCAGGCCACTGTCTGGGTGACTGGAGAGAACGCAGGTCTGCACAGACCCAGTTTTCAGTCTTGTTGTCCCCTGGGGCTCTCAGGAGTCTGGGTGCGCTGAGCTCATCAAGCCTGGCGAGCAAATGTACCTGCCCTCAGGGCCGAGTGTCTCGGCACACATCCAGGAAGGATCATTTTCTCCCACCCCCTCTGGTGCACAGAGGTCTCCAGAGTGCCCGGAAGAGCCTTCTTGTGAGTGTATGTGGTGGGGGTGGGGTGTGTGTGGCGGGGGGCAGCAAGGGCGGTACCCACAAGGAGCTGCAGCAGCTGAAGTCGGCGTCATAGGCGTAAGTCCCGTCCGTGCGGCAGCTCTCACCTGGGACCACAGACAGAGGGGCTGTCAGAGGTACCGAAGCAGGAGCCTTCACCTCCCATTCCCCTAGCCTTACCTCAGCCCACCCTGGCTTGTGATGGGGCTGGAGCAAGGGCGGCTGTAAGCAACTGTTTCGCAGCTTTTACTGGATGGACCGGGTGGCTACCATGGGGGTTTGACCATGAGTCCTGCCCCATCACCAACACAGCTGGCCCTGGGTGGCTTCCATCCTCTCCACTCCCTCACGAGACACCACCACCTTCTGGCCACATCTAGCGACTCTTGGGGGTAGCAGGCAAGGGAACAGGTGAGGGAGAATTTGCTAATTATGTGTTTGAAGTGACACAAAAAGGACTTTGTGGGCAGGAAAGACCTCCAAATCGTGAGAGGAAAGAAGTACCTTTTGCAAAGAACTTGCCCTGCACCTAGTCCTGTTATCTCACTGAAAGCAGACACCAGCCTCCCTTCCCAGCCTGGTTCACCGAGGACACTCCCCTGACTTCCAGCGGAGGCCCAGGCCACTCCAGCACAATACGTTCTAAGGGGCACAGTGTGTGGTGACATTTCATTTGTGTAACTAGTGACCGTCAGCCCAGCTCAGCCAGGAGAGACTCCTGCAGTCAGGGCCATGTCTGCTTTGGGTCCCCAGCCTGTCCTGCTGACCAGCACTAAACCTGACACATCAGAGCAATGCGACACCTACTTGTTGAATGAATGAACGACTGGAAATACTGACGAGTGATCTCATTTATGTGACCGTCATTCCCATGAGCGTTGATGAGGGAACCTGAGTGACCAGTGACCACAGTCCTCACAGGTGGGAGAGCCTCAGGAGGAAAGAGCCAGCTCTGTGGCTGGAACTACGCCAACAAAGACCACCTTCAGGGCCTGCAGCTGAGTAAACCCATCTGGCGGCCTTGAAGGCAGCATGAGGCGTGAGATTGTTGCAGATGGAAGCTTCGGAATCAGACACACCTGGGTTTGAATACTGACCCTGCCACTTTCAAGCTGTGTGACCCTGAGCCATTCACTGACTACTCTGTGCCTAGATGGCCTCATCTGTCAAACTGGAATCAAAGCCTCAGAGAGTTCTTTCATCCATTCAAAAAATAGTTCTCAAGTATCTGGGTTGTGCCTGCCCACACCAGGCGCGGAGGGTGCAGCGGCAAACAGGCAGGCAGGCTGCTACAAGGGCTAAGGAAGACGCGGCTCACCAGCATGGTGCCTGGCACACAGTCGGTGCTCAGTGGGTCCCTCTGTTCTCATTCTAGTCCTGACTGCTTTCAAGAAGCATCTGCGCAGACTTCCTCCTGCCCACCTGTGCCTATGCAGGTGATCCTTCCACCAACTCTGTCCCTCTGCAGGGCAGCAGCCTCCTGCCTGCCTGTGGCTGTACCTGCCGGGGCTTCTCTCCACTGGCCTCTCTCAGCAGAGGCCGCTCTCCTCACGGCTGCCCGCCTGTGCCCACGCAGCCTCTCTCAGCAAACCCGTCCCTTTCACGGCAGTCCTTTCTGCCCACTTGTGTCTATGCAAGTGTCCTTTATTCTTCTGTCCCTTTTTTTTAAAAGATTGATTTATTTATGCACACAAAAGCTGGGGTGCAGGCCAGAGTCACGGGAGGTGAGAGGATTCACCAGACAGAATGGGGAGCAGAACAGGCAAACTGACTGAAACACACTGCTGAGGGGAGCAGCAGGCGAGGCAGGAGAGGTCTGCCGGCGACGGTGATCGAACTCGTGCTGCAGTGGCTGCGGTTTGCTTCATAATGTGTTGCTTAACCCACTGCGCCACCAGGGAGGCCCTATTTTTCTGTCCCTTTACCTAATAAAACTGCTCTTTAAATTAAAAAAAAAAAAGAAGCATCTGGAAATCTTGGTTTGGGCCTAGAATCCTGGTACGCAGACAGCACATGCTCAGGTTTCTGCCAAGCAGGACGCCGGAAGCCAGAGCGAGAGAGCGCGGTTCAGCTCTGAGGGGCTTATTCTGACTGGTAACTAGAGCACCTATGACAAGCTGGGCTTGACGGCATGATCACAACTGCGCCTTTCTGAACTACATATTGGGGCACACTGTAATTGCCGTAGCCGTCGGGGCCCCTAATGGCTTTCACCAGCCCCAGTCTGGGAACACCCCCTCACCCCAGCTTTGAGGATGTCTCAGAGGGGGAGGCCAGGATGCGAGTACTCACTGCGGCTGCAGAGCCACGGCCGCGCCGGCGTGGACGTGTAGTGGTAGCCGGCCCGGTCCACGCACTCGATGCTCTGGTCCCCGTAGATGATCTGGAAGACCTGACAGATGAGGGCGCAGGACTCCTCGGCGGCATCCTGGCCCAGGGAGGAGGACAGAGGCTCAGGGCCTTGCAGTGGGCAGGGTGCCTCTGCTTCCTAACACAGCGAGGAGGCCCCAAGGGCGGACCCAGAGTCACCCGCACCCGTGGGGCCAGTCCATCTGTTTTGAGAACGTTTCCCATCAAAATTACATGGCCGTTCTGAGTCTAGAAGCTCTTTATAGACTCCAGTGGCAACGCTAACTTCTGCCGCGAAAAATGCACAACATACCCATACTTCAGGGGGTTCGTGGGCCCTCTTAAAACATATCTAAAATAATTTCTTTTTCTTTTTTTTTAAGATTTATTTATTTATGCATACAAGAGCTGGGGTACAAGCCAGAGTTACGGGAGGTGAGAGGATTCACCAGACAGAACGGGGAACAGAACAGGCAAACTGACTGAAACACACTGCTGAGGGGAGCAGCAGGCGAGGCAGGAGAGGTCTGCTGTGCCATGTGGGTCCCCTCCCTGGCCGGCAGCAGGGATCGAACTCGTGCTGCGGTGGCTGCGGTTTGCTTCATAGTGCGTTGCTTAACCCACTGCGCCACCAGGGAGGCCCTAAAATAATTTCTAACCTAGTTTAGACATAGGAAGCCGCGGCCCAGAGAGGTGACGTAATTAGGCCGACTAGAACCCAGGTGTCCTGATATGTAATAAGAGGAAGAAGAATTAAATACATGAAAAACTTAGGCTCAATACAGTTGCTACTATTAGATGCCATATTTCAACACAAGCTTCCTGACATCCAGGAGAAAATGGAAGCAGGATGAATACATAAACCTCTGTCTCTGATAAAAGGAAGGAAATTAAGTTCATGGGTGAAACTTTAAGACTGCAAAATTGAAGAGGAATTTGCTGCTTTAGTTTTCCTCTCTATCTTTGAGACAGAGAAAGACAGTAACTGATGAAGAAACAGCCATCAGGAAGTCATTTCTTATTTTGTACCTCTGAAAAAGTCCTGGGTATAAACTGGTTACAACCCAAGAATAGGCATCTTGGGGTGGGGGCATGTACTGATCATTAAACTAAAATTGAACCTTACAGTAACCCCACAAAGTGGACGGGGTTGTGAGGGTGCTCACTTTCGAGTTAAGAGTCTGAGTGGCAAAGTGACTTTTCCAAGCTCACACAGCAGACTCATGGCATCAGTTAACATGGCGCGGCAGACCTCTCCTGCCTCGCCCGCCGCTCCCCTCAGCAGCGTGTTTCAGTCCATCTGCCTGTTCTGCTCCCAGCTCTGTCTCTGGTGGGTCCTCTTACCTCTTGTGCCTCTGGCCTGTGCCCCAGCTCTTGCATGCATAAGTAAATCTTTAAAAAATATATTGGCACCCAGGTTTTTTGACTTTAAGTTCTGTACTCTTCTTGGGACCATGATGCCTCAGAAAGGAAGTCAAAGGCTCAGGTACTCCTGAAAACATTTACTCACTCTACAAATTCTTATTTCATCCTATTGTGTGGTGGATTCTGGAGTCTGAGGTGTGAATTAGATAAGGTCTATACTCTAAGGCCCTCATGGTCTGTAGGATAAACAGGGCACACTCTTATCCCTATCTGGATTTTTAAAATCTTTTATTTTGCCCTGCTGACTCCTCCTTTTCCTCTACATTCCGGTATAAAAGGCACAAACTCACACTCCCTATGAAAAATGGATCTCGGGCCTCCCTGGTGGCGCAGTGGGTTAAGCAACGCACTATGAAGCAAACCGCAGTCACTGCAGCACGAGTTCGATCCCTGCTGCTGGCCGGGGAGGGGACCCACATGGCACGGCAGACTTCTCCTGCTGTGCCCGCTGCTCCCCTCAGCAGTGTACTTCTGTTGATCTGCCTGTTCTGCTCCCCGCTCTCTCTGGTGAATCCTCTCACCCCCCTCACACCTCTGGCCTGTACCCCAGTGCTTGTATGCATAAATAAATAAATCTTTAAAAAAAAAAAAAGAAAATGGATCTCATCACTGCAACCTGCTTGTTTTCTTGGTCTTCCTCAAAAGGTCTAATATTATGTGCATTAAATCATTGATTCATTCAATATTTATTGAGCACCTATTATGTGGCAGGAGCTGTTCTGCATGCTAGATGTAGACCACAAGCGAACCATCCAGAACTTATAGATCACCAGGGGGCCAGTCTTGCTGGAGTGGAGTGAATAAGGAGAAAGGGAAGTAGAAAGAGATAGACCAGAGAGGAAGTAAGTAGGGATAGTGTTTGGTGCAAAATGCCTTAGATGTATGGTAAGGACATTAACTTTTACTCTGAGTGATATGGGAGAAGCACTGAAAGATTTTTTAAAAAGATTTTATTTATTTACACATACAAGAGCTGGGGTACAGACCAGAGGTAGAGGGTGAGAGGATTCGCCAGAGACAGAGTGGGCAGCAGAACAGGCAAATTGACTGAAATGCACTGCTGAGGGGAGCAGCAGGTGAGGCAGGAGAGTCTGCTGGGCCACACTGATCCCTCCCTTGCTGGTGGTCCCTCCCTGGCTGGGGATAGAACTTGTGCTGCAGTGGCCTCGGAAGTTCCACAGTATGGCGCTCAACCTGTTGCACCACCAGGGAGGCCCCCACTGAAAGATTCTGATCAGTGACATGATGTTACTTAGGCATAACAGGACTGCTATCATGGTGTGGGGTTATAAGCAAGAGCCAAAACAGTGAGGGGTGAATGACAGATGAGAAAAGAGAGGCATAGACCTGGGAGGGACAGTGGAGGGTGGTGAGCAATGGATGAGTTTTGGTTATATTTTAAAAATAAGGTTAACAGGGTCTCCCTGGTGGCACAACAGATTGAGCGCCACATTGTAAAGCATCTGCTGCACAGCAGCGTGAGTTTGGTACTCAGCCAGGGAGGGGACCCACATGGTGCAGCAGACCTCTCCTGCCTCGCCCGCTGCTCCCCTCAGCAGTGTGTTTCAGTCAGTCTGCCTGTTCTGCTCCCCACTCTGTCTCTGGTGACTCCTTTCACCTCCTGTGACTCTGGCCTGTACCTCAGCTCTTGTATGCATTAAGAAATCTTTTTTAAAAAATTTTAAAAAATAAGGTCAACAGGATGGGAGGGGGTGTGGACACACACACACACACACACACACACAGGATCACAACAAAGTTTTGATCTCAGCAATGGAAGGACAGAGCTCCCATTAATCAAGACAGGGAGACCAAGGAAGGAGCAAGTTTCCAGAGAAGACTGGGAGCTCAGCTTTGGAAGTGTCTGCTAGGTTTGAGGTGGCCATTAGGTCTTCGAATGGAGATGCTGAGTGGAGATATGCCTTAGTGAGATATGAAATATGTGGAGTTCTCAGCATTTTAAGTCTTGAGGGGAGTAGCAAGAGTGTCTATAAAAGGGAAAGAGGACCAGGACCTTAGTCCCGGGCACTCCAACCCTGAGAGGTTGGAGAGAAGGAGCAGCTGGTGAGATGGGAGGAAAAGCTGGAGAATGTGGAGAGCTGGAAGTTAGGGGAGAGTGTTCGAAAGGGGAGTGAATCAGCTCAAGAGTCTGCGTTTGGCGGTTATTTTATCTCTCCCTCAGGTAGGCACCCACCTGTTTTGTTCATCACATCATAAGCAGAGGCAGCTGGGGACCCAGGTCACAGGAAAAGCTTAGAAGGGTCAGGACTTGAAGGTGTCTGCTAGACATTTGGTAAGGGAGGATACCAAATGCCTTGTACACTTCTGCACTCACAGCACCTACCCAATGCCTAGCTAATAAATAAAAGCAAGTGTGAATGTGGAGAGTGGGGTGGGGAACTAGGGAAGCCAAGAATGGCAGGAAGGCAAGAATGGCAGGAAGGCTTCTCCCTTGCCTTACTGCCATAGCCTCTGAACTTCCTGGGTTCCAGTGTTGAAAGCATCACCTGCTTCCTGTGTGACCTTGCATAAGTGATAGATACTTAGCGGCTGGGTCTCAGTTTCCTTCTCTGTAGAAGGGATGGTTGTAAAATTTGCCCTGGGAAAGACCACAACAAACTGAGTTAATGCGGGTTCCAGGTCTGCCATGTTTGGCACTCAATTCCTTCTGGTAATGAGGGTCCTCATGACCTACTACTGAGGCAGTGCCCATCGGCTGCACTGGAGACTTTATCCAAAGTCTGTTTTAGCCATTTTGAGTTTTCATCCCACTGGGACAGTCAGGGGCGGTGTTCTGGGGGTGTCCGAGGTTAATCATGGGCGTACCTGACGTCCTGGGATGGATCGAAGGAAGGAGAAGCAAAGAGGCCAGGGCGGATCCCAGGAACCTCGAGAACGGCACGAGGTGGGCACGAGGTGGACGGCTGGGGCGGTACCCTCCCACCCTCGACGCGCTGGGGAGGCAAGGGCCAGGGGCGCGGGGTACCCTGAGCTCACCCTGTTGGCCACCGCCAGGATGACAAGGTTGCAGTAGGCGTCAGGGCTGGGATCCTGAGGATCCAGCGGGTTGGAGCCCGGGTGGCGTCTCTCCCAGCTGCCGCCGCCGCTTCCCGCCTGTCTCCGCTCCCAGCTGCCCCCCGGCTTGCCCGCGCCGCCCCCGCCGCCGCCGTGCCGCCGCTCCCAGCTGCCGCTGAACGTCTGCCGCCGCTCCCAGCTGCCGGACGCCCGCGTGCCCGCGCGCTGCCGCTCCAGGCTGCCGCCGCCGCCGCCCCCAGCCCGGGCCTCGGCGCCCGCGCCCCCGCCCCACGCCATCCGCCAGTCCAGGCTGCAGATGGTGTGGCGCCGCTCGGTGGTGCCCACCCGCCGCTTCTCGGGCACCCCGCCTGGAGGGCCTGGGTCTCGCGCGGAGCCCCCGGGACTGGCGTCCACGCCGGCGGGCACGGGGTCCACGCCCAAACCTAGGAGAGGCCGGGCGGCCGTCAGTCTCGGGAAGTTCGGGCCAAGAGCCCCCTCCAGAGGCCAACCCGGCCGGCCCCGCCCCGAGTCAGGCCCCGCCCCGAGTCAGGCCCCGCCCCGAGTCAGGCCCCGCCCCGAGTCAGGCCCCGCCCCGAGTCAGGCCCCGCCCCGAGTCAGGCCCCGCCCCCGGGCTCGCAGGCTAGCGACCAGCCCCGCCCACCATTCGCGTTCTCTTCTCCGGGCCCTGCCTCGCTGCAAGTTCCAGCCCGGGTTCTGGGTCCGCGGGCCGTTCTCTCCCGTCCAGCCTACCTCGGCGCCCCTCGCCTCAAAACCTATTGAGGCTGTCTGGCCTCACGATGGTGGGCAGTCTGCCTCCAAACTCTAGAACTTTAAATCGGCCTCTGTCCTTGGATTCCAGCTCCGCACAACCCTCACCCCTCCACTCAGGCCCGGTCCCTGGTCCCGCCGGTCTGACATTCCCACCTGCTCCCTCAGTCGCAAGCTGCACCCCCTGCCCTGGTCTGCCTCAGCGCTACGTTCCACCGCCTTCACCCTGCTTCAGGCCCGACCTCGCCTCGGGTCACGCTGCTCTTGGCTCCCCCGCCCGTGCAGTCCTTCCCGGGGCGGTCTCCTAGCCCTGCTCCGGCCCCGTCGGGCCTGCCTTACCGGTCTTAAGCACCAGCAGGTGCAGCGCGTCGTCCTGCAGGTAGGAGGCCGCAGCGATCTCGTGCGTGGGGATGCGAAGGATGAGCTCCTCGTTGTCGCGCCAGGTGAGCAGCAGGCAGCGGGCCGACAGGCTCAGGATGCTGTCCTGCTCCGCCGTGGTCTTCAGAGGCAGCTCCTTCAGCTGCTGCGGGGTGGAGCGGATCTCTGAGTCCCCAGGGGCCACGGTAGGAGAGGGAGATGGGAAAAGACTCTGCCCTGCCCCAAATCTCACCCTGGCCGTGTCTAGCAGTTGTAGGAGCTCGTCCCGGCTGGAGGGGTTCAGCGAGGATGTCACCCAGGTGAGGTGGCCCAGGAACTGGATAGGAATGGAGCGAGTGAAGGACAGAGAGAGGTTTAGGGAACCCCAAGCTTCTTTCTGAGGCAATAAGGGTAGGCTAGGGTAGATAGAAATAGCTGAATTAATACTAATAGCCTGATAACAACCATTATAAACCAGTCCCAGTAGTCAGACCCAGTCCTGATAGCAACATTACATTTACTTGTGGCCCCTCTCTTTAAGGATGAGGCAAAGGAGAGGCCTCCCTGTTGGCACAAGGGGTTAAGCACCGCACTATGAAGCATCTGCAGCCACTGCAGCGCGAGTTCCATCCCTGGCCAGGGAGGGGACCCACATGGTGCAGCATACCTCTCCTGCCTCACGCACTGCTCCCCTCAGCAGTATGTTTCAGTCAGTCTGCCTGTTCTGAGCCCCACTCTGTCTCTGATGAATCCTCTCACCCCTGCACCCCAGCTCCTGCATGCATAAATAAATCTTTAAAAAAAAAAAAAAGGATGAGGCAAAGGATGTGCCTCTCTTTAAGGCACATCAACGCTAAATTACATGCCCACTATTATCTAGCTAGAAAGGGCAAAGCTGGAAAGGGCTCCACGCCCCGGAGCCCACTGCTAGCTAGCGTGCTTGTACATTTATTTAGTTGTGAGCCACGCAGAAGTCACGCTCTCAACACAAATGAACTGACCGCCTCCGAATTCCCTCTTGGCCTGAGTGGCTCTGACCAGGCCAGGCACCACTGTGGGCGGACTGGACATGCCAGGCGCTTGCCTCTGTGATCTTGTTGTGAAGTCAAATGGAAAGAAAAGATGTTGTCTCAAAGTAACACAGAGCCTTGTCAGAAAAAGGATGCCCCAAATCAACAAATTTTTCATTCTTAGTTATTAGTTAGTGATATCAAGCACATGTTATTCCATATCAGAATGACTCCATGGACTCCTCCTTATTTTTACCTTTATCCTTCTAGGTGAATTCCAACAAACAAACTTTTCTCTTTATTGTCTATGAAGTTTCAGTCCCTAGTTCTTAAGTGGATTTATTTGTGAGAATTCGCTCCATCTAGAGTTACCAGATAAAACACAAGATGCCTGTTCAATTTGAACTTCACATAAACAACCAACATATTTTTAGTTTGTTTCTAAAGTATTTTTAGTCCCATGCAGTATTTGGGGCATGTTATTAACTTAAAAAGTACTCTGGTTATCTGAAATTTAAATTTAAGTGGGTGGACTATTTTTGTTAAAGCTGACACGCCTACCCCCTTATCATTCTTCCTCGGGTGATGAGGATTCTCCAGTGCTCCTTTCCGTTCTTCGTGCAATAGCAGTAAAGCCCTGACTTGGTCTCTGTCCCTTGTGGCTCGCTGAACTGGGTGTCTGTAGCCTGGACACTGTCTGAGTAGCAACATCTCTGCAGTCAAGTCTCCCAGGAAGGCACGGCTGTTCAGGGCACAGAGCACGTTCCTACCCACTGTCCCCTGGGTTAGGGTATGAGCCCCATTTCGAGATGGGAGCGCTGACGCTGAGCAGGTGGAGGGCCCATGGCAGAAGGCAGGTGCTGAGACCCAGGTCTTTTCTCCCCAGTCTCCCAGGGTGTGGGGGGCTGGGGTTAGTGTGTGGGAAACCTAAAGTCTCGACTCATGGGGCCCACCCAGGACATAAGCCCCTCCAGCTCAGGTGTCTTGGTAAACTGAGTGTCTTAAGCTGAAGGAGTCTGACAACAGCCAGAGCAGGAAGCCCACCGTGACCTCCCCGCTTCACCCTTCTTCCCTGAAAAGTAGGCAGGAAATCTCCCAGGCGAAAGGTGCCCTCCCAGTACCAGGCAACAGGGGGGCATCCTCATCCCCTCGGGGCAGGGGACTGAGGCCCCAGAGGGCATGTAAACAAACCTTGTTACTTCGAAGTTTACTGCCCCAGCCCAAACCCCTCTGTCACCTGTCACCTCTTCACGAATTTATAGTTTCTTTGTCAACAGGGACAAAGCGTTCTGCCCTGGTCGCTTCTTGGGGTCTTCACTTTCTTGTGAAGTTCCTGTGTGTGTGTGTGTGTGTGTGTGTAGAATTTTAATAAAACGTGTATGTGTTTCTCCGGTTAATCTGTCTTTGTTAATTTGCAGACCCAGTCAGGGCCCTAAGGGAGTAAAGCAAACCTTCCTCCCTGCTCGCCTCACCCCACTCCTCACCTTTCTACTCCTCACCCGACACGCACCTTGACCTCTTTCTCCAGGTAGTCGCACAGCAGAATCTGGGGGTCGATGAGGTAGTCAGGTGGGTAGAGGGGCATTGAGTGCAGGGGCCGGCGGCTCACGCTGCTGCTCCGAAAGGCCGCCCTGCGAGCAGACTTGGGGAACACCAGCCTGCGGATGGGGGAGACAAAGCCCTGGGGGACACAGTGATAGTGGTGAGGTCAGCGGCCGACTCTCCGAGCTTTGGCCTTACCGTGCTCGGTGTCTTTTTCACCTCGCCCATTTTCATTCTCCCCGTGGAAGGGTACCCTTGTGATCCCCGTTCTACACATGGAGAACTCTGCCCGGAGTGGGGAACAGACTGCTGAGGTCACCAGCTGGTGACAGTAGAGCCAATGCCTCAGCAAGGGCAGTCTGGCTCCAAGACCCCCTTTGCCAACGCCAGCTGAGGCTGAGGCCCTGCCCAAGCGCCGGCCCAGGTGAGAGTGACGGACACAGGTGGGGACAAGTGCAGAAAAATACTAAGTTTCGGGTATGTAGGTGGTGGGGGCCTAGATATCTGTTAAACTATTCTCTGTGCTTTCCTAAAAATTAAAAATAGGGGCCTCCCTGGTGGCGCAGTGGGTTAAGCAACGCACTATGAAGCAGACCACAGCCACTGCAGCACGAATTTGACCAATTTGATCCCTGCTGCCGGCTGGGGAGGGGACCCACATGGTGCAACAGACCTCTCCTGCCTCGCCTGCTGCTCCCCTCAGCAGTGTGTTTCAGTCAGGCTGTCTGTTCTGCTCCCCACTCTGTCTCTGGTGAATCACCCCTTGCACCTCTGGCTTGTACCCCAGTTCTTGTATGCATAAATAAATATATCTTTTTAAAAATAGCAAATACAGGGGCTCCCTGGCAGTGCAGTTGATTAAGCGGCACACTATGAAGTAAACCACAGCCACTGCAGCACGAGTTCGATCCCACCACCAGCCAGGAGGGGACCCACATGGCACAGCAGACCTCTCCTGCCTCGCCCGCTGCTCCCCTCAGCAGTGTGTTTCAGTCCATCTGCCTGTTCTGCTCCCCGCTCTGTCTCTGGTGCTTCCTCTCATGCCCTGCGCCTCTGGCCTGTACCCCAACTCTTGTATGCATGAATAAATAAGATCTTAAATAAATAAAAATGTTAATAGTTGCCTCCTGGTAGACTCTAAGCTATAGGGAGAGAGCAGGGACCTTGTCTGGCTTTTCTCATCACTGCGCAGTATACCAGGCATGCACCTGGCACACAGTAGGTGCTCAACAGCTACCTGCAGAAGGAATGAGTGGAGCGAGGACAGGCCCCTATGTGTTGGCTCCTTCTGAGCCCTCGTGATTTGCAGGGGAAGCCCTGACCTAGGTCCCTGAGGGCAGGTTTAGTGGAGTGGGGCTTGGGATCCTTGGGGTCCTCACAGCTTGGCCAGCCAGGGGACGTGATGGGAAGAGCAGATGGTCGGGGAAGGACGAGGACCCGGGGGGTAGGGATGAGCTCAGGCTGGTCTCAGGAGCAGGCTGAGCCCCTGCGTGAAGATGACACGGGCAGGCGAGGTCTGCACAGGAGGGAGGTGGGAGGAGCCCCAGCCCGATGAAGGCTGATAGCACAGAACTGCCCCAGGCTGGGCAGGTGGAGGCAGGGATGGGGTCTGCTGGGTTTGCCCTCTGAGCAGCTGCCGGAGGGAACCACCTGGAACATAGGGAAGCAGGTGGGGAGTGTCCCAGATGCGTCTATCTGTCCGGGTTTCCCTGGCAGGTGCCCGCCCGCCTGTCTGTTTACTGCAGGGATGGCTGGGGCCACTGACGGCGGGGAGGCAGTTTTTGGAGTTTGGAGCCCAAAGTTCTGGCTGCCCGAGGGTGGAGAGAAGACCCTTCCAAAGAAGAAGAAAGGCCTCATTTGCCTTCTCTGCGCCTCTTGCTGGCCGTCCTCCAGGGCTGCCAGCTTCCCCAGCTCCACGGCCGCTCTGCCCAGCACCCCCCCAGCCTCCCACCTACCTTTTTCCCTTTTTTGACTTCATATTCCATGGTGAAGCGTCCCCTCCACTCCTGCCACACTCCTGGTTACCCCTCTACTCTCTCCCCCCACAATTCCTTTGTTCTTTTTCCTGCCTGGTAGGAAACTCCACCAGCCGGAGTTCCTGCCCCTCCCATCTGATAGAGAGCAGAGGAGGGGAGGGGATGTGTGTATGTGTGTGTGCATGTGTGTATGCAGTGCATGTGTATATGTGTGCATATGTATATGTACATGCATGCATGTGTATGCACGTGCATGTATGTATATATGTGTGTGCCCATGTATGCACATGTGTGCATATGTGTGCCCGTGCAGGTGTGTGTGCATGTATGTGTATGTGTAAGTATGTATATGTGGAGGGGGTGAGACACAGCCTGGGTTCCTCCAGCTGAAGAGTGGAAGCCCAGTCAGAAGGCTTGCTGTATGGGGACTTGGGCTTTGACTAAAGGGACGAGTCTTTCAAATCTAGAGTCAGAAAATCCCAGATTCCACCCCTACTTCTGTCGCTGACCTTGCTGCCTGACCTTGGCAAAGCAAATCACTTCCACACTCACAGCCTCAGTTTCCCCATCCCCTCTGTAACCTGGGAGTAAAATATGACTCCCTGTCTGGACTGCTGTGGTGAGGAAGAAATGGAAGCATGGGTGAGAGAACGTTTCCTAAACCAAAGAAATTTACTGTGTTCAAGAAATTCACAATTTTATAAATTCATCACTACTATGGAGTGTCCTCTCTCACGTGAAGAGTCGACTTGAACTGAATTTGAAGCCTGGCTTTGCCACCGACTAGCTTTAAGAGCTTGGTCAGGTCTCTTGAGTTCTTGAGCCTCCGTGCCCCTCCTGCAGAACGGGCATGCTGCGGGTCTGACCTCATAGTGACTTTTTAAGGAGTCAATAAATGCTCTTGCAAGAGCTCCCAGCACATTGAACGTGCTCAGTAAATACGAACATTTACCTGTTGGGGTTCTGGTCAGTGGGGTCCTGGGGCTACCTCTGGGAAAAGTTTCGCCAGAGTTTCCCCTTCAGGGGCACAGGCGAGTTTGCCAAGGAGACGGAGAAATTGACAGAGACACAGACAGACGGAGGTTATGTCCAAAAAGGGTAGGTTTATTAGAAGAAAAGAGGAAGAGGAGACGTTTGCACAGACGCGGACAGACAGACAGGGCTGCATTCGAAAAGAGCAGGTTTGCTGACGGAGACACCAGCATAGACATGGGTGGGCCGTCTGGGGTGAGGGCTGCGTTTTGCTAGGGTAGGAGTTGATTTGATCTAGTGTTGCATTTGGGGGAGGGGCTCACTCCTTTGTGGAATCGCTAGAGCACTCGCTTCCAGGTTGTGACTGAGTTCATGTATAAAGACCCGCGATTCTCTGGGATGGCCGTTATTCTCCATACCCCCGCCTCTGGCGCGCACCCTGGATATTCTCTATAGCAGCCTTAGTAATAACCGACAGTCCCCGTGCCCCCATCTCTGGGCCACATTTAAGGAGCTTTCATTTCTACAGCTGGTTTAAAAACGATGTTAGGGGCCTCCCTGGGGGCGCAAGGGGTTAAGCAGCGCACTACGAAGCATCCACAGCTACTGGTGCACGCCTGAGTTCCATTGCCCGGCCAGGGAGGGGACCCACATGGCGTGGCAGACCTCTCCTGCCTCGCCCGCTGCTCCCCTCAGCGGTGTATCTCAGTCGATCTGCCTCTTCTGTTCCCCACCCTGTCTCTGGTGGATCCTCTCAGTCCCCACACCTCTGGCCTGTACCCCAGCTCTTGTATGCATAAATAAATAAATCTTAAAAAATTTTTTAAAATAAAAGTAAAAACGATGTTAGCTATTTTTTACCCCATCTCCAGTTTCTGGTCTTGTGGCACCTCCATCCCAAGTTTTCTACTCTCAGCCTCATCAGTGCCCGTGTGTGTCTGTGTCCTGGGCTGTCCGTTGCTTGGGAGGAAGCTGGGGAGGTGAGGCTCCCTTTGCGCCTCTGTGCTGACCCCAATGCTGTTCATCTCACTGTTCTCATCACGTGGGGGTGTCACGACTACACCTGCTACGTAGACTTTCAAGAACAACAGCAGAGGTTGGCGCTTTACACAGTGAGTAGAGAGGAGGCTCTGGGTCTTCTGAGTGACCCAGATCTGAAGGGTCGTTGCCCCAGGACCAAAGCTCTCTGCATGCCCCGTCCCCCCTAGGACAGTGGGCAAGGTTCTGACGGGCCCAGCCACACCCTGCCTTGACATGTGGGTTCTGGAGACCATGTCCTGGAATCGATTTGCTATGTTTCCAGATGGGTTGTTAGTGGTAACCTTCTGTGGTTCACCTTTCCTTCCTCCTCCTTCCAGTGGGAACAGTAATTCCAAAAGCTCTGCCTGCAGGGGGCGCTGTGGCAAGAAAGACAGCTGATAGGAATGAGAAGGCAGCTAGAAATCAGGACGTGCAGATTATTTTGAAAGTTCTTTCTGAAAGCCTGGCCGCCAGGTCAGCGCCCTTTGGCATAAAGGACAGAGCTCCCCACTGCCTCCGGGTGTGAGGGTCCTGGGAGACCCCAACGGCCAGCTTCCCCTCTTTCCTCCCTCCCTCAGGGGGAGGACAAAGGGCCCAGGCTCTCCAGTGCTAGCTGGCACAGCCACTCCCTCCTGCTCTCCCACATCCTGCCAGCCCTCTCAACATCAGGAAGTAGCATCTCCATGAGCCCGGCCATAGCAGAGGCCAGGATGCTGCTCCGGAAGTCTAACTCCGCTTAACCCCTGCTCACAAAGACTTAACAATTGCAGCAAATAGAATTTGTCTCTTTTGAGTCACCTCCAATTGGCAGGGAGCTGGCGCCCTGGAGTTCTGTGTAGAGGGTTATAAGAACAGGGCCTTTTACCAGTATGCAAAAGGGATTGACAACGAACGAACACCTGCCAAGAAACAGGAGGAACGTGGCGGCCAGTGCACAGTGCATGTGCCGAGCCTGGTCTGGCCAGAGAGACACATAAGCAAACAGCTGTTAGTAGGCGAGCGGCTCGTCTGGGGAAGGAGACTCAAGAACCAGTCACCAAGCCATAGCTGCAAACCACATCTCGAAGGCTAAATGAAAGGAAGGTCATTTCAGGCAGCTTGAGCAAAGACATAGGACCTCAGCCGTGGTATTTTGGCCCCCAAGAATAGATCACCTGACCAAAGGTGGCTTAAACAACGAGGACAGTCTATTCTTTCTCTGGACACGAAGTCTAAGGGTAAATTATTCCAGGGCTGATTACTCGAGCAGCTCGAGAATGGCCAAGCTCCTTCCATTGACCATTTTGCTGTATTACAGGCTGAAATGTGTCTCCATCCCCCCAAATCTCCCCAATTGGTAAGTTGAAGTCTTAACACCTAATACTTTGGAATGGGACGGGTTTTGGAGACAACACTTTTAAAGAGGTGATTAGATTAAAATGAGGCCATAGGTAAATTCTAATCTAATTTGACCGGTGTGCTTACAAGTCACTGTGATTTAGAACATTGTTACAGCCAGAATATATACTGGCTGATACATCTGGCCCTGGATTCCTGGAGGAACACTTCTGAAGATTGTCTGGGAAATGTTTTCCTTTATGATACACACATAGTAGACAGTCTCAAAAGCATGAGAATCATATATGGCCACCAAGTTTGTGTAACTCCCAAAGCCTTCCTGCAGCTGTATGAGGTTGCTAGAGCTGCTGTAACAAAGCATCCAGACTGGGTGACTTAAAGTGCTGGTCTCACAGTTCTAGAGGCTATAGACGTTCAAGATCAAGGCATGAAAGAACAGGGGGTCAGGTGGCAACCAGGAGAGGCTCACAGAAACAGGCAGAAGCGTGTCTTGGAGAGGCTAGGAAGGGCAGGATGACAGAGGAGAGGACGCCGAACGGGCGTTTCAGGCTCAGGCTGTGAAAAGTCAGCAGCAAGCAAAAGGGTTTGATTTTTATCCTAAAGGCCCTGGGAAGCCATGGGAGGTTCTAAAGTCATGAGATATCATGCTCAGACTTGTGGGAGATTCTTTAAAGCAGGTTCTCAAAGTAAGGTCCTTGGCACCACAATCTCCTAGAGCTTTTAAAATGAAGGTTCCCAGGGCCACTCTCACCACCGCCTGGAGAGGGAAATAAATATTTAAGCAAGCCCATCTACCCCCAAGTGATTCTGAAACACTGAAGCTTGAGAACCCTGGAAGCAGGGAGACCTTTCAGGGACAATCCCCTCCAGAATGAAAGCGCCTTGAGGCAGGGACCATGCCTATTTTATATCCTTCTGTCCACTGTGCTAGGATAGCGTCTGGCACATAGCAGGTACTCGATAAATATTTGTTTCACTAGAGTTAGGCACTTCAGTCTGGGTCCTGATCTGTTATGGACTTACTCTCTGACCTCTGGCAAGTCAGTTTCTACCCCAGTCCTTTTTTTTTTTTTTTTTTCTTGTCTATAAAATGAAGACTATGGAGATAATACCTAAAACCTTTTTGAGATTCTGGTTGACTGATGGAGGAGCTGCGTGTGACATCAAGTTCTCTCCCCACCAAATGCCTTTGTCTCTTGAAGGCGCCTCGGGGAAGGTGGCAGAGGGGATCCCTCCCAGTTCCCAGCTTCATCTGCCCAGAACAGCCAAAACGATAGGACACAAACAGCACGTACTGAAATGACTTTTAATATCTCATGTTGCAGCAAAATTAAAAATATACAAAAAGTCTGTGGTGTACAAAAGAGTCTCAGTACAGAAGCCCCAGCTCTGGGGTCCCCTCCCCCTCCTGGGGGAAGCACGGAGTGAGTGGGGGGTGAGGGGGGGACTGAGGATGGCAGAGATGTGGTAAAACCAGGGGTGGGCTGGGGACTGGAAACGGAAATGAGCAGAGGTGGGGGCTGATTACGGAGAGAAGAACCTGGAGGAGAGAATCACCCAGAATTGTGCTGAGAGAGAGAAATCAGCCCTCAGACATGGCTACTGGTTCCTGCAGGCAGGACAAGAGGAGGGGGGACATCAGGACTAGGGGTGTTCTGGCGGGATCCCAAAGAGCCTGGGTCCCGGTCCCACCTGCCACCAACTTGCCGTGTGACTTTGAGCTGGCCTGTCCCCTTAGTGAAACAGAACACTGGATGATTAAACCGCTGATTCCCACCTTGGGGTTCCAGATGGGAAGGGCCTGGGAGGCAGGAACAGGGCCCCACAAGAGCGCTTGAGAATCGTGTATTAAAATTTCCAAAGAATAGAGATATTTCCATCCCCTCAGGCCCTAGAAGTTAACTTGAGGCCTTGGCAGCATTTATCTGCAATTCGAAGCTCAGCTTGAACTAATTTAATGTGAGCGAATTAATTATTTTCAAGAAGTGAGGCTTGGGGGGGAGACAAATCTCCCTAACTATAGAGTTCTCAGGGGGGTGAAAATAATGAAGGGTGCTGGGAGCCACTTCGATCCCAGCTGTTATGGGCTGTTTCTATGAGCCCTCCCTCCCCGCAAGTTTGGCGATTTAGTCCATGGAGAGGCGCCTGGTTTGGATTCTGGGAATTGGGAGGGAGGGAGGGAGAGCTTTCCCTTTTCCTCCCTGGTGCTATTCTCATCCACCTTTTATCTTAGGCTACCTTCCACCCTGGGATTATTGCAGGTATCTCTGGCCTCACCCCTTCAGCCTGGCCTGGGGGTGCCTTACAACCACAGTGCATAGAATGAAATCCAGGACTGCTGAGGAGTGCCAACCCCCACCTGCTGAGAGGGCAAGGGCAGTGGAGGCCAGGCCCCCCTTTACCCCGGGGAGTTTTCTGCCTCCAGGAAACAAGCCAGCCCTGCGCCTTCTCCCATCTCAGGGCTTCCAGCTTTGCCTCCCCTCCCCTCTACCTACAGTCACCGCGATGTCCTGTCCCCTCCCCAGCCAGAATGGCACTTACAGTCCCTTTCCCTCAGCCTCAGCGTCTCAGAAGCCCCCTGACTGGGAAGGGGGGTCACATCCTCACTGTTGCCCACGTGGCTTGGGACTCAGTCCCTCTCACTGAGCTATCGTGAAGAACTTCAGTCCAGAAATCGCTGGTCCCCACCCCAGGCCTTATCTCTGGCCAGATCTGGGAGATCGGTGCCCAAGGGTGCAGGGCCTGCACAGGATGGGGGCCAGTGGGCTCGTCCCCCACACCCAATGCAGGTTCCTCCCGACCAGCCCCCAAACTAGAGAAGACCATAGTCCCTAGCACTGGGAGGGCCTCTAGGCCTGAGGGGGTGATGGCCCCACAGCAGGACCCTGGGACTGCCAGGCGTCCTTCCCCTTTTCGGACAGGCGGGCAGGGGCATCAGCTCTCAGGAGGCCAAGCCGTTGGGTTTGAACTCGAAAAGTCTCAGAGGGAGCTGGGACCTCTGTCCGTGACTTCCCTAGAGGGGGTCCCAGACTCAGCAGGGCTTTCCAGAACCCTGTCAACATTCTGAACCAGTGGCTCAAACTGGGGCCCGCGGACCACACATGGCCGTACTCGGGTCAGCACAGGGCTTTTCAGAAATCTGAATTTCAGTGCCTGTAGACAGGGCATGCGCTTCCCTGTTTGCCAGAGTCCCCACCACTCCCTATTGCTGGCACCTCCATGTCTCTCCTTTTCACAATCTGAAGGCATCTGAATGAGCGACTCCTGCGCCCCAGCCCCGGAAAACCTCCCCACTGCCTGAGGTTTCCAAGAACTCAAAACCCAGCTAAGCTCGGGGGGGAGGGGGGGGGGTAGGCCCAGGGGGACACCAGCCCCCAGGAGGGCGCTAGGGCTGCCAGAAAGACATCCCTGGACATCCCACTCCCAGCTCCCTTGGCCCTCACGCCGAGACCTGGGCAGTTCCCAGGCCTGGGCTTCTCTGCCTCCGGTGCCCACCTCTCCTGGGCGACTCCTCTCTGGGGTATAGCTATAGCTGGGAGCTGGCTGGAGCTACGGCAGATTTGAGGGAGACAAGGATGAGGCAGATGAGTGGAAGGGACCAAGACAATCTCCCTTAATGGGAGACCCCCTACTGGGGCAGAGTGGAGGTCTGTGCTGTCCAACCGGGTGGGGTGACAGTTACAAGGCACATGGTACATCAGTGCATGGAGGTGTGGTGAGGGGTGTGCGGAGCCTGGAGAGGTTGGGGAGACACAGCCAGCAGCCTGGGGCATCAGCTCAAAAACAACTGGGAGCCATAGGTCTGCCATGGGGGTGGGGACACAGCTTCTCTCGGGGAAGGGACACTGAGGGCAGGGCAAGGCTGGCATTTTTGATGCTCGGCGTGTCCTGTTCGCTTCTGTTCCTGGAAAACGTAAGTCAGATCCAACTACCTCTCATCCCCCAGAAGAAACTCGCTCTGCCACAGGCCTCCTCTATGATCGGGGCAGGGCCCTGGCCTCTCTGGGCCTCCGTTTCCGCTCTAGTGGTTCCTGCAGGCAGGAGGAAAGGGAAGGGGGACAGCAGGATGAGGGGTGATATGGCGGGACCCCAAAGAGCCTGGGTCCTGGATGCGGAGGGCAGGGCGCGCCTCTGGACTGTGGTTCTGGAACCTGCTCTCAAGGCAAGGACCCTGCAGGAATACTGAGGACTGAGCAGCTGAACTGGGGAGGGGCAGGGGATGGGCAGCAGGACGCAGGGACTCAGGGGCTTCCGTTCTGGCAGAAAAGAGACACTGACTGAGGTAGATCGTGTCACAGAAAAGAAAATGAAACGACAGCTCCAATGGGCTGATTCTTTTGTCCCAGAGAAACCAGGAGCCGGCAGGGACCTCAGGGCTGGGAGGGAAGGGTCCTGGCCCCTGCAGGGAGGTTCTCAGGCCTCCGCACTCCCCCAGGGTGAGAAGCAGAAGGTGCCTGCTGGCCCTCCCGCCCGCTGACTGACCCTTCCCGGCGCTGGACGTCCTTGCGGGCAGAAGCCCAGAGGGAAGCTTATAGGGACCGGGATGATGTGGGGGCTGTGGGTGGGGTGGGACCCACAAATGTGGCTTCCCAAGAGCTCCCAGCCATGTCAGCA
Organism: Galemys pyrenaicus; assembly: GCA_019455555.1. NCBI lineage: Eukaryota > Metazoa > Chordata > Mammalia > Eulipotyphla > Talpidae > Galemys > Galemys pyrenaicus. The sequence continues at coordinate 941,794 of JAGFMF010011394.1, forward strand.
CTGCCAGCTTGTTCTCGTTCCCTGGGTCCCTGCGAGCCCCCGGGACCCCCGTAAGGACCCTTGGCTCCCTGGCAGGTGTAACTTTTCCTTCTAGGATGCTGGAGGGTGGGGCAGCCAGACAGGTGGTCTAGGAAATGGGGGCATAAATAACCTGCCAACTGTGACCCTCAGGTCCGCTCTGAGCCTCCGTTTCCTCCCAAGATGGCCGCCCCTCTCTTGCAGGGACGGTGCAAGGTAGGAGTTTATGTCAAACAACACAGATGAAAACTGACAGTCAGCTCAGGAGAACAGCCAGCTGGGTCGGGGTTCACATCCTCAGTGCCCCCCTGTCCAGAGCGCCCTGACATGTGGAAGCGGCCTTGGGAGGCAGACCTGGGCTGAGCACAAGAAGCTCGAACCCACCAGAGAGGGTCCGGGTCAGCCTTGGGCTCCCCCCAGCCCCCATAACTCTCGGGGTTGGGTTCCTGAGGCTTCTCAGGGATGGGGTAGAAGGAAAGTGTGCTTTGTGCCCTGGTGAGAGGGATGCAAACCCTTGTGGCCAGTGTGGGGGTCTGTGGGGTGCCCATGGCGCTAGGGGAGCGCAGTGACTGGCTCACGGGTGTGACGTGCGCTTGTGTGCGTGCGTGTAGGCAGTCCTGCCGCCCCTGCCTTTGGGGCTACCCTGCACCGAGTGTCATCCTCTCCTTGCGTCCTCAGTCAATGCGCCATCACCCACCACTCTCTGATGGACAGCCAGGAGTCTGGGAGCCTCTCCGGGCCTCAGTTTCCCATCTGTGACCCAGCTGCCTCTCCGGGCCTCAGTTTCCCATCTGTGACCCAAGGAAGGCTGAGCCGGAGAGGGCTGAGTGCCGCTCTAATTTGCACAGCCTAGGATTCTCGTGGTGCAGCTCACCTCCCAGACCAGGTCTTCGTCTTCCTTAGCAGTGAACACAGGGCTGGCAACGGGGCGTGGACGTGGGCCGGGTGTTCCAGACTCAGCCTCGAGCCAGTGCCCCAGAGAGCTGCTTGCTCCTCTCTCCAGACTCCCCTCGCCTATCCAGACCAGCCGCCCTAGGTGGAGAGGAGGGGCCCTGGGTAGGTGGTCCCATGGGCATGCTGGGAGGTTTGGGCCATGGGGGGATGAGCCACAGGTCTTAGAAGCTTGTCAGAGCCGGGGCAAAAGAAGTCAACTTTCCAGCTGCCGCTCCAGGGAGCCTCATCTGCTGGGGGGCTGAGGGCTAAGCTCACGTCATGTCCCCCGAGCTAACTTTTTTCCGGCCAGAAACCAGCTGGCAGTTGAAATATCTCAGAGGTTCTGAGAACATCTTGGGAAGATGGCTCTGAACCAAAGTGGACAGGGGCACGGAATTCCTTATAAGCCCCAGAAGTCTAGAACTAGAGAGCCCACGCTTAGAGCAGTTACTCCTGCTGTTCTGGAGCCCCCTCCTCCGTCACCACGGCAGGCACGAGACGCCTGCGCAGCAGAGCGGCAGGGCGCACACAACACTGTCACGTAACGAACTCTAGAGCAGGGTGACTCCCACGACCTTTTCCAGATGTGTTCTAGAACCGAGTCCAGAACCAAGAGCGTCTCTCCAGAACATTCCTCTGTTAACTGTGCTAGAACCTCATCTACCATGGACCCCTAGACAGTTTGTCTGTTGTGTTCAACACATTTATCTAGAGGAAATGTCCCAGATGTTCATCTAGAACGAAGAATGGCTCCTCAAAACATTTCACCTGAGGTATCTGGAACCTCATCCATAACAGAGCCCACAATCAAGGGTGTCTCCTTGAGGAGGTCACTTGGAGAACATTCTCTGTGCTCTGAATTGAAGGTTCCCCTCCCCCAAGTCTGCTACTCCTCCATGCTGCTCCCAGCCTGGATCCCTCAGATGTCTCAGGGGTCTTCTTCCTGTCCATCACCAGTACTGCCGGCCCCCACCCTAACTCCCCACCCCACCCCACCCCAACTCCCTCCTTTGATCCCCCTCTTGCCCAGCTCCAGACTTAGCACACTTTCCCCACAGGAAGTGCACCGACCTTGCCCGCCAGAGTCTGCAACCTCACCCCACATTGTCCACAGCCTTCTCCATCCTTCTCAGAGATCTCCTCCCACCACAGAAGCACCACCCCCTGACTCCTGAGGAGCACAGCGCCTATGTCGTGAGCCCTGACAGTGCCCTTTCTCTGGCAAGTCCACCAGGGTGCATGTGGCAGATGCCAGATAAGGGTGAGGGTGTGGGGCTCCCCAGCACCAGACATGGAGAGGCCTCCATGAAAGTGGGGCAGCTCGTGAGGAGCGTAGCACCAGTTGATTCCCTGGGCCCTGGTTCGGGTCGTTTAGGAAACGGGCCACAGGGCTGCCAACAGGGCCTAGGGCTGGGGCCACCACAAGGCTGCCTCCCTGGGAACAACCCGAAGGCGGGGCCACGCTACCCTCGGACCAACACGTCCATCCCCTTAGCCGGGTGGCCCTGCAATTCTGGGCTCAACACTGGTCGATGTGGGCTCAGCCAAGCCTGTCCCTTTCGGGGGGAGACCGTGGCTTACACTGTGGTCTCATACTCCAGCAGCTCTTGGGAGGTCCCCACGCTCCGGTACTGCAGCCGGGGTGTGGCGGGCGAGGAATACTCCAGCGCCAGGATGGTCTTGCGAAGACGCCGGTCAATAAAATGCGCGTCCCACGCAGGGTACTTCTTACGAGGCAGGTCAATTCGAATGACAGGCCCTTCTGTCCGCAGGGTGCGGGCCACTGGCGTGGGAGGCAAGCCTGGCCGCACCTGGAAGACAGGTGGTGTGGGGGTCCCGGCACGCTCCCCCCCCACAGAGGCCCCATCCCGCTCGGCGCCTGTAGTCCTGGGCAGGGACCTCGGGGGGCTTGTGACGGGCTCAGCTGGTGGGCGACAGGGCTCTGGAGCCTCGGGGCAGATGCAGCCAGGGGCCTGCGGGCCCAGCATGGGCCCGTTGGGGTGCAGCAGGCAGTAGTAGACGCACATGAAGAATATGCCCAGGGCGAAGCTGGAGGCCACCACGCAGACCAGGATGAGGGAGCCGAAGTCGGGGGAGAAGTTGCGGCTGGAGTACCAGAAGCCGGTGAGCGCGGCGTTCTCCACCAGGACGATGCAGTAGTAGAGCGTCATGCGGCGGCGGCTGCGGCCCTCCTTGACGTTGAACCAGCAGAAGATGTAGATGACGCCCACCACCATGTTGTAGATGATCTCCTCCCACTTGGACATGCAGAAGTCCGTCTCGCCCTGGATCACCCAGAAGGTCATGACGCACCAGTGCGCCACGACGAAGATGCCGAAGTAGAGCTTGTAGACGCTGGCGAAGAGCGCGAAGGCCAGGCTGCGGGCCGCGATGGTGAACAGGTGCCACAGCACCTGGGCCACGGCGCCCTTGTAGGACAGGGGCCGCTTGTCGTCCCGCGAGTCCCGTAGCACCTTCTGGTAGGAGGCCAGTGTCCAGGCGAGCGACACGAGGGAGGCGGAGGTGGAGAGGGCTGTGGAGACAGGGTGGGGGCGGGGCGGGCTGGGTTAGGGGTGGGTCTGGGTTAGGGGTCTGGGGAGACGGGGAGGGTTCTGGGTCAGGAGCTGGGTTCCGAGCGGTGACGAGGAAGGGCATACAACCAGGAGGGCTGTGGGGACAACCTGGGTGGGTGGTCTTTAGGAGCAAGGTTGGGGGGATGAGGGAGGATGGAGTTGGATTCTTTGGGGAGATGGAAGGGGGTGAGTTGAGTCTCCTTAAGGGTTGGGTCCAGGTCTGTAGTATGGCGCTAGGAGGGCTCGGGAATTTCTGTGGCAGGATGGGGAGTTAGGGTCCAGGCCTCTGGGAGTGGAAAGGAGGTGAAGAGGGGGTCATGATTAGGGTGTGGAGGGGCCAGGTGTGGATCGTTAGCAGCTACAGGCCACTAGGACGAGGCTGGTGTGAGAGGGTTATCCTAGCTGAGAAACTCCAGGGAGGGCAGTTTCAGTTGGGGTTCGGGGAGCTGGTGGTAGACTCTGGGGACTGGGAGGGTGAGCTGTTGGGCTGTCTGGGCAGGAGGAGCACGGGGAGCCCCAGAGAGAGGTTGGGGTTGTGATCCAACTGCACCGATGGGCTGGCCTGGGTTACTGGGGTGAGGGAAAGGGTGACAGGGCTACGGTGGGTGGGCGGGGCCTGTTGGGGGCAGTACATGGTGACCAGGACTAGATCCAGGAAGAGTGTGGTGGGGGAAGAGGAAGTGACCAAAAGTGAGGGGGTAGACCGTCCTCTGGAAACTGGGTAACTGAGGCAGGGGGTCCCCAAGAGATTCCAGGCTGAAACTAGGGAGCTTTGGGGAATGAACTGGGTAAGGGACACCCCAGAGGGTCTGAGGTGTGAGGATGGGATCTAGGGTCTCTGTTTTAAATTTTTATTTATTTTGTCTTGGGCCTCTTTGAAGTTGGCAGAAATGGGGTCTGGTCTGCTCTGGCACGGGGAAGGATGGGAGAAGCGCCCTAGGAAGTCCTGAGAGGAGAGGAGGTGGAGGGGCCAGGTGTCCCCTAACAATGCCAGCAAAGTGCCATTGGGGCGATTGCGGGGGTGGAGGCTGGTGAGGTGGAAGGGGTGCACCTCCTTAAGCCCTGGCAGGGGGAGGGGCGACTCAGGGCATTCCCAGGGGCCTGAATCCGGCAAGGCCGGTGGCCAAGAGGGGTCCTCAAAGCACTGAAGCGAAGAGAGCCTGGGCGGGGCAGGGTCCTAAGGCAGCCCGGGAGCCCTGGGGCGGGGCGGGGCGGGGCGGGGCGGGGCGGGAGGGACGCAACCGCGGCGCGCTGCTCACCCGGCAGCAGGTGGGGCTCGTGGCCTCGTTGCACCAGGAGGCTGAGCTGCAGCACCAGCTGCGGCGCGCTGCGCAGGAAGGTCTCCAGCAGGCGCAGCATGCTCACGTCGGCGCTCTCGAACAGCATCCGCCAGTAGAAGTGGCGCCGTAGACGCTCCCCGCGCCAGCGGCTCTGCAGCCCCAGGTACAAGGCGCGCAGGTACCTGCAGGAGGCACGCGGCGCTCAGGCTCCCGCGCGGGTGCCCCGCGCCCACTGCCAACCCGCCCCCAGGCAGCCTGCAAACCGAAGCCAAGGGCGGGAGCACAGAGCGTAGCACTCGCCGCCGCGCGGAGCCTGCTGCTTCCTCCGCTCTAAAACGAGCAGGGAAAGGATCACTGAGCTGAGCTCCAGAAGGGCTCAGGACTTCCAGCACTGGCTCAGGTCAGCCCGCGACACCGCACAGCGAGCGTCGGCACTGCCTGGCAGGCTTCCTCTGCACCTGAAAGGTGCCCTGAACTTCCAGTACTACCCCCGTGTGTGGACGAGTCAGTGTCACCCATGAAACCCAGAGAGGTATGTTACCCGGCAAGACCACATAGCCAGGAATCAGCGCCGCAGGGATTCAAGTCCACGCAGGCTGCTCTCAGGGCCCACCCTAACCATTCGGCAACACCACCTCTCCTTGTGCGCCATACCAAGTTCATCCACACACAGATTCTTGAGGACCGCCCTGACGCCTGCCCCAGCTGTGCTGTCAGAAGCTCCCGGCCTGGTCCCCACTTCTTAGGGGTCAGGGCTGCTCACAGAGCACAGGGAAGCGTCTCCCAGCACCGGGGACTCTGCTTTCTTTTGGCCACTTCTCCCGACAAGTGTGATGGCTGCAGCTGCTCTGCAGATTCCAGCTCGCCACGATCCCCCTTGCCACCGAGCTGTGGCACCTGCTGTTCCCTCTGCCTGGGATGTCCTGTCTTGTCCCCTAACCCCAGTCTAGCCTCACACCTGGATAACTCTTGCTTTTCTTCCAGGGCTCAGCTTTTAAACATGACGTCCCAGAAAGCCTCCTCTGGGGGAGGTACCACCTGGTAGGGGACACGCTTCCCTCTGAGCCAGCACTTGTCACGGTGTGTGAAAATGCCTGGCAGCCATCACCTCCCGGGGCCGTGGCCATCAAGGACGACCAGGTCAGCTTCTGCCACGGTACCTTTAGTCCTCAGCACACAGTAGGTGCACAATGCGTGTTGACTGACTGAATGAAAGTATGCATGACTAAAGTTTGTTTAATTGAGTGGAATACTGGCAGTCCCGTAAGAAGGGGTGTGGAAGGGACCCTGAAGGTCTGAGGCCTGTTTTACTTGACTGAGTGATGTTCAGCGAGGCCCTCTCTGAGCCCTAGTTAATCCCTCCCAAAGCGGCCATGAGGTCTAGATGGGTGAGAAGACAGTTTGCAACTATAAAATGCAGTGCCATGTAGGACCAGAGGGCCCTGTCCACAAAAATCTCTGCGTTGGATTTTCCCTCTGCTCTGGAGATCTCCGCCCCCGCTTCAGTAGTCCCAGACTTTGCGCCTCAGACCCCAAATTCTCTGGCTCTTGGATGCTCTCTGCTGAAAACAAAGAAGGCTGCTATAGAAATGACTCCCCAGAAACCTGGGGGCAGTGGGGCACTAACAGATTCAGTCACCCTATTGTCTGATTCTAAAATTGGGGTGCCAAGGACTCGGTAATCTATTCCCAGGTGTGAAGTGTGGGCATTTCCAGGACCTTTTTGAGAGCCAGGGGACCAATCATATTCATCTGTGTGTGGCCCCTTCGGGGGGAGCCGTGGTGTCCGGCACTTGTGGTCAGCCGGGGCCAGAGTTTCCCGGAATGCGTTTCCTGGTCTTGGCTACAGCGCGGCCTCTGGGTCTCCATTTCTCCATTTTTTAACAAGAGGGGTGAACTTAAAGACTCTAGAGATCTTTTCAGGGCTAATGTTCTGGGGTTCAAACTCTTCCCCCCAAAGTGTCGTAGCTTATTTAGGGCTCTCCCCCCATCCTGGGTCTGCCTGGCACCACTGCTCATATAGCCACGTCCTGATGACACAGGCTGGGGCCAGCACTCGGGATGGAGCCAAGGCTGCTCCCTCAGAAACCGACTCGAGAAAGGCACAGGTGTTCAGTCTAACTACCCCGCCGGTGCCGGCTCCTTCAGCAGCTCCCAGCTGTGTTCCTACCCGCTCCGCACAAATGTCCTGGGGTGGGGTCTCTAGCTCCTGAGGCAAGTCAAGACTCTGGCTTCTAAGCACCTCAGGGCTGGATTGTTTCTTTGGAGGAGCAGAAACTGGTCTCCCTGTAGCTCTCAGTCTCTGGGCCTCTATCTACCCTGCTCCCACATAAGGATATCTGCAGCCCGAATCATTCACCCACGTAGCCAGCATGTTGTGGCCACTCACGTGCCAAGCGATGTGCTCGTAAGTCCCAGTCCACGAGAGAAACAAGAGCTGACATAGATGGTATGGAGCCCAGAGAAGGGATGGAGAACTTTTGTTGGGGGGGAGGGGGACTGTCAGGAAAAACGTCCCGCAGGAAGAAATATGATCTCAGTTTTAAAGCTTGGGTGCATGTGTAAGGCCCACAGGAGGGGAAGGGCATTGCAGGTGGGAAAACCTGCCGCGGGCTAAGCATAGAGGCATGGGAGAACGTGGCTAAGCATAGAGGCGTGGGAGAACGTGGCCATTGAGAGGAGTGGCCAGAGGTTTGCTGGTCCTAGCGACAGGGAGGGTTTTCATGGGTAGAGCTTAAAAGACTAGAATTGTGAAGGGCACTAAATTCAAGATGAAAGCGTTCATATTTTATTCCAAATCTGAATTCTATCCCAGAATCAGGGGCGATGTGATCAGCTGGGTGGCTTAGAAAGCACGCTCTGGAGGCTGGTTTGGAGAAAAGCCAGCAGAGCTTGGGGTTTGGTCCAGGCCTGAAATGACAGAATTGAGCTCAGGCAGGCACAGAGGATGGGCAGAAGCAGAACTGGAGATGAACAGAGGTGGGGGGCTAGGGGAGGGTCCAAGATGACCCTCAGAGCTTCCAGGGGTCCAGCTCAGCCCCATTCCCTCTGCTCTGGCTTTGAACAGGAAGGAGCGACCAGCTGGTCCAACATGAAGGGGCCTGGGGAGTTGGGGGAGGATGACACCCTGGAAGTTTCTCTCAGGCTGGAAGACCATCTGTTTCCCAGCCCAGGTCAGCATGAGGGAGGCCCCAGCCCGGCCAGCATCCATCATCTCTGACAGGCTGCCTGCCCAGCTCCCCGCCCACTCCTGCTCCTCCTCTGCCAGCTCCGGTGCCCACACCCTGCCACCTCAGACAAAGGGCTCCCCCAGCCCAGAGCAGGAAGGGGAGGGGAAGAAAAGAGGCCTCTGAGTCCCCAAAACAGGGTGTCAGGGCAGGGGAAAGACCACACCGCAGATGGGTAAAAGGCCTGGGTTCAGCGTCACTCTGCTTCTGCTGGCAAAAGGACCGGAACGGTGGCTGTGCCTCCCAGCAGGTGCTCAACGCTTGCTGCCAGGGGCCCGTGAGGTTTTCACAGGCCTATGAAAATATTTGAGGCCTGGTGGGGAAAATTGGCCCCAAAACACAGGGAAAAACTGCAGAATCAAAATTAATAAATGTTTAATTAAATGTCTGCAAAACAGAACATGATATCAGCTAGTCAACTGCAATTTGGCTTTTATCTGATTATACATAATTTACATTTGATGTCTGATGCTTGATAGATGTGAGACCCACCAAGGCAGTAAAACAACCCTGCCCAGGACATGCAACCTAAATTCCTAGGCCTCAGGTCCACCTTCTCTGCAAAGGGGCCGGCACCCAACAGCCTGCCGAAATCACCGCCCCTGGGGTGAGGGCGAGGAAGGCAAGATGCCACGAGGTTGGGCTTTCGGATTCACTCCCAGCCTTGTCCCGAGTGCTGTGTGGCCACGAGTCCCCTCTGCCTCTGTGACCCACACGTTCCTCTTGTGAGTGCCTGCAGACTTTGGAGGAATGTGGACATAGACAGGGGCCTATGCTGGGTGGAAGCCTCTGACTCCCTGACCACCAGCACCCTCACCTGGGGCCTTCTCCAGGGGGCCCCCTCTGTTTCATCCCGCTTGAAACAGGAAGTTCCAATTGGAAGTTGCTCTACCAATGGGAAGGATGTTCCGCCTAAGGGAAAGAAAGCCAGGCTTGAGCGTGCACCTGCGTGTGTGTCTGCTCGCCTCCAAAATGCACCCCAATCTGCTGGTCTGTCTGTCCTCTCCACTGCCACCACCCCAGCGAGGCCACCATCAACTTTTGTCTTCCCTGTGGGCTCCTGCCTCTTCTGCCCTCCCTGCAGTCCATTCTCCACATGGCAACCAGTAGGATATTTTAAAAACCTGTCAGAGCTTGTCATTCCCCTTTCAAAACCTTCCCAGGGCCTCCCATCACACTTGGAATAAAATCCAAGCTTCTCCCCTTGGCTCACAGGCCCAAACCATCTGGCCCTGCCTGCTTCTCTCACCTCCTCTCAAACCACTGCTTCGTTTGTTCCCAGCACTCTGGGGGCCCTGGAGTTCCTCGAATCCCCCCAAACTTGCATCTGACTCAGGCCTTTACACTTGCTGCCAGCAACACCCCAGCCCAGACCCTCCCATGACCGGCTCCTCATCAGCTCCCGTGCCCCCTGCTCAGAGAGGTACCAGGCCAACCGGCCCACGTCGGCCCCTGTCCCCTCACCACGTCACTGACTCAGTCCCGCCCTTTCTTCTCCAGGTAGCTTTCTCTGGTGTTCCTCAGCCTGGCTGGGCCTCCCTGACACCGACAGCCACCTCTTCAAGTTCCTGAGGCTGACGAGAGCCAGAGCCTGGCAGACAGCCGCCACTGGCCCCGCTGACAGGGGAGGAGGAGAGGCCCGCGTCGTCTGTTCTGGACCTGATCTGCTGACTCCCAGCTTGTGCTCAGAGAAGGCGCATGTCTGCGAGGAAGTCGGAAGGGCAGAGAAGTGGACAGTATCGAGGGTGCGGTATGGGGCAAAAAAAACCAAGCCCGGGAGGAAAGAAGCCAGAAGGCAGGGTGGGAAGTCTCTCCATGCGAGGATCCAGAGAGCTGCCCCTCTGGCCCCAGCGGCTCTGCAAGGGGGCAGGGTCAAGAAGTGGAAGGTTCCCGCGGCTTCGTGCCAGACTGGCTGCCTTCCTGAGCAGCACTTCCCAGCGCTGGGAGCTCCCGTCTCACGTCTCATGGGAGAGAGAAAGGAAAAAGGACAAGGGGGTCCCACGTCCTTGAGAAGCCAGGAAGCTCCCGGCCGCCGGGCACCTGGTACCCCCCCACCACCGGGGCTCCAGAGACCCCAGTACTGGTCAGGGTTTCTGGCCTGGACTCAGACGCCGCACAGACGGGCAGGGCCTGCTGAAGCCCAGGCCCGTCCTCAGTCTGCCCGCGGGCCTGGGGCCCTGGCTGTGCCGGGCGCGGCTCCGAGTGGCCTGTCCGTGGCGTCTGTCCTTGACGTGGTCGATCCTTCAATGACCTGTCCTCGGTCATGGTCAGTCAGCCGGTCTGCTGGTCATTATCACTCCGGGCCCTGGGTCAGCCCACCTGCTTGCTTCCTGGACGAGGGTCGTGTTTCTCAGACACTCCGCTCCTCCGCAGGTGTGCTGTGTGACCCTGGGGTGCACGGTCGGCACGTCCGAGCGCCAGGAGCGTCTCTGCCTGTCCCTCAGACATCAGCATTGCGATCTGTCCCCTTGAGCATTGCATCTGTCTGTCTGTCTGTCTGTCTTCTGATCTCTCGGCTGCTCGGCCCATGGCGGGTCTGCTGCTCAGCTCGTGGCTCGGCGTGACTGCCAGTTTTCCGGCCACCCCCCTCCCCAGCCCCCCCAGCCCACTCCTCCTCTCCCCAGCTCCAGGTCTCTCTGTCTGTCTGCGTCTCTCACATCCTCAGCTCCTCCATCTGTCGGTCTCGGCGTTTCCGAGTGTGTGTTCTCGCCCCTCTCCACTCCCCCTCACAGCTCTGGGCCAAAAACACAGCAGTTTCCAGTGGCTCCCCCGCTCCCTCTCCCTCCAGGAACCACCCCCCAACTGGCTAGTTCTTGGGGCTGGGTTCTGAGGCAGTCCAGAGGGTGAACAGGGTGGCACTGGGGAGGCAGGGCACCCCCACCGGCTGAGCCTACAAATGCTTCACCGGCACGTCTAGGGAACCGTGTGCAGGTGCTAATAAAGTCGATCGCTCGCACTTATGGTGCACCAACTGTATGACGGGCCGAGCCTTGTGTATAAGCTGTCCAGGCCTCACAGCCAGTCTCTGAGGTGGGTGCTATTATCATCATTTTACAATGAAGAAACAGGTCTGGAAAGAGACTGGGACCTGGAAAGTCCCACAGCAAGTTAGTGTCAGACGCAGACTCAGGTCCCACAGCCCTTGTCCCAGAGGTTGGACAGGGGAGGGGTAGAGAGGGGAGGGGTGGACAGGGGAGGGGTGGACAGTCTCAGCCCCTCCCTGGCAGCCACCCAGGGTCCTTACTGGGCAAGGGCGGGCCTAACTGCTCTATCTGGGGTTACGTGGCTGTGGAGAAGATGGGGATGGAGCGACACGGTTGTTGGAGTCAGTCAGAAGACCAAGTCCTTCCCCAGACTGTCTAGGCAAGTCCAACCCTTCTGTGGGCCTCGGGCCTCCTCTACAGAACGGGCCCTGGTCATCCGCGCCTTGCCTGCCCCAGGGCCTTTCCTCAGGCACATCTCCCGGGCGACTGGTTCTGAGAACATCAAGGCCCAACACTTCTCTGAGCCCACGTCCTTCTCTCCACCCCGAGTCGCCACCTGGTCCAGGCCACTCAACTCCAAACACTGTCCGCCGCGGCCTCTTCCTTCCACCCCTGTCCTCTTAGAGCTTCTTCGCGCAGCTCGCCAGGGCTCCTGTGCAATCCGGCCCCAGGCCCCGCCACTCCCACTGTGCTCAGAATGAGACCCTGACGCTGGCCTTTGAGATCCCGTGTGGCCGCCTTTGTCGCCCCTTGACCTCGCCTCCCTGTCCTTGCCTCACGTTTCTCCAGTGGCTTCCCGAGCCCCCTCCAGCCTCAGGACCTCTGCCTGAAGCGGGCTTCTCCATGCCTGCCAGGTTCTCACCCTTGCCATCTTAGCCCCGTGTCACTTCCGCTGGTTCCTCCCAGACCTCCTCGCCCCTCTTCCAAAGCACTTCTGCCAACCCTCTGGTCACTTTCGGTCACGTTACCCTGTTTCCTTTTGTCTTGGTGATGCGTGTCAATCACAACCCGAAGGGCCTTGTTTACGTGTTTACTTGTTTACATGTTTACTGTCCATCTCTCCGAGAGTGTGGGGCCACGGCGGCCCTGTTCTCTGTTACGTCCCAGTGCCTGGCACCCAGTTAATGCGCACACATTTACTTCTTGAACAGGTGAATGAGAAGTGTACGTGCTGTATACGCCGCGCAGGCAAAGGCGCTCGGGTCCAGAGGGAGCGGGCTCAGCCCTGGGTGTCAGGAGACGTGGGTTCAGACTGGGTCCGTCATGAGCCCCACGCAGTCTGGGTAAGGCGTGTCTCTCTCTGAATCCCTCTACTCAAAGCCCACTTTGGGGGGCAATCCTGAAAGGAGAAATGCCCCACCCGGTGCCGGGCACTTGGCCAGCGAGGGGCTGTGAGGAGCTGTGTGAGTCAGAGAGCCCCAGAGGAAGAGGAGGACTGCGGCCTCCCACTTCATTTCTGGCAGAGCTGAGGGCGCTCCTAGGCTGGCTTGCCCTGGGGATGGCTGAATCTGTGCCCCGGGGAAACAGAGGGTCAGGGAAACCCCTTTGGGGCAAGTTCACAGGGCAGGATCTTCTTTGGAGTTTCGCCTTCCTCCAGGCCTCAGCTAGCCGATACCCATCGAAGACCTTCTATATGTCCTTTGCTAGAATCCTCACTGCATTCTGAGGTGTCGTGGTGTGCTCCCGTTTCCAGATGAGGAAACTAAGCCTCAAAAAAGAGGAGATTCTGGGGCCCTCCCTGGTGGTGCAGTGGTTAAGCAATGCACTATGAAGCAAACTGCAGCCACTGCAGCACGAGTTCGATCCCTGCTGCTGGCCAGGGAGGGGACCCACATGGTGTAGCAGACCTCTCCTGCCTCACCCACTGCTCCCCTCAGCAGTGTGTTTCTGTCAATCTGCCTGTTCTGCATCCTGCTCTGTCTGGTGGGTTCTCTCAAAACCCCCACACCTCTGGCCTGTACCCCGGTGCTTGTATGCATAAATAAATAAATCTTTAAAAAAAAAAAAAGGAGATTCATTTGACCCTTCTTCACCTGGCATTTCTGAGTATCCACTGTATGCCAGGAACTGTGCCGGAGGACAGTGACAAGCAAGACACACCCAGTCGCTGGGGCGCCTGGATTCGATTAAATCATCAAATCACATGTAATGAGGAGCATAGTCTGTGGGGCCCAGGCTTGCACCGATGGGCTTCTGTGCACAAGCACCAGGGCAGCAGAGCCACCGGGGAAGGACCGGACCTGGCTGGGGCTGGCCTGGCAGTCTGGGAAGGCTTTCAGGAGGTGGTACTGAGTCAGGACCTGCAGCAGGTGTAGGGGTTAGCGAGGTGAAGGATGGGCAGGCGGGGGGAGAGGGGGAGAGTTTCTGGCAGAGGAGCGACAGGGACAGTTTCTGAGCTGGGAGGGTACAGTAAGAGGTCAGAACGGATGTAGCTCAAGAAGGAGGTGGCGAATAGGAGCCAAAGGAGGCCATGGGATCTCTTTACTTTGAGAGTGATGCAGAGCCACAGGAAGGGTTTCGAGGAAGGAGTGATGGCACTAGCTAATACTTCTGCATTTTAGAGGGGGTCCTCTGGCTGTGGGGGATACACTGGCGGGAGACGGGGTGGAGGGCAGAAGACCAGTTGCCAGGAAAGAAGTGAGGATGGGCCAGACCGACGGAACGGACTCCAGGGACATTTTGCAGGGTTTTGAGGTGACCCGCCCAGGGTCAAAAGCCAGAAGCAGCAGACTGCATCTCAGGTCAGAATCAGATACGCTGAGCCGAGCTCTAGGCACCCAGACGCAGTCTGCGTGTTCTCTGAGGAACACTGGGGCCCCAGTTTAGTAGCTGCCTCCCCTGCAACGTGGCCCAGGAAGCTCTTGGGGGAACTAGCTTTAATGTCCCTTCCCCATCTGTCTGTCCTTCTAGGCTGAGTGCTCCTGCAAGGATGTAAAACGGGAGACCTTCTAGGATTGGCAGCCAAATGAGTCATAAATGTCAGTAAAAATGTGATTTTACACGTTTGGCTCCCAGTGCGTGTGGTGTTAGGAGCTGGGCTGTCTTCCTCCTCCTTAGCGGCCCCCTGCAAAGTCATAGCACCTCTTTTTATACTGGGCTGAGGCCCAACATTTCCCTGCTTATAATTTTAGGCTCTGGCTGAAAAGCCGAGACCCTCTCCCTTCCCACCCTCCACCCCCTCACAGCCGCCTCTCTAGCAGGGAGGCAGACAGGCCCTTTCCAGAAGAGCGTTTGGGACCAAGTTCCTTCAGTTAGGTTCCTCTCTGTGTGAATGCAGGCAGATCTCTGCCCTCGCTGGCCTTTACTTCCCCTATCTGTGAAATGGGTGCAGAACAGACACTAAAACCCAGGACCCCCACTCTAGGCCAAGGCTCTCTGTCCACCCACCTTCCCCTCTTCCTGATATCTGTGTACAGCTGGGGTGTCAGGAGCCCAGGGTGGGAAGGTGGGGTGGGGAGTTGGGGGGTGTCTAGTCTCCTGAGGCATCTGAAGGTACACAGGGGTCAGGCAGGTAGAAGGCATCCCTTTATCTGCCTCTGATGTGAGATCTGAGAATGTAAGAGGAGCCGAGCTGACATGATGAGGGACTCTGGGGAATGACAGATGAGAGCTCGGTCTAAAAAGACAGCTGCCCCTCAGCTCCAGCTGATCCTGCCCTGACTGTGAGCCCAGTGTGACTGCAATTTCCATTTTTCAAGAATTGCTGGAAATTGGGACGTTTATGCTGAAAAATACCCAATTTGGGAATGTTGTCAACTAATTTAAAAAAAAATGCCCTATGAGTTTTAAAGAAATTATTATTCCCTTTTTGGGATGTGATGACTACATTACATCTTTTAGTTATATTTTTATAAAGTCTGTCTTTTTAGACATGCACTGAAATATTTATGGATGCAATGATAGGATGGCTGAGAATTGCTGCAAAATAATACGGAAGGGAAAGAAATGAGTGGTGTCTGGACCTGTGTTCTCCGGCACCTATGTGTCCAAACCTGGCCAGTGAAATTTAAATTAAGTAAAATTAAATATCATTTAATATGAATAGTCACACTAGCCACGTTCCAAGGAGTGCTCAGTGGTCATGTGTGGCTAGTGGCAGTGGGCTGGACAGAGACCATTTTCATCACTGCAGAAAGTTCTATTGGATAGTGCTGGCCTAGATAAAACAAGTTGGCTGGGAGTTGATAATCACTGAAGCAGGGTGATGGTCCACGGGTTGTCCTTGCCCTGTGCTCTCTACTTTTGTATATTTAAACATTCTCCATAATAAACTTTTCATTAAAAAGCAAGGGGGAAATGTGGCATGGTACAAACAAATGAGCCACTGATTTCCACCTCTGGTCTGGTGCACATCATAAAGCTCCCAAGTTAGAGCCACACCCTTAAAAGTATAGGGCGTTTTGTTTTGTTTTTTTTTTTAAGATTTATTTATGCACACAAGAGCTGGGGAACAGGCCAGAGTCACGGGAGGTGAGAGGATTCACCAGGAGGATCACCAGACAGAGCGGGGAGCAGAACAGGCAGGTCCACTGAAGTACACTGCTGAGGGGAGCAGCGGGCACAGCAGGAGAGGTCTGCTGCGCCATGTGGGTCCCCTCCCCGGCCAGCGGCAGGGACTGAACTCGTGCTGCAGCGGCTGCAGTTTGCCTCACAGTGTGTTGCTTAACCCACTGCGCCACCAGGGAGGCCCCAAAAGTGTAAGGCGTTTTAGAGATCATCTTGTTCACCATCACAACAAAAGCAGGCGTCCCATGAAGGCCAGCCACTTCTTTTTTAAAAAAAAAAAAAAAATTTATTTATGCATACAAGAACTGGGGTACAGACCAGAGGTGTGGGGAGTGAGAGGATTCACCAGAGACAGACTGGGGAGCAGAACAGACAGACTGACTGAAACACACTGCCAAGGGCAGCAGCAGGCGAGGCAGGAGAGGTCTGCTGCACCATGTGGGTCCCTCCCTGGCCGGCAGCAGGGATCGAACTCGTGCTGCAGTGGCTGCTGTTTGCTTCATAGTGCGCTGCTTAACTGCGCCACCGGGGAGGCCCAACGCTAGCCACTTCTGTCTACAAGGCGGTGATGGGAGTGCATGCGCAGTGAAGGGCCCTCTCTCTGGACAGCTTGACCATTGGGTGTTCTTGCTTCTATTCAAACAGATCCTGCTTCCCTTTAGCCTTGGGTTGACTTCTGTTCTCACACTATTTCTGGGGCCACAAAACAAGTCTCCATGCTTGCTGCCTGGTTAGTGGGTGAAGGTTAGCTAGGGCTAGGTCCTTGGCACCCTTTTACCTGCAAGCATGTTCCTAAACAAGTGGGATGGGCTGCGACTTGGGTCAGCAGTAAGAGCAGTAAGTCGTCTCTGAGCCTGTAGTGTGACCGGTTCTGTGCCTTTATAGTATCTGCACGCGTCTTACAAGACGGGTACTCTCACTGTCCCCACTTCACAGATGAGCCAGACTCTGGCTGGAGAAGAGTTTGCCCAGGCTCGTGCAGCAAGAGGGCACGGAGCCAGGAGCTGCACCAGTGCCCCAAGCGCTCAGCTACTCTACGCTCTCGTCCAAGTCCTGTGAGAACTCTCAAGCTTCCAGGTGGACTTTACAAAGGGGTGCAAATGGCCCCCAGGCAGTGATGTGTCTTATCCACAATGCTGACTTCAAAGATTCTGTCCTTCAGTTCGTATGACCATTTACTGAGCACCTACTGCATACAAGGAACTTACGCTCTCCATCTCCAAAGTAACCGCCTGCACCCTCCTGGGGACTTGGCTCCAGGCTTGTTCCTGCTGCATCTTCTGCATCGCCCTCAGCCCACATCTGCCACTGACAGTTTGAAAACCTGCAAACGTAGGCCTAGCAGACCTCTGTGCTGTGTCCACAACTACTAAGGGCGCCCACCTCCTTTTGTACCACCCCAAACTCCTCTCCTGTATCAGCCACAGACACAAAACCAGTTTCAGCAGACTCCACATCCTAAGAAACTGCTGTGGACCTCGCCAGAGTAGGCCTGGTACAAGGCCACCAACAGCAGCTGAGGTCTGCTCTGAGCCCGTTACTGTGGGAGATGGCAAGAAGAGAGGACAAGGCTTCAACTCTCCAGGGACTTGCAATCAGGTAGGAAAAGCAACCAGGTGGACAGAAAATCACAACAGAATAAGATCAGGACTGGGGCTGAGGAAAAATGAGCAATTGTGCCTGGGGGAAAGTCTGAGAGGAAGAACCCAGATTGTTAACAGTGGATACTTTATATTAAAAAATATATATATTTCCCCGTTTCCCAAAGCAATACATGATTGACTGTTTTGTAAGAATCCCCATAACTAGCAGAAGACTAGTCACTTGGGGGGCCTCCTTGGTGACGCCAGGGGTTGAGCGCTTGCACTGTGGGACTTCCACAGCCACTGCAGCACAAGTTGGATTCCTGGCCAGGGAGGGGACCCACATGGCACAGCAGACCTCTCTACTCTGCTCCTCTCACACACCCCTCCCCTCCCCGCTCTTGTATGCATAAATAAATAAAATCTTAAAAAAAAAAGACAGTGTCACTTGGTTACACATATGGGTTTGGAAGCCCCACTGCATTGCTTTAAGCCCCACTCCCACAACCCACCACCACCCCCGCCCCCATTTTGCTACTTACTAATTGGGAGTTTGGTTGCCCTTGTGCCTCAGTTTCCACACCAGTAACAGGGACCACTGAAGCTAACACTAACTGAGCACAGAGCACATTTCATATGCTAATCCAGTAAACCTCAATGGCTATACATGAGGAGTGTTACCCCATTTCAGAGGAAGCCTAGAGGGGTTAGGTGACTTTCCTCTGCTCACACAGCTCCGAAGTTGTAGAGCTATTCTACACCAACACCTGCCCTACTTCCAGCACTGTTGTGAAGAGGGAAGACCTAGTCTAAGTCTCTCTAAGTGGCAGCTATCATTTTCAGTAATAGCTGACTTGTTAAAAGCAGGTGAATATATACATGAATTTCTTGGTTAATTAAAAACCAGAGTAAAATCTTCAAGCACACAGGAAATATCTAATCAGTAACCCCACCTCCCCACCCTCAGAGACCCGTGGGGGGTGTCTTCCTGGGCCTTTCCTGACTGTGCATACCAACAAGTGCCTACTGCTCTCGCAGCAGAACACAAAGGAACAGCGATTTCCATTTTACACTGGAAAGGACAACTTTGGCCTGGTGGAGGCAGTGAGAGGCTGGTCTGAGGGCAGAGGGCAACCCGAGCAGGTTTGTTCAGGGAAAGCTTCTGGGAAGCAGCAGCGTTGGAGCTTGGCCTTGAAGGATGTGCAGGATTTCACCAGGAGCACAGGAGAGAGTGTTACTGGAGGAAAGGCTGCAGCAGCTGCTCAGGGGTGGGAAGGAAAGGAGTGTGACTTATTGTGGGGAGCACAGGCTAGAGCAGCATGGTGGTGCCAAGCTAAAGCCTTTGGACTTGCTCTAGGAGCAGAGGGGAGCCAGGGCCGGCCCTCTGGTTCCAGAGTCACAGGGGCAAATCTGGGCTTTAGTTCCCCTTCTGGCTGCAGCGGGAGGAGGGGTGAGGTGGGGAGTGGGTGGAGTGGGGTGGGGTTGGGGGAAGAACTGAAGGGCATTTCCCAGGGGGGGAATTCTGAGGGCCTAACAAAGGCAGAGTGGTGAATGGAGAGGCCAGAGTGGATCCCAACCCATCCTCCTTCCTCTCCTGGGGGAACTTCGCCCCAGCTGCAGGGGTTCAAAGCCATTTCCTGGCAGCTCTCCCTCCTCCCCCCAAGGCTTCTCCTGTGTGGTCTTTATAGATCAAACATGGGACGCTGGTTCCAACTGCCGCCACCGGGTCTGTTAGGAGCTGCTCTAATGGCCAGTTGCTGCCGGACTGGCAGGGAGAGGAGGGTGGGGGGGTGGACAGCATGCTGGAGGGGAACTCCCAGGAGAAGCCCAGACTGGAACAACCCTGCAAAGTCAGATCAGGCATAGTCCCAGAGTTCAGGGGGTTATAAACTTAATGTTTCAGCTGTGGGACTGTCAAAACAAAACCTTGAGCAGTTAACACATCAAAAACATGCTCACTGATATTTGGGTGAAATGATGGTGAGAGGACCATGAATCACAGTTTGAAAACCACTGTGGAATGACCTGTTTTATAAATAAGAATCCAAATAGGAATGACTAATGAGAATGGAGCACTCCCTGTGTTCCAGGCACTGTGCTAACCACAATACACATACAATAACTTATTAGTGCCCCCAGCCACATGTGATACATTAGGTACCATCATTAGACTGTCCATTTAGCAGGCGAGAAAGCCAAGGCTCAGCAAGTTATGCCATTTGTCCTGTATCAGAAAGTGGCAGAAGTAGGGTACTGCTGATTCCACAGCATGAGGTCTTAACCATCAACTATCTGGCTCCAAGAGGGAAACTGACCAGAGAGGGCAAATATCCTTGTCTGCTCTGCCTGAATCAGACCCTGCCCTTGCTGCTGCTTTCCTGGGTGACCCTTTTGTTACGGGGCAAGGAGAGGGGCACCCCAGATCCTGGGGACCACCCTGCTCCACTTTGCTCGTTGAGAAGCGTCCTCATGGGTCTCCAGTACGCTCCAGCCCATTTCCCATGCAGCAGCCAGAGCGCACACTGTAAAACACAAATCAGACCTTACTCCTCTTCTGCTCAGATGCTCTTGGGCTCTGCAATTTATGCAGCCTATTTGCATAAACTGGTCAAGTCCTCCCACGGCCCCTAGGAGACCCTGCGCGATCTGTCCCTGCCAGCTGTCCATCCTCCTCCTCAGTACTTTGCTCCCTCTGCTTCTGCCACTAGGAAACTCTTGCTCTTTCTTGTTCTTCTCCCTTTTGTCTGTGACAGCCTTCCCCAGCCAGCCACCGGCTCACAAAGAGCCACATCCTTCCTCCCTGGAGCTCTGTAGCCACCTGTCCTGTTTCACTTTTTCCCATGGCACTTACCATCTGACCAGTGATAGTGTTTATTATATAGATAAAACACATATCTTCATTATTGTATTTTATCTGTCCATTGTTAGACTATTGGGCCCCACGAGGACAGGGAAATTCTTTAGTTCACCACTTTATTACCGGCCGTTAGCACAGTGCCTGGTATACAGAAGGTACACCGTGTATTTGCTCAATGAATGACAGAAGATTAAATGCACAGCTGTCATATCCCTTTGGCTTCGGGGGCCTTCTAGGCCCTCTTGTCCTCCTGTCCCCCCCCTACCCCCAGCCACCTGTTCAGTGAACGAACCTTCCGCAGGAAACAAAGCCCAGGTGATGGTTCTAATCATCACCGATGGTTTTAAATACCTAATGATGGGACAAACCCTTTGCTAAACCCTTAATACACATCATCTCATTAAACTCCAAACAACCCAGGCAGTAGGTACTTTACGATCCCTAGTTTACGTGGGAGGAAACTCAGGCACGGGTAGGAGATAGTGCCTGTCAGGATGATATATAGGAAGTGGCAGGGTCACGATTTGAACTGAGGACTTCTGAATCCAGAATTCATGCTCTTAACCATTACTCCAAGAATACAGCTTCAGAGAGGGGCGACTAAAGCATGACTTCCACACCGACCATGCCACTAACTCCTTTCAGGACTACTCTTGGGTGCTGGGCTCACGAGAAGGCAGCGGGAGCAGCGCCAGGGCTTAGCCAGAGAGGAGCGTTGGAGCCAGGGCCTAGTTTACCTCCCTCGCTCTCTACTCTGGAGGCCCCAGATCCTGATAGCCTGGAAAGAATCCCATGCCAGATCATCTCCCACTAATTAGCTTAGCAAACCATGCTTATCTGGGCAAAACTGGGGCCCACTGAGTTCAAGATTAGGGGAAGCAGGATTCACGGCTTACCGCTTTGCTGCCCACAGGGTCAGAGGAGACAGGGTTAGTACTTTAATTGGCTTAACAGCCCTGAGTGGCTTAACAACTCAGAGGGGTAGGGTAGTGAGGGGGAAGGGATGGAAACAGGTTGGGATCCAGCCCAAGTCTGTGTCAAAGGATCTTGCACTCTTCTCTTAGGGTCAGTCTGTCTCTGAAAAGGCCATTGCTCCAGGTCCTCCAAAACAGCCAGTGTGGTGGAGCCCAGGACGAGAACTTGGGCTGAGGAGATGGAAAACACTGGGTTGGCACCTCACCTCTCTCCCACTTCCTCAAAGGGTGACCTTGGTTTCTCTGAGCCTCATTTTCTTGTTTGGTAAACAGGGTTATCAACTGCTGGCTTCCTCTACTTCCTCAGAGCCTTGTGGTTTCTTTTTTTAAAAGATTTATTTATTTATTTATGCATACAAGGACTGGGGTACAGACCAGAGATGCGGGGGTGGGGTGAGGATTCACCAGAGACAGAGTGGGGAGCAGAACAGGCAGACTGACTGAAATACACTGCTGAGGGGAGTAGCGGGCGAGGCAGGAGAGGTCTGCTGTGCCATGTGGGGCCCCTCCCTGGCCGGCGGCAGGGATCGAACTCCTGCTGCAGTGGCTGCGGTTTGCTTCATAGTGTGATGCTTAACCCCCTGCGCCACCAATAAGGTCCCCTCAGAGCCTCATTTTGTGCTAAGAATATTATTATTATTATTATGAATATCATCTCTTGGGGTTTATTTGGGATTAAAGTGTCATGCATGAAAGTATCTCATCAATTCTGAAGAGCCAGACCAGAGGTTACAAAGAGGACAGATGCACAAATGTATTTCCTTTGGTCAATATTATTTTTAAAAATTAGTAGTTGAAAATGGGTGGAATTCACACAAAAAATCCCATCTGTCTTATGAAACTGAGACTTGACAGTTCACAACTTCTCATGTCACTCTCAGCTGGAGAGGGGTAGTCACGTCCCCTTCTCCAGCACTCTGATGGACAAGAGGACCCATAATGTCCTCTTGTCTGACATCCATGGACTGACGCGGTCTGTGTCACCTGACTCGTCAGAGTATTTGAGCTTGTGTTTGGTATTGCATTAATATGAGGAGTTGAAAAATATCTTTATTTTTCAAATTTTTAAAATTCAGAATTGGAGATAGGCAATCAGAACATAAATAACTGACCAGTTTCCCAGATGTGGCCCCCAGGGCTCAGACGCACCTCTCTTTCCTCATAACTCAAGGTCCCACTGTTCAGAACACTTATATTAAATCCTCCTGAACAACAAACCTGTTCATTGTGGGATCATTTAATGTGATAAGCAAGTATCTTGTGTCAGTACTGCTTAATTTCTAGGAATGCCAGCTGTGGAAGCTTCTCTATACCTTTCCCGTATTTTCCTCCATTTAGCCAGATGCTACTTTTAGAATCCAAAACTACAGGGGTAGAGGCCCAAGGTTTTAACTAGCTAGAGTCAGTCAGAATCTCAGAGCAGGAGTGCTCTTAAAGTCATCAAATCTTCTCATTTTACACAGTAGGAAACTGAGGCCCAGAAGCGGTAAGAACATCGCCCAAGGCTGCCCGGCAAGCTAGCCAGAAGCCTGGATGAAGCTGTAGTTCTGCTCTCACCACCCACTCTCCAATGTAGCACTTGCCCCACAACACAGACTGTCTCCCAACCTTACCCACATGGTTCAACTCCCCCTTCTTTACATTCTTATCTCAGTGCAGCAGAAGCCCTGACTTTCTATCATCCTGGAATCTTGGGATCTCAAACTCATAATTCTTTGAGCTTGGAGAACACTTTAGTGGCAGAATGGCAGGGTAAATAAATTGAACTTGGACTTTGAAGGCAGAGAATCTTGAGTCCTAGCCCTTCCAGTCCCAAGCTGCATGACCTTGGGCAAGGATGTCCCTTTTCTGAACGTCCATACGCTCACCTGTTTAGTAGGAACGATAATACTAACAACATCACAGGGGCCTTAGGGAGACACAGGACACAACACAGGGAAAATGGAAACCAATAAGCACAAAATGAATGTATAATAAAATTAGGATTAAATTGGGATTCTCACACCCCTAATGCCTAAGTAACACCGTCCAAACGTGATCAAAGGGAATGGAACTGGAAAAACTAGAGTACATATGCCCTGCTTAAATTGCTATAGGCCTGCTACTGCTAGATTCATTTTTTGTTTTGTTTTCAAAAGAAATTAAGACTCTGTTGTTGGTGGGTTTTTTTTTCAATACTATGCAAGTCAAACAAAATACTTCTGTAGGCCAAGTTTAATCCAAGAGCTATTAGTTTGTCATCCTTGCAAAATCATCTCATTCCAACCCTCCCTCACTTTACAAATGGGAGAGAATTGAAATAGCTAGCTAGTTCTTTTATGTAAGAAGCCACAGAGCACATGGACCCTTAGTCATTTCTATCTACCCCTTTAGATCCCATCCCATGGTCATTTTTTTGCCCTGTTTGAGGAAAATTCAGTTTATGTTCAAGAGAGAAGTATTAGTTTCTTGTAAGTGGGTCCTGAACAAGGGGAGGTGGGTGGTCTAAGGTAGCCAGTGAGTTGAGGGGCAGCTGGCCCACTTTAGGCTGAAGGGAAAGGGGTATGAAGCTTTGGCTACCAAGAATAGGAAGTTACCATTTCAGAATCTAAAAATATCTTTCACCATCTGTCCACTCGGGCACAGAATGATAAATGCAGATTAGTTCCTGGATGTAGACATGAATATTTTTATGTGTCAAGCTAATAATAATATCACCACTTGTGTGGATAGAGTTCCACCCCCATGTCCCCCCAGGGCAAGCTAAATGGAATGTACACATCGACTTGGCAGGCACTGATGGGGAAACCAAGGCAGAGGGAAATCTGGCAACACAATAAGGGTTACACGGCAAGTGAGCAGCTGGGAAAAACCCTGGCCTCCAACCCTCAGCCCAGAACTGAATCTTCTGAGTAAAGCAGGATGTGTTAACAAGTAGCAGAATAAATATAACAACAGCAGTAACCGCTCTTTACATCTAGAGTAACTCTGATTTTTTCCATGCTTTCCCCTGTGAAAATCATGATGATCTCTGACATTCCTAAAATATGTTACAGTCTAAAGGGGTTTCCTACTGAACTTCTTTCAGTCGACCATTTCAACAGGTAAGAAAAACGTTATGGTAGACTAATGAGATAAGAATAGGAACCCTCCCTCATTACACAGGTAAGGAAAAGGAGACTTGGAGAGAGGACAGTATTGACTTAAGATCACATCGTAGGAAGTTCATCCTGTCCATACACAGCAGATCCTATGATACTACAGCAATTTTGATTCAACGGGAAGCTGAGGTTTAGAATCCCCCTCTGTCCAATTAACTCAGCTCAGCTCAGCTCAGCTCAGCTCAGCTCAGCTCAGCTCAGCTCAGTTAAGCAGGCACCCTCAGTCCTGGCAGGAGGAGAAGACTGGAAGTGGATTTCCTGTGAAAGCCGCAGTTTTATCTTACTATTCTGGGGCTAAGGGACAGCTAGTGGCCATTTCATCTGTCTCAAGACTCCAAGACCCCTTGGCCCTGCTGGAAGTTGGGAAAACTAGGAGAGTCTAAAAGGAACCTGACAGTTACTTAGTTGGATCCAGCTCATCTTTTCTCAAAAGTCCAAAAAGTTTAGGTAGGTATTCATTTAGGCTGACTCAAATTCTGTTTTTCCTAGGAGGTTGGGAATGGATAGCAATTCTGAACTGCGAATCTTAGAAAGTGAAAAGGGACTTCTGGGACCTTTCCTTTGCCCAAGCTCAGTACTCAGAAAAAGGGGAGCAGGATCAGGGAGCCCTGGGGCCCTGCTCCAAGCTTCACACTATCTTCATCAGCCCCAAGCCTTCCTCATTCACACACCCTTGAGGATTTCTTTCTCTTTTCTTGCCCTATCCCCTCCCCCCTCAATGGCCAGATCAGAGAGGATGGCACCACGGTTGGTCAGTTTGAAGGCAGAGGGTAGGGAGGAGGTGGCAGGGAAGAAATCAGAGCTGCAATAGGGTGGGGCGGGGCGGAGGTCAGAACAGGAGGGGTAACTGAAGAGATCAGAGGGCTGGCGAAGCAGGCAACCCCTTGCTACCCCAACTCCTGGAATTCAGATCCCTTCAGCTGCAGATCTCTTACCTCCAGACCTGGCCGAGCTGCAGAAGGTGGATGAGGGTCTGCAGCAGCCAGACGCAGAGGCGGCAGCAGCGGCGGCGGTAGGCGCTGGCTGAGGAGGGCGCGGGCCGGGGGCCCAGCTCGGTGCTACCTTCTTTGGTCCGGAAGGCGATAGTACTGTCCTTGGTGCTGATGGCGGACTCTCCGGTGCCGCTGTCCTTGGTGCTGACGGCGGGTCCTGGGGCCCCGGCGGGCTCCGTGTAGTCGTAGACAAACCAGCGGAAGCTGAGCAGCTGCACGACAAGCGAGGGTAGAAGCACAAATAGCAACGTGAGGCCGAAGTAGGTGTGATGACCCTCCAGGTAGTAGGAGGCCGCCAGCCACAGGTCCGTGGCGCCGTCGGAGAAGAACACGAGCAGCGCGCACAGCACCCAGCAGCAGTCCCGTAGCTCATAGCGCGGCCCCGGGCCTGCAGTCCCGGTCACCCCGGAGCCCCCGACAGCCGCCGCAGCCTCCTCGTGCCCGCCCGTACCGCCCCGGGCTCCTCCGGCCGCCCCCTCCGGCCCCGGGCCGGCCGCGGCCGCCGCTCCATCCGACTTCGCGGCCATGTTGGCGGAGCAGGAGGCGGGGAGCGACTTCCGGGCGGCGGAGGGGGTGGGGTGCGGAGTGGGGAGGACCCTGTGCGGGCGGCTCCCGCCTCCTCCCTTCCTTCTTCTCCTCTTCTTCCTCCTCCCCTTTACTTCAATTATTCATTCCCCTTGGCGCCGCCCCCGCCCCTCCCCCATTCCGCCTGGGCTGTGGCCGGATGGGGCAGACCCCTTGGGAAGGGAGGGGAGAGCATCCTAGGTTACCCTCTCCCTTCTTCCTTGGAAGCTGGAGCCATAAGCGTTCTGCCTCTCCCTCTCTTCCCCCCTACGCTCCCCCCCAACACTCCACTCCCTTCTTTCCTCTTTTCTTCACTGTCCTCCTCTCCATCCTTTCCTCTTTCATTTAGCCCTTCTGTTTACCACTGATGACCTGGGTCTGAGAAGGGTGGGGAACCAGGGGCTTGGAAATAAGGAGGTGCTTATGCAGGAACCCCAGTAACCTTTAGCAAGAGCTTGATGCTAAACTGTGCTTTCTAGTTTCCTGAGTTGGAACATTGTTTCATCCCCTTCTTTGATCTTGAGAGGTCTCTTTTCTAACTGTCTTTTTCTTGTTTTGAAGCAGATAAAACTGCAGCATGGAGAGTTACTGTCTCTTATCCACTCTCCCTTTCCCCTCCTTCAGAGACTGTCTTCATTTAGCCTCAACCCTAGAAGAGCAGGGACATGAAGGGGATGCTATGGGGGTGGGAGGGGGGAGAGGAGGCAGGGAGCAAACACCAATTGGAGAAAATAGCAAGTGCCAAGGCCTGGAGGCATGAGACTGGAGGGCACGTTTTCAAGGAAATTTGGATCACATTTCTAGGGGGAGATAAAGTTGGGAAAGATGGGACTGGAGAGTTCTGAGGGATGAGAACCTAAAGTTCCAGAAGATGTGCTTTATCCAGGAAGCAATGGGGAAACACTGTAAAATGTGAGCAGATGAGTAATATGATCAGGATTTGGAAAAAAGACTGAGTCAGAGGAGAGAAGTGTTCACAGGGAAGCAGCCTGGGCGTGGAGAGACCAGAGGGAGACTATAACAGTAATCCAGGAGAAGAGGCAGTGCTTCTCCACATCATGGGTACCCTCAGCTCATCCCTCCATCCCTTTTTGCTCAGATTGGATATATTGGATATACCACAGCATTTTATATCTATACACACACCATTATATGTAATATATTATATGTAATATATTATATTATATATTACACTCATGTAGCAGTTTCTCTTTGCCTGGAACTGCTCGAAGCACTTTACGCAATTTATCTTCACAACTTGTTGGTTTACTTTTTTCCTCCTATTTTATAGATAAGAAACCAAGTCACAGAGAAGTGAGTTTGTTCCAAGTCACACAGTTAATAAATCAAATTCAAACCCATTGCCTGGTTGCACACTAGGCTTTGTTACTTCCTAAGGGAAGGAAAAGAGTTCAGTGAGAAGGGGAAGAAACAAGAGGGGAGAAGCAGGGGCTGGAGGTTTGGGGAGGACCACCCTGCCTCAGAGTGACGGGGAAGATGAAGGAGACAGCTGCCCTTGGTCAGGGAGGGGCTACCATCTGCAGTCTTGCAGCCCAGCAGGCCTTTCCTGTCCAGGGACTATTTTGGTTCCAGCAATGCTCAGGAGGTTGCAGTGCCAGCTGTGGCCCAAAACAGGAGGAAGAGTGCGGGTTAGTTTTCCAGGTTGGATTCAGAGCTGACAACCCATATCCATGGACATGTGTACACTAGTGGGAGTTTTGTGGGTCAGGTTGGAGGGACTTTGAATCCCAATATGATTTAGGCAGAGACAATATCTCTGCCATTTCTTTCTCTGTACAACACTAGGTAGGGAGACCCAAGGAGTACATCGAGCCCTGGACAGAGGGAAACTCTGACTCTGGATCTCCTTATGGGCCTAGGACCAATGACTACCATGTCTGTACCTCTGCCTTCTCATAGGTGCTTAGATGGCATTGGCAGAGTTAAGCTGTCACCGTTGAGCCCCAACCAAATGGAAGCAGCCCCTCCACCTCCCATGCTTCTCCAGATCCCAGAGTCAGCCTGTTCAAGCAGGCAGGAGAAGGTAACTTTTTATGTCTGTGATTCTGGAGTTGGGAACGTAGGTTCCCAACATCCTACTCCATGATCTTGGGCAAGTAACTCAATATTTCTTGGCTTCAGGGGAAAGAAATAATATGGGTAACCAGAGCTTTCCTCCTAGGGTTTTGCGGGTAATTAATGCTACCATGACACTTTAGTCTTTTCTTTCTTTATGTCAGTACTTTGGCAACTTATCATCTTAAATGTTTGCCTGTTTGGAATTACCTAGGAGTTTCATAAGAGTTCACTCTTTTTTTTTTTTAACAAAATCCCTAGTACTTAGAAAATATTTGGTAATTAGAGATGCCATATGTTGTATATTAGTGCTTTCAGTGCTAGCCAGATATAACTAACTAACTAACTAACTAACTAACTAAATAAATAAATAAATAAATAAATAAATAAATAAAACCCTTGGACCTTTGTTGGGAATCACTCTTTAGGAATAGCCCTCTCCACAGTTCCTTGATTAGCTGAGAGCTCAGATTATGTCTCTGCACCTTCTGCTTGGACGAGTTCCTAATAATATTCCTTTAGTTCCTGTGCAAACCAAGCACAATAAAATTGATGTAGCATTGTTTAAAAGGGAAAATACTAGAAGCAACCTAATGCCCATCAATAAGGAACGAACTGAATGAACCACTTCCTGACAACAGCAGGCATGTGGCAGTAATACAGAGAGGTCATCAAAGGAAAAAGCAAGGGACAGAAGTGGGGCAAAACTCAGTAAAAAGGGGGGATCATAATTTGTATTTTAACTTTTTTGTATATGTATGATGAAACTTTGGAAGTTTATGTAAGAAGGTAAAAAGAGATTGCTGAAAGGGGCACTGGGCGGAAGGTGAATAAGGATGGGAGATCTTATTGTATGCCTATGTTTAATGTTTTTGGAATCTTGTGAAAGCATTTCCCTATTAATAAAGTAAAGAAATAGGGTCTCCCTGATGGCCTAGGGGTTCTCAGCACTATCACGGCTATAGTCTGAGTTCAATCCCTGGAGCAGCAGGGAGTTCAATCCCTGTCTCCCCCGCTGCTCCCTTAGCAGTGTGTTTTAGTGAATCCACCTGTTCTGCCCCCATTCAGTCTCTGGCGAATCCTCTCACCACCCCCCCACACCTCTGGCCTGCACCCCAGCCCTTCTATGCAAGTAAATAAATAAATAATAAAGGGGACAAACAACTGCTACTCAGTTATGCTGAAAGGGATCGCATGGGGATGGGTGGTGCGTGTGATCAGATTTTTCTAACCAAAATTCAGAAATCTGAATTTTCCTCTAAAATCTTTCAATTGAAACGTGGACTCCAAATTTTCCCAAACATTTTTCAGGCCGGATAAATAGGTCAGTGGGTCAGTTGTGGCCTAAGCACTGCGCGTTTCAGCTTCAGCTCTACCGGCGCTCTGCTCCCACCGCTGGGCTTCTTTAGTGCCCGTGTCGCCACCCCCACGGTGAGCTGCAGACAGAACAGTGCCTCGTCCCGCCAACCCGATCCGCCCAGCCTCTTGGGACTGTGACATTTGGAGCTTTTAACTCAAGATCTGGAAGGCAGAGAGGGGTTGTGAACTCTCAGATAATTCCCTCCCCGGAGTCCTGCGGCTTCGAGGCCCAGCTGCCTCCTGCTGCCCACCCATCTGTCCCTGGGAGGTGGGGACAGCACTGGGGCTGGCACTGATGGGGTGGGTAGAAGTTCCCGCTCTGAGCCTCAGATCACTGGGCTGTGTCCAGACCCAGAATCCAAGAGGAGAAACCTACAGATTGTGAGAAAAGAAAAACAGGCATGGCTGCACCGCGTTGCCGTATGCCTTAAGTAACGGACCCAACTGCCAAATGCCAGAACTGGACGTCCTCAGGGACCACCTCATCCGTCCCCTCACTGCACAGACGGGGGGACCCATCTCTGCCCCCCCTCACTGCCCCAGGCCACAGCCTTGTCACCTCTCTCCTGAACAAGTGGACTGCACCAGCTTCCTCACTGGGCTCCCCTCCAAATGTTCAATTTCCACCCTTGAGCTGGAAGGACCTTTTTAAAAGGGAGATCTGATCAGGCCCCAGGTCTGCTTAGAACCTGCGACTTCTTCCTGTCTTGCTTGGAGCCAAAGCCCCAGCTTGCCTGTAATCTCTCCCTTGTTCTCCCCTTGATCTGTTTCTCTGTCTTCCCCCCACTCATTCTATTCCAGTCACATCGTTTCCTTGCTGTTCCTTTAACACGTTTATCACAGGGTTTTTCTGTTCCTGGTGTCCTCTCAGGGACTCGCGAGCCTCCATCTTTCTCTTCTCTGAAATGTTGTCTCTTCCTGATTGTTTCCCCTGACCCTTCAGCCCCATGCCTGTTTTATTTTTTATTCCAAGAATTTGTGATGTGATGTTATAATTTGTATGTATTTGTTTCTTATCTAGAAGGTGAGGTCCACGGAGTCAGCCACGAAGCTTGTGCTGTTCACCAGCGTGTGCTTGGCGCTAATAGGAGCTTGGCACCGAGATGCCCAATGGTCCTGAGCCAGCTGTCACTTGAAAGGTCACAGGTTTCTGGGCCTCCCTGGTGGCGCAAGGGGTTGAGCGCTGCACTGTGGACCTTCTGCAGCCACTGCAGTATGAGTTCGATCCCCGGCCAGGGAGGGGACTCACGTGACACAGCAGACCTCTCCTGCCTCGCCTGCTGCTCCCCTCAGCAGTGTGTTTCAGTCAGTCTGCCTGTTCTGTTCCCTGCTCTGTCTCTGGTGGATCCTCTCACCCCCCGCCCCCGCCTCTGGCCTGTATCCCAGTTCTTGTATGCATAAATAAATAAGATCTTGAAAAAAAGAAAAGTCCACAGGTTTCCAACTCAGGTAACAGCCAGTCCTGACTCTGCCCCCACCTACTTAGGTGACTTGAGCAAGTCACCCCTGCTCTCTGGGCCCAGTTTTCATTTGCAAAATAAGGGGATCATGACGTCTTCTCAACCCAACACTTCTGGATGTCTTCTCTCTTCCCATGTTACTATCTTCCCTGTGTGATCTGAAAGTCCTTAAGCAAACACAATCGTGCTTACTTATCATTCAAGTCACACATTCATAGGTCCAAAATTCAAAGGTACAAAAGGGACACAGCTGTCTCTCTTACCACTTCCTCTTACCAGCTACTAGGTCCCCTTCCTGAGGGCAGCTGCTTGAAGAAGTTTTTCTCTTCTCTCTCCCCTATTCCACCATTAAAAAATTATCAGTAGTTTAATTGTATATGGTTCTGTAACTTGCTCTTCCCACCTCATATAACAGTATATTTTTTAAAGATTTATTTATTCATGCATACAAGAACTGGGGTACAGGCCAGAGGTACAGGGGGTGAGACAATTGCAGGTTGACCAAAATACACTGTGGAGGGGCACAGCGGGTGAGGCAGAAGAGGTCCTCTGCGCCATGTGGGTCACTTTCCTGGCCAGGGATCGAACTCATGCTGCAGTGGCTGCGGTTGCTTCATAGTGCGGTGCTTAACCCCTTGCGCCACCAGGGAGGCCCTCGTATAACAGTATTTTAGACACTGCTCTGTGTCGGTGCCCAGAAACTTTCCTGTTCTTTTTCAAGACACCGCAGCAATCCATTGAAACAATATATCATAATCTGCTTCACTAAACGGTGGACAATTAGGTTGTCCCCAGCCTGCTATAATACGTCTGTGAATGACATTGAGGACACCGTTTTGGATATGATATGTGAAGTATATGGACTTGTTGATGAAACAGTATGTGTGTTCATAATTTCGATAGATGCCCTCTGTGGAGGTGATTTCAATGTATTCCCATACACCAGCATGAAGTAAAGATGCTCATAAAAGCTCTCTTAAAATGGACTACAGTAGTCCCCAAAACTACATAGAAATGGGGAAATTACTCCACCTCTCTCAGCCTGTTTTCTCTTCCATAAAGTGAGTATCTTACTTTATAGGGCTGTGGTGAGGATCAAAGGAGAGTGTCTGAAAAGTGCTCAGCAGAGTTCCTGGAACACAGTGAGTTCTTTATAAAGGTCAGCCGTTCCTTCTCTGCCTAATGTTATTATGCCTCTGTCCCCACACGTGAGTCCTGCAGGAGCAAGAGGCTTGTCCGTCTTGCTCACTACTATAGCAAAGCTCCTGACTAATGGGAGCTGCCCAATAATTATTTATTGAATCAATGAGTTCATCCTCCAGCTTTCCTCTGCCCACCAGGCTCCCCAATATGACCTAACTCCTTATCGACCCATTCAGTTTCATCTTCTACCTCTTCCACCCCTTCTTTTGGCTATGTTCCTTCTTGCCACAGTGCCTTTGCACTTGCTAGTTCCTCTGCCTAACATCATTTCTCTACCATGCTTCTACCTAGTGCTTCTGCATCTGCTTAGTTTTCTTCTATTCATCCTAGATCTCAGGTCAAATGTTACTTTTGTAAGAAAATTTCCCATACCTCTATTAATTTAATTTATAGATTAGGACCCCCTTCTACACAGTCTCATTGGTCTCTGAGATTTTCATTTGCACTTTATCACCACTAGGAACATGCATGAATTTCAGTCTTACCCTTGTGACTGAAAGCCTGTGAAACTCAGGACCGGGTCTGTCCTACTTACCCCAGGTCCCCAGGGCCGACCCTGATCGGGTCATCAGTGACCCTTGCTGTGCATGAATGAGTGAATGCAGCATGCACTTTACAGATGAGTTGAGTCACTTGTCCCCCCTCAAGAAAGGGGAACACTGGGCTCCATGATTCACCTTTCCAGGGCAGTGAGCTACTTCTCATAGGTTCTGGTTGGTGAAGAAGAAAAGAGGAATGAAGAGATCAGACCCTTAATTCCCTGCAAGGCACGATGAGGTCATGGTCTCACCCAGTCCAGCAGACCTCTCCTGAGGCATCCTCTGAGGGTCCTCATTACCCAAGGGGAAGCCCATGGCCTCAGTGTGTCCCCAGCCCAGCGAGAAAGGCAAAAGTAGAATCAGGAAAGTGATAGAAGCCAGAAGAAAAGGAGGGTCAAAATCCCTCTGGAACACCTGAGGGGGAGTGACCCTTTCAGGGGGCCAGCCCAGGCGCAAGAGGAGGATCTTCTAGAAGGAAGGATCTTATGGGGAGTGTAGGTGCTCCACCAGTGTAGAAGGGAAGCAAAGGATATTCCAGGCAGAGGGCTACAGTCAGAGCAAGGTAGAGGGGTGGGAAAATTAGGGAGTATTTGGGAACTAGGGCTCAAGAAGAGTACAGGAAGACGAGGGAAGGAAGTTGAGCTCACAGATAAGAGTCAGGAGATGTCTCTGAATGATCCCTGCAGCGCTACTTACAGTCCCTCAGGGTGGAAACAACTTAAATGTCTACCCACAGAGAATGGTCCTGTAACCGTGAACACCACCACACTGGCAACCACACAAAAGTGGATGATACCCACTACTGGTGAGGCTGTGTGTCCCTCATAGCCTTCTGGAAAGGAATGGGGTAGAATTTAGTATCTAGTGTTTAGGAAGTGTGTACATGCCCCGTGCCTCCAGCAGCAATCTAGAGCAGTGGGTGTGCCCCTGTGTGTGAGGACAAAAAGGGAACTCAGATAGCCCTAACCAAGGGAGAGGACAAATGAAAGGTGGTGGAAGCAGCTATGAGTTTTCAGAGCTGCCAGGAGCAAAGAGCTAGAGGTACACAGAATACACGCACAGATCTGAGAAACATCAGATGAGCGGGGAAATGAACATAACTTACAGGACAGTAACATTTATGTGGATTAAAAATGCATCCGAGTTTATCAGCATGTACTAAAACTGGAAATAGCAGCAACCCCACTTTTGGGAAAACACAACAGAAATGCACGCATACGCATACCCAAACACACCCACACACACCACTGTTCACATCTGCACTATTTGTAATAGTCCCAAATAGCTGGATTAGCTGGAAACCACCACATGCCCACCCCCAGCAGAACTGTTTCATTGTGGTATAGTCATGCAATGGAATATTCTACAGCCTTGAGAGTAACTGACCCACAACCACACAGGGTAATAGAGATGAGTGTCAGGAACAAAATGCTGAGTGAAAGAAGATACAAAATAGCACACAGTGTGTGATCCCATCTGTATAAAGTTCCAAAACAAGCAAAACCAAACTGTGGTTTTAGAAGTCAGGCAGTGGTTTCCCTTGAGGCAGTGGCTGGGAGGGCTGGGACGGGAGCGCCTGGCCTGCTGATGTTGTATTGCTTGATCTGAGTCCTGGTTACATGGGCTTATTTAGGCTTTGAAAGTTCATGAACTGTATAGTTAGGACTTTTCACTGTTCTCTGGGTGTTATACCTCAGTAAGAACTAAAACACTATATGGGGCCTCCCTGGTGGTGCAAGGGTTAAGCCACAGCCAATGAAGCATGAGTTAGAACCTTGGCCAGGGAGCTGACCCCACATGGCACCGCAGACCTCTCCTGTCTTGCCCACTGCTCCCCTCAGTGGTGTATCTCAGTCAATCCACCTGTTCTGCTCCCCACTCTGTCTCTGGTGAATCCTTTCACCACCCCCCACCCCGTACCTCTCACCTGTACCCCAGGTCTTGTATGCATAAATAAATCTTTTTTAAAAGCTATATAAACACATACAACAACTGCTATGCATTTTACAAGAAATTTCACCTATTTGAAATTCAACAAGTATATAACAGTAGACAAGGTTTCAGTGAGATTAGAAATCAGTGAGGGTGGAGGGGAGAGGAAAGAAATTACATAAACAAGAGAGGATCCTTGCAGATTAACTTGCAGAGGAACTCTACTTGTGTGCATGAAAATTCAATGCAAAATTTATCTCTGCAAAACAGATAAATGAATGAAGGACAGTGCTATGCACCACAGGCTATAGCTGTCAGAAAACAGGAGCGAGATCGAAATCCAGGGCACGTGGGCGGCAGAGGGTTGCACTTGGATGCAAAGTCCTCCATCCCACCTTCTTCCCCTGCCATGCACACAGCAGTTCTGGGCCTTTAAATGAGTATCACAGTTCTGAAAAGACACACCCAAACTGGGAGCCCAGAGGGAACGGAGATGGGGGAGAGACATCAAAAGGAACTTTTGTCTTTCCTGTAATATTTTCATTTTTATTATGAAGAATCTGTTCATATTTCTTCTTTTTTTAAAGATTTATTTATTTATGCATACAAGAACTGGGGTACTGGCCAGAGGAGTGGGGGGTGGTGGTGAGAGGACCCACCAGAGACAGAGCAGGGAGCAGAACACGCAGATGAACTGAAACACATTGCTGAGGGGAGCAGTGGGTGAGACAGGAGAGGTCGGCTTTGCCATGTGGGTCCCCTCCCTGGCCAGTGGCAGGGACTGTACTTGTGCTGCGGTGGCTGTGCTTTGCTTCATAGTGTGTTGCTTAAACCACTGCACCACCAGGGAGGGCCCTTGTTTTGTTTTTTTCTATTCATGGAATTTAAAATGAATGGATTTTGTACTCAAGGTCGTAGGAAAGATCAGTTCAGAGCAGTTCTGGATTTGTACTCTCTTTGAGGTTATTTAAGATATTTTCTTTCTCAACCCTTTATTGTTTGTTTTGGGGACTGGCACACAGATGTTTCAATTTGTACACAATTCTTTAAATACTAAAGATCTAAAAAGCCATGTCATTGTGATTCTTCTCTGAACAGTTATTCCAATGACTTTTTAGCTTACAATCTGAAGGCAAATTTTCCTTATCAGGACATCAAAGAACCAATATCTTCAAATGTTGATAAACTGTCACATTCTAAGTCCCACTAATTCACAATTTGGTGTCCTATATACTACATACTCAAATTTTAATCTCTCACAGCACCTAAACAAAGTTATTAGGAAAATTAGACAATTATCACCCAAGAGATGTTATGCAGGAAAATCTGACAGGAGAACCACGATCAAGGAAAAGTTGCTGTTCTTTCTTTCTTCCTTTACTTTTAGGAAACAATCCTACCAAAACCCAACGTGGAAACAAAATTAAATGTCCAAGACATTAAATGCACGACGCTGACTCTAGCGTGCCTTTGGTGGGAGAGACCACCCCCACCTACGGCTGTCACATGAACACTCAGGACAGACAGGCCCTCATTAGTTAACTAGTGGTGCTAACTAAAACGAAACAACCTGGCAATGATTCCACTTCTTAAAAGCATTTACACCTGGGGCCTCCCCGGTGGCACAAGGGGTTAAGCACCTCACCATGAAGCATCCTTAGCGACTACAGCATGAGTTCAATCCCCGGCCAGGGAGGTGACCCAGTGGCGCAGCAGACCTCTCCTGCCTCACCTGCTGCTCCCCTCAGCAGTGTGTTTCAGCCCATCTGCCTGCTCTGCTCTCCACTCTGTCTCTGGTGAATCCTCACCCCCGCACCTCTGGCCTACACCTCAGTTCCTGTATGCATAAATAAATAAAGCAAAGCTTTTAAAAAAGTGTTCCCCTAGACTGTGCAAGAAGGGAGACAGGAAATGCTGACGAAACGCAGCACATGACATTCACCAAACTTGGTTCTTTCTCTCCTGGGCACCAGAAGTGGCCGCGCCTGGGTCTAGTCTCTCCGGGAAGTCTTCTTTAGGTTGTTTAGCCACTGGGGCCCTCTTTCCCTTTGCTCCTCTTTCCCCTCTTGCTTGCACTGCTTTGTCTGAAGACTTCTCCTTTCCTGTTGCCTTTTTGGGCTTTGTTTTCACTTTTGCAGGAACAGGTTTAGTGACAGCCTCGCCCATCTCCTCTTGGGCCCCTCCTTGGCCGATCCCTACCAGCCGGCCTTCCTCTTAGGCACTGCTGCCTTGGCGCTGGTGCCTACAGGGTGCCTGTGGGCCTCCGTGCCTAGAGCACTTGTGACAGCGCCTGTCCTCTGTCAGCCCCTCCTGCCACCACAGCAGCTGCCCCCCAAGCAGCAGGGGCCCTCAGGGTGTGTGTGTGTTGAGGGGGAGACCCTACTTAAGATGCTTAGAGTCAAAGCATGGAACCATCTGTTGCCTGATGAAATCAAGGCCTGGGGAGTTGGGAGACAGGTTCCCACCTGGAGTCCCCATCTGGCTACATGACCTTGGGAGGGTCTCAGCCCCTTTCCAGGCCTCAATGTCCTCATCTACCTAATGGGAATCAGACTGCTGCATTACCCAGGATGTGGGAGGATGAAATGAAGGCACATGAGAATTGCATGAATATAAGGGATTATTCTCTGGGTCAGAGGAGGAGAGGGTGTGGAGGCCTCCCCTCCACCTGCCAACCCACCAGGGCACAAAGGAAGCAGAGGGAGGAACTAGGGACCACCCGGGAGAGCAAACAGCCCATCTGTGGGACAGGGGCACATTGTCAGCATCTGGGAGGCCCAGCCTGGACCGCTCACATCTCAGAGCCCATGGGGCAGCCACCCAGGCTGCTGGAAAACTGGGAAAATGAGCTGACTTCTCACCGCTTCCAGCCCCTGTGCAGCCACAGCCCTGTTACCTCTCAAGACCCCCAGCATCAACCTCCCACCCTTCTACCCCCACACACACAGAGGACTGTACCACCTTTGTACCTTTTAGTCCATCCTGTCACTACAGTCAGAGGGAGCTTCCACAAAGCAAACCCAGTTACATCCATCTCGTCCACCCCTGCTTGCGCAAAACCCTCTGGGAGCTTCGAGTGGTCTGAGAGCAAGATCCCATCCCCTTATCCTAACCAATAAGGACTGGCATGATCTACCACCCCCATCCTGTGCCTGCAGCACAGGGGCAAAGAGCCTGGCTCAGAGAGACTCTGCCTTGGTTAGAATTCTAGCTCATTCATTCATTCATTCATTCAGAAAGGTTCACTGAGCACGGACTGCATGTCAGGCACTGTTCTAGGCATCGTTACTCACCAGTAACAAATGAGACAAAGTTCCCTGCCTTGTGGAACTTTCTTTCTAGCAGGGGGAGGTTAACAACAAATACTAGCAGTAAATGCCATAGCACGCTGGAAAGTGATAGATGTCATTAAATGAAAGTAAAAAGTAGAGCAGAGGAGGATGACTAGGAATTCCGGGAGGGGAGGAAGTTGCATTTTTAAATAGAATGGTCAGGGCAGGTGGGTCTCATGGAGAAAATGACACTTAAGTGAAGAGCATGGAAGGTGACAGAAAGTGACATGTAGATGTCAGAGGCAAGTCGGGCGGAGGGAACGGGCAATATAGAGGCCCGAGGTGGGCTGCACCAGGCTTGTTTGAGAACATCGCTGGAAGAGGCCTCAGAGTACGCATGCCTTGCAGGAGTTTGATTTTGTGGACTGCGATGGGAGGGTTTTGACCATAGAGGAGTCGGGAGGAGAGCAGGGAAGGAGAGGAAGCCATGTGGGGCTTACGGCTGTCATGGGTGACCACTGCCTCCTGACCCCCCAGGGGGAGTGCAGGAGGATAAGTGATGCCCCAGAGTCATCTACCCACCCCTACCACCGCCCAGGCAAGAAAGTGGCCTCTTCCAGCTCTGATATGATGGGTTACAGCTTGGAGGGTCAGTAAGCCCCCCGGGGAGGCTCCAGCAATCTAAGGCAGTCCTCCCTAAGGCGAGAAGTGGGTGCTGGTTACTAAATACTCACCCCAGAGGAGCACAAAAACAGCAAAAAGCTGGAGCCTCATTCTTGCCTGCAGTCCCCAGAGATGAAACCCCCAGCAGTTACATCCCTTTTGGCCTGCGGTTGTGGGGGTGACAGACAGGGCTCATTCCCCCGTGTGACTGTATACTTATTCTGGCCCTGGTGGTGCAGAGGGTCAAGCACTGCACTATGACGCAAACTGCAGCGACTACAGCATGAATTCAATCCCTGCACTGGCCTGGAGGTGACCCACATGGTGCATTCTCTGTCTCTGGTGGTTCTTCTCACCTTGCACACATCGGGTCTGTACCCCAGTGCTTGTATGCATAAATAAATAAATCTAAAAAAGGAAAAACTTAGTAGGGATTACCCTACTAAGGGCTCGCCCTCTGCAACATCCTAATGTCACAAGGCAAGCCAGCATTTGATGCCTTCTGGGATGAGGACCTAGTTACCCTGGACCTAGCTCTGCTCATCCTTGGATACTTCAGATGTTAGAAAGTTCCGCTCATTCACTCTGCAAACTCTGACTGCATACCTACTGTGGTGCTGAAGGCTCTGAAGACACAGCAGTAAATGAGACAAGGAACTCATGACAGGAGAGGGAAGTGATTAGAGGAAAAAGATGGGGTGGCAGGTGTCAAGATGGGGAAAGCCCAGGAAACTGTGGGGTCTCTTGGGGACTCCTGACTCTGGGCAAGAGGGGACACCAAGCTGGGAAATATGTGGTAGTGACATTGGTACAAAGGTGTAGGAGAAAATTAATTCAGGTTGATGCAGAAGCTGTGAACTTCCACCATCTGCACTGCTGACCCCTGATACAGCAACCATCCTCTCTTACCTGACGACTTTAGCACTCGCCTCTTGGGTATCCTACAGAAGGGGATGGTGGAGGCTCTCCAACATAGGGACAAGGAAGTCAGCAGTCACTCGCTCCTCTCTCTTCTTAGTTGAATGTCAGCGTAAGGGCTTTTGTTCACAGAAGTGCCCAATCAGCCCGCATCTGTTAGCAGAGACAAGAGGAAGCCACAGGCACATGCAGTATGTCTGCAGGCAATCCCCAGGGAGAGCCTGTCAGTTTGGGTGGAGACACCAACAGCCTCTTCCATAGCCCTGTATTTTTTAAAAAATATTTTTATTTTTTTATTCATATAAGAACTGGGGTACAGACCAGAAGTGCCAGGGGTGAGAGGATCCACCAGAGACAGAGCAGGGAGAGAACAGGCAGATTGACTGAGATACACTGCTGAGGGGAGTAGCAGGCGAGGCAGGAGAGGTCTGCTGCGCCATGTGGGTCCCCTCCCTGGCAGGGGATCAAACTCGTGCTGCAGTGGCTGCAGATGCTTCATAGTGCGGTGCTTAACACATTACACCACCAGGGAGGCCCAGCCCTGTATTTTAATGCCTCCTTCCCCTTTCTGACCTTATCACCTACCTTCTCCCCCTTGCTCATTCTGTTCCACCTACACTGGCTTCATTGTTCTTCCAACTTGCCAAACA
This sequence comes from Galemys pyrenaicus, assembly GCA_019455555.1. Classification (NCBI taxonomy): domain Eukaryota; kingdom Metazoa; phylum Chordata; class Mammalia; order Eulipotyphla; family Talpidae; genus Galemys; species Galemys pyrenaicus. Next base: position 981,497 of record JAGFMF010011394.1, read on the forward strand.
AAGACAGGTTTTGGGGTCATTATTTTTGCATTTCCTCTGCATGGAATGATCTTTCTCCAGATATCCACATGGCTCCTTCACCTTCTCCACATCATTCCTCAAAGCCACCTCTTCAAAGAAGTCCTCCCTGACCACTTTATCTCAAAATAGCCTCACCCTCATCCCCTTCCACCTCACCCTGCTCTATTGTTCTCTCACCAAACTGGAGGACTCGGAGTGCCAGGACCATTTCTGGTATTGCTCATGGTGTATTACACAGCCAGGAGAGTCAATAAATATTTGTGAAATAAATGATTCTTACACAAAGTGGTTCTAAAAAGAGCCCTTCCAAGTCTGATGAGCTCCAAGTCTTGATATGACCTGCCCCATACTTCCAGAGGCCCAGGACCCCCATAAGGGCCAGTCACAGCCAAAGAGCTGCCAATGAGGGGTCTTCCCTCGGCCTCTCCCCATCAAGGCCCATCTGGCAGGGTCACCCTGGCCCAGTCCTCTTTGGCCCCCAAGGTGGAAAAGACCCAGGTCTGCAGTCCAGGCTCCAGGAGTGCCTGCTGATCCCGGTTTCTCCTTTGCAGTTCCCCTTTCCTTCACAGGGCCTGTGCCTGCATTTCTGAACCAGAAGGTGTTTACACAAAACATCCTGGGTTTGGTGACAAATTCACCCTCCATGAGGAATCCCTAATGAATCTCCTTCTTTCCCCACACCAGGAGGCTTCGGGGAAAATTAGCTCTGTCTTTGGCTAACGCTGTTGAAGGCAGCCAAAGGCCAGTCTAAGAGAGGGTGTTTAACAAAAAAGAGAGAGAGAGAGGAGGGTCACAATCTGTTCTAGAGACAGCTGTGGTATAGACACCACAGTGCTTCTAGATGCATGTTGGCCCCCTGGTGTGCTGTGTGACAAAGCGTTGCCCTTCCCCTGGCCTCAGGCTGTTCCTGTGTAATGGGGCAGTAATAGTCCCGCTGTACAAAGATTGTTGTGGAATTCAAGTAAGGTAAGTGGAGTCAAAAGGCGTGGACTTGCAGCCAAAAGAGGAGAATAAAAAGTGGAGCCCGGGAGACAAGCTTAAAAATAAATCCTGAGCCTTCCTGCTGGTGCAAGGGGTAAGTCACAGCACTAAGAAGCCGTCTGCAGCCACTAGGGACAAATTCCATTCCCCAGCCAGGGAGGTGATCCACATGGCACAGCAGACCTCTCCAGCAGGTCCCCCGCTGTTCCCCTCAGCAGTGTGTTTTGGTCCATCTGCCTGTTCTGCTCCCCACTCTGTCTCTGGTGAATCCTCTCACCACTCTCCTCTCCCTCCACATCCCTGCCCTATACCCCGGCTCTTGTATGCATAGATAAATAAATCTTTAAAATAAAATAAATAAATCTTTAAAATAAGTTAATCCTGCCTCCTTTCCCATCCTGAGGAAAGACAATGAGTGCTACTTTTATCCACCCGCATCGCATATATTGGAAACTAAATGTGTCAGCCGTTACATGTAAGTCACAAGGACACACGGGTCTCCTCAGTGTTCCTCAAACAGGGGAAGACACATTTCCTCACAGCCCTTGTCAAGGCCCGCCAGAGTAAAATGGGTCTTTGAACTCTAATGCGGGACATTAGGGGCACCCAGCAGTAGAAAATTCAGACCCCCTTGAATTCAGCCCCTCTGAATGGGGGTACCGAATTCGTGTATGCGGAATACCCTTAGGGAAAAATATTTATGGAGAAAAAAGATACAGGAAAAAAAAACAACCCAAAAACCAAGTGGACCCATGTGATCAAATACGTGTTGCTCAAGGGTAACTGTTTTGTCATTAATTGCTGTTACTTCCCACTAGGATGGAGTTGCACGAGGTCGGGGCCTTTGTTTTACTCACTGCGGCATCCTCAGCACCAAAACTGGCCCATAATAAGTTGCTCAAGAATATGTGAACTCAGGGACCTCCAGGCAGGAGGCAGCGCCCAGGACGTGCTCCCCGGGGCCTGCAGGGGGCGCGCCAGCCCCGCCCCAAGGCTAGACTCCGCCTCTCTCCTGCGGCTGACAGATTACGTTAAAGTAAGCGCGTCACAGTCTTTAAATTGAGCATGCGCGCTGGGAACCCTGTTAGAGCGGCGCATGCGCATGTAAGCGGGGTCAAAGCTGGGCCTGAACAGAGCTTGAGCCGGCGGTAGTGGATCCGCTGGGCACCATGCTGTCACCTGAGGCAGAGCGGGTGATGCGGTACCTGGTGGAGGTTGAGGAGCTTGCAGAGGAGGTGCTGGCAAACAAGCGACAGGTGAGAGGCCTGTCGGCGGCGCTGAGGCCGGGTTGGGGGGTTGGGAGGTAGGGATCTGGCGTGTGCGCGGTAGGGAAGTGCGCAGCCTCCGGGATCTGGCTCCGGCCGGCTGTGAGTGGACCGGGGCTGGTGATCGAACGGCTTCTACGAGGACGTATGGCGGCTGTGCAATAATGTGGGCTAAATGCGTGGCACAGCCCCACTATTCCGTCGTTTTTATTCGACATCTGTTAAGTGTGCGTCCTCTCGGTGCTCGGCATCCGCTCACCACGCGTGCCCTGCGACCCTGATCCATTTCACAGCGCAGTTCCTGGGTTCCTTTATTGGCCTGGGGTGCGCAGCTCGGGTCAAGACCGTGAGGGAGACGAGGAGCAAAAAAGACAACCTGAGTGGTCTTGTGATTGTCAGGACGCTGAAAGAAGACGGGTCTCGGTTGTGGGGGCCTTGTAGACCTACACAGGAATTTGGGTCCAGTTTTAAACCTTTGACAGGAGCTCATGGTGGGACGGAGCTGGAGATGATGCAGTTGTATTTAGACTTTTAAAAGATATCTGCTCTACCGAGCACAGAATATAGAGGAATAGGCTAGGGGCTGGTGAGGGGCCATTGTCATGGTCCAGGTGAGTAACTGGTTTGGATTTGGTGATGGAGACGAGAGAGTGGGTCAAATATATTTTGGGCATGAACTCAGTGGGCCTTAATAATGTTTACATATAGGGGTGAGGAAGTAGGAGGAACCAAGAATGACTCCTGACACCTGAATGGCTGATTTAGTGAGTAGGGGAAGAGCCCATTAAAGAAAACACTGCATGGGGGGAAGAAGGGCTGGACAATACTGTTAATAGTTTACCATGTAATAATTGGGTGCCAGGTACATACAGACTCATTTAGTTCCAAATTCAATTATCTGTGAGGCTCACATTTCTGTTTTTCAGAGGAGGAAGTAGGGAGGTGAAATAAAACAGCTCAATGCGGGCAGAATTCAAACGTGTGTATTCCGACTCCAGAGCCAGCGCTTTTGAGTGCTTTCTGCAGTGCTGCCTCATTTCCTCAGGTGAAACTGTGCAGTTAGCACCATCTTGGTGCCCCCACCCCTGCTGTACCAGATTAGTATTGTTGGGTTTCTCATGCTAAAAGGTCAGAATCAGTGCAGTTTTCTACTCTCTTGGTGATCGTGACATCACTAAAGCTTCAGAACTATCCTTCCAGTGGAAAAGGAAAGCATACATTTACCAGCACCTTCTCTGGGGGGAAATACCTGCACAAAACATTATCTCTCAGGACCTGGAGCCTGAGTGGGAGGAGAAATAAGCCATGTACTGGTCCATTTTAGGCGGGATGTCGCAAGTAACCCAGGAATGCTGCCGTGTTGTTTTTAGGTTTTAATAGACCTTGCTCTGTTGAGAGGTCACAGGTCAGGGAAAGAGGTAGCTGAGTTTCCTTCTGGCCCTGTGCTTTTCAGATTGTGGACCTGGACACCAAAAGGAATCAGAACCGGGAGGGCCTACGGGCCCTGCAGAAGGATCTCAGCTTTTCTGGTAAGTCAGGACTTCTTCATTGTAACCCCAGAGGCCTGTTCAGTTTTCCATCTAAGGCCTTCACCTTGCCTCTAGATAGTGACCAGGCAGGAGGCCACAGGTGTGACACAGCCTGTGGGGAGGAGGAGGGAGAAATGTTGGTCTGACCCCAGGAGAGAGTATGTTTTCACATACTGACGACTCAGGATTTCAGCTGCTTGCCGCAGTGACAGATCATTAGCTGCTGGCTCATCAGCACCGGCACTAGGAAATGCTGGGCTTTACTAATGAGTAAAGCAACAAATGCATAATTAAAAATTGTGAGAGAATTGGACACGGGCAGGGGAAGGGGGCAGACAAGGGACTGGTGAGGGGCCATCATCGTGGTCCAGTAAGAGGTAAGTCACAGTGGTATGGAGCCTTTTTGTATGAAATGAAGTGGTTATGACAGAGTAAGCAAGGGGGGAGGAGCATGGCGTGACGTTGGAGAGATGGGTAGAGGTCCAGCCATAATGAAAGACCTTGAGAGTTAACTGGAAAAGTTTAAGTTTTGTTTAAAGTCCACTGGAAAGCCTAAAACTTCCCAGCCGCTTCTCATCACCAGAGTAAACTCTGGACCCCACGTAATCAGGCCCCCTTGAATTACCCAGCATCACCCTCTCCCTCATCGCCTGCATCCACTCTGGTCTCCTTACTGCATCTAACACCACAAGCACGTTGGTCTTTGTTCCTGCTTCCACTCTTGGACTTGCTCTTCCCCCAGATGTCTGAGGGGCTCACACCCTCACTTTCTTTGGGTCTCTGCCCAGCTGCCATATAACAGTGAAGCCTTCTCAGACTTAGTATAAGGAACCAGTCCTTCCCCTACTCAGGCCATCCCTACCCCCCTTAGTCTGCTTGATTTTTCTCTAAAGTACTTGGATCTGTCACAGTTAGACAAATCATCTTTTTTACTCCCTTTTCTCCATGGTAACAAGTTCTCCAGGAGCAGGAACTCTGTCTTATTCTGCTGTGTTCTCAGCCTCTAACAATCCCTGGCAGAGAGTAGATGTTCCTAGATAATTGTTAAAGGAATAACCATTTACCATTTCAGAAGACGTGATGGTTTGCTTCGGGAACATGTTTATCAAGATGCCTCACCCGCAGACGAAGGAAATGATTGAGAAAGGTAAGGCCTCTAGACGGGGTTCAGGTGCACAGCTGCCTAGCCTCTTTTAACCTGCAGCTCTTTTAACCTGCGATCGAGTCACGCGCGGGGTGGCTCAATGAGAGGTAGCCAAGGGTTCGTACTACGTGGGGTTTGGTTCCTGTTCTGTCACTGGTGTTTTGTCATGTCCAAAGGGGAAACACATCTGTGTGACAGCACAGTTGTTGTGAAGTTGAAATGAAACAGTGTTTGTGCCAAGCAGAGTGCTTGCTTCTTCGTGAGGAATGAGTTGGACCACCCAAAACAAAACGCAGAAAACCCAACAATTTGAGGCTGAGGGATGTGGAGTTCGGGTTTTCTCATATGAGAAGTTCAGACAGGGGCAGCCTAGGACTGGCACAGCTGCCGGGCAGTGTCCTCTCAGTGTGTCCGTGTGGTGGTTTATCAGCCCTTCAGGCCTCATAGCTTCATGCCAGCCTGGGAGGAGGAAAGGGCTTTGTCCACAGATGGCCTTGTCTTCTATTTTGGGAACCAGGCCATCTTCCTCAGGTACTTCAGGCCTATATTGGCCAGCGCTTAGTCACATGACCACCCAGAGCTACAGGACAGCCCGGCAGCGTGAGCTTTTACTTTCACACGCTTTGGGCAGCTGGACAGGTTGAAAATGGAAGTTTGGGGGGAGTGAAACTTTAGGGTCTGCCACAGCATGGACACTGCATGTTACATCTTTACGGCCCCGCCCAGAGGCTCTTCGGAGAAGCAGCATGAAGACAAAAAGTCAGGCAGCCCCAGGGCCCTCCAGAAAAGGGCAGATTATGCATATTTTTTCCTTCCAACCCTGAAAATGGACGGGCCAAGAGGACCAGCAAGGTTGTCTCAGTCTTTGAAGACAGGATTTCTATACCTGTTGACAGCTAAATGCAGGCAAAGAAAACTGATGCGGCTGGGAGGAAGTTTCCAGAGTCCTGCAGGAAAACGTGCAGTAAGAACCGTTCGACAGTCAGGAGCTCCCACACTTGGGCGGCGGCCAGCGGCTGCTCGGGCCAAGCTTTCGGCGGGGGTCGCTGGCCTGGGTTCGGGATCTGGTCCTCAGCTCTGTTGACTCACAGTGTGGTCGCCTTCAGGGTTCCCAAGGAAGGGCTCAGGGACACCGTCATCCCCGGCGTGGATGCAGGGAGGGCTCGTGAGGGATTGGGGTACTCGCTGCCCAGGCCAGAGTCAAGTCAGGGCTCAGCTGCTCAGGGCTTCCCCCCTGACCCTCGGGAAGGATGGTGAACCAGCCCGCGTGTCTCCACGAGCAGGTAGAATTGGAGCGGGCAGAGGTAGCTGGGCCACATCAGTCATTTGCTTCAAGCCTTGACAGCTGCCTCTGGCGGCCTCTGGGCCTCACAGTGTGATTGGCCTTCCCACCAGAGCATCCGAACCTTCCTGCTCACGGTGGTTTCTTAGGTTAAGCTTGAGCGTTGGGCTCGCCCACTGATTGTTTATGTTGCTAGAAACCCCGCACCTTGGAGGACTTTACCAACGCAAGGACTTGGGCTGGTAAAATTTCTCAGCCGCCCATTCCCCACCATCTTCAGGTGGGCTGGGTCTAGCGTCACTGTGCTCGCGTGCGCTGATGTTTGACTTTAACATGACTTCACACGAGAGGGCGACCCAAACCCTGAGATTGCCTTCCCCAGCAGTGGTCCATTCCTTGGTGCTCTGCACAGAGTAGGTAGTGAGCTGGGTCGGAGATCGGCGTGCTCACCCCATGCCAGACTCGTGCAGCAGTCTCGGCCGGTCAAGTCCCTTCGCAAACCTTCAGTCTTCATTCGGTCTCCAGAGGTCCCTTTTCCTTCTGAATGCACAGGCCCCCTTGCTCTCAAGAGACTGGCATCTCTGACTCCCTTTGGGTCGCACCTGTCGTGTAACCTCGTCCTCTCCTTGCCGCCCTCGTTTCAGATCAGGACCATCTGGATAAAGAAATAGAGAAACTGCGGAAGCAGCTTAAAGTGAAGGTGAACCGCCTCTTTGAAGCCCAAGGTATTGGCTTGGGGGCACTGCAGACCTGGAGGGAGAGCGCCGTCAGCACAGACTTTGCTGGGCGGGGTGAGAAGTCCTCCCAGGCAGGCAGTGGCCCGGACAGCCCTGGGTGGCACTGAAGCTGCGGGCAGTGTTGTCTGTAGCCTCCCAGAGAGGGAAAGGACAAGAAAATTCGTGGGGTCTTGCTCCTGTCCTGAGTTCCTTTCCAGATGCCGGGTACAGCTAGGGGTAGCGCACGTGCCCTAGCCGTGGTGTAGGGGCAGGATGGCTGTCTCAGAAGGCTTCAGGCAGGCGGTCGAGGTCAGGTCAGGGCCTAGAGTGTCACAGGACTGGCAGGAATCTGGAGGTTTCTGGGCGGTAGATTCTGAATCAGCCGTGACTGCTGCCTCTGTTAGCCTCCGTGCTGATAACACGACTGCAGGTTCTTGGCCACTCGGGAGCAGACTGTGCTCGCCCAGAGCCTCGCAGCCTGAGGGCCTTCCCCGTCACCTCACGGCCAAGAGCTTGGCACCATGAGTGCGCTGTAAGCCCCTTTGCAGGACTGACGCGGCACGATGGAGGGTGAACAGCAGGCGGCTCCTCACTGATGACTTGCCTTCTCTCCACAGGCAAACCAGAGCTGAAAGGTTTTAACCTGAACCCCCTCAACCAGGATGAGCTTAAGGCCCTCAAGGTCATTTTGAAAGGATGAGTTTCAAGCACCAAGATGGGGACCTAAGACCAGCAACCCCCAAGGTCACGGAAGACCCTGGACTCTCCAGCCTCGAAACCGACCCTGCAGGGGACGCATCGGGACCGGGGAGCCTCTTTGTCTGTAACGCTCGGCTGCTCGGAGATGGCAGGAGAGAGCCCTCGGCCTGCCAGTGTCCACCGGGCTCGAGCACTGGGCCGGGTGGACACAAGACCCATTGACAGCCCCCAGCTTCCACCAGTGGGTGGGTGGTGGCAGTGGGGGTGTGAGAATGACCAAAGCAGCACTTCTGACAATGGCCTGCTGTCCAGATGGGACACGGGCGTGAAGAAGGGCGAGGGGAGAGTGGGAGCTTCATTCCAGCATTCCTCTCAGGGAGGGAGAATCTCCGAGCTGTGTGTGTCACAGAACTGGAAGAAAACAGAAAGCACTCGAGTGGTTTCTGAGGGAGGGACAGAACCCTGTGCTTTGGGGTTCACCATGCCATCCACTCCCTTGCATGTGCGTGCGCGCGCACACACACACACACACACTCTGCCTCCGTTGGCCCTTTTTTCTAGCTTGTGCCACAGGACAGAGTCCAGAGTGGGTGCTGCTTTTCAACCCTGCGTGCCTGCTCTAGTCAGGAAGGCCTTGCAGTCCTGACGGTGGTGGGTGGGCGCTGCTCTCACTGCATGTGCATCACACGGGCCCCTCCCCCACCCCGAAGCAGGGCCTGGGTCGGCATCTCCCGCCTACCCCCAGTGGCCTGGGGTCCTAATGAGAATGCGCTGAGGGCAATGCGGCGTCTTCCCTGCTCACCCTGGGGCAATAAATGTTACCAGGTGACTGAGCAGCGTCTTCTGAGCTTTACCTGCTTCGTCCTCAGCGGCGGACACTGCTCCCTTCGACGCGGCCTGTGAAGGAGCCGTGGTGCTGGTCTTGAAAGGAAGCAGGCTAGGCAGCAAGTGTGCGGGTGGGGAGGGCGCCTCTCGTGCCCTCCGCTCGGCTCCAGCTGGCAACTGGAAAGACCTGTGCCGCGACCAGACCGTGTGCGTGGGAACAGGGGACTCAGATGTTTAAATTGAACCTTTTGCCTTTTAAATATCGCTAACTGATTCAGGAAGTTTTGAAACCTGGGTGTTGTCCGAACAACATAAACCAAATTTGGCTCAGATCTGTAAGTTTGCATCCTCTGGAACTTGTGTTGCTTTTAAGTAGAAATTACTGTTTTCCACACAGTGGTACTAAAACAGGTTAGATTGGAAAGTAAAAGTCCACCCACTGTGGACAAGTGGAAGGGATCGGTGGCTCCAGATGGAGCACTACGTAGCTGCGGTCGAGACTGGGGGGCTCTGCTGACCCGGGACAAGCTCCACAAACATGAGTGAGAGCAGGGAACAGCAGGGCTCTACGCGGGTGGCTGTGCGCAGACTCATTTCCCTGGTGCAGGCCACACGGGGCGGAGGGAGGGACTTTCAGAGTTACCGATTGCACTCTGGTAGCTGCTGTCTGCTGTGACCGCCTGGCCTCCACCTGCCGTGTGCTGGCCTGTCGGCAGGGTGGGTGCTGGAAGAAGAGCCAATCCGACTTTCCTGGGCGTCGGGGCCTGTGGACTTGCCTCTGTCATAGAAATGGAGGGCCGTCCTCTGCTTGAGTCAGGAAGCGCAGAGTAGCCTCACCTGACCGCCCCAGGGCTGGCGGGTTCCCATCTTAGGATTGCCGGTGTGTTCCATCTAAAAATCTTTCCCTTCCCTGATTTCACTTCTAGGTGGGATATAAGGAAACTGAACAAAGAGTCAGGAAAAAGACAACTTGCAGGCCAACCATAATCTGAGGTTCACAGCAGGGGGGAGGAGGGAGGGTCAAAAGAGAAGGGTCACGGGTTCTATGGTGGGAGACCTACGAGGACTACGTGTAGCGTACAAAATGAACAGCGATGGAAGAAAATTTCAAAAAGCCTTTCCCTTCCCTAGGCAGTCGCTTTCTGCTGTTTGCAGCCAAAGCAGAACCAGGCACCTGTCCTGAAGCAGGAAGGGTGGTGGAGGGAGGGAGCTGCCTGGGGTCCCGCCTATGGTCCCCCATGGAGCAGTCAATCCGCTCTTGTGGCAGCTGCTCTTAAACCAAGAGGAGACCTAGGGGTGTGGGAAATGCAGTCGTTTTTACTGGCATGCAACTTCCCAAGCCATCTCCTCACCCGCCAACCCAAAACTTTCTGGCTTAAAAAGCTCAGCTCCAAGCCTCAGGAAAGCCCCGAGAGGCATCTGTGTCCCAGGGCACTTACAGAGACGCTCACTGCGCAGCTCCACCCTGATCCTCCTGTGTCCAGCTGGGACATTCTGGCCCGGGGCTTTCAGTGGTCAGAAGAACCCGAGTCACCCCGATGCGTGCTGTCAGCACATTGCAAGGAAGGAGGCTACATTAGGCCTCGGGCCCTACCCAGGCCCCCAGTAAACGTGACCTAATGACTGCTTGCTTAAGTTCCCGAGACCGGAAGCCTGCTCCTGAAGAACCTGCTCAGCACTGACCTGAGACATCAGAGGTCAAAGCCAAGAGATTTAGTAGCCAACCGCACCCTGAGCCAGCCGCGTGCAGTCACCACGGTTCAGGTCTGCGCTGCTTTATCAGGAATCATCGTGGGTAGAAGAACTTGCAGCATTTGTTCTCTCTGCGCCTGATCGCCAAGTCGATGGTCCAGGTTAAAGCCCACCCAGTCCTGGAGATCGGCTGTCCCCTGGTGCACAGATACCCAGGCTTGGGTGGGTGTCCAGGGCCCGAACAAGCAGCAAACTGGCTGCTGAGGCAGCAAAGCTGCTTCAGGCCAGAGGAGGCAGGAGGAAGGCGAGGGGTCAGAGGTGTGGCCTTGCTGGGAGTTGAGGGGGAGCTGGCTGGCACCTTCCTGGAAATTAGCCGGAAGCTTTCTTCTGGCTTTGGAGGGAGTGGAACAGCTGCCTCAGCTGTGCTTTCCGATCATTGACACAACCTGGAAGGGAAGGCGCGGCATCGGCTGGGATGGCCTGGGCTTAGAAGAGGGGGCTGGGGGCTGGGGGCAGGCAGGAGCTATGCATCTGGGTGGCCTATAATTTGCCTCCTGGCTACATGCCTGAACTGCCATGTGCCTCAAGCAGGCCCTTTACCTGTGAGGATCCGTATTCTCCTCTGTGAGTCAGGATATCTGCTCTAGAGGGTGAATGTCAGGATCAACAAAAAAGTTAGCATATTCTCTGGGACTGACCCCAAGCCTGAGGGGACTGCTCAGGTGCCAGATGTGGGTTACCTGGAACCTCACAGGAATGATGTGTGGGAGAGAAAACCCAGGCCTTGAGAAATGAGGTCGCTACACAAAAAGCAGAACTGGGAATTCAGCTCCTGAGGAAAGCTCTTCCCCACCACCCCTCGCCACACTGCCTTTCCTTTTGCTCAGTGCAAACAGCCAGCGAGCTAGCACAGTCCCGTGGACCTGGTGGGTTAAGTGGCAGCCTCCCTGCACCCAGCCCCACGCCCCAGGCAAGGTCATTAAGAGACGTCCCCACAGGCGGCCCCTCCTCCCGTGAAGGTGTCCAGGTAGCCCGCACTGGAGGCTGGTGTGAGTGTCCGAGGCGCCTCATCCCCCACCACCCTCTCTTCCTCTCTGCTCTCAGAGCCATGTGGAGGCGACTCTGTGGCTGTGAAATCTGGCGACAGGCACGTTGATGGCACCACGCGTGCTGGCACAGTGACTAGCCTCTCGTGCCGCTGCCGCTGCTGCTTTTCTCTCGCCCTCACGTCCCTGCTTAGGCTCTCTGCTGGTGTCCTCGTGACGCCGTCCTTATACGCAGCGGTCTCAGCCCACGTGCGCCCACCTGCGCGTGCCCACACCCTGCTCCCGGGAGCCATCAGGCACGCGTGCAGGCCGCAGGAGCCTGTCATCGACACCGATGTCGGGAGGGCAGAGAAGCCTGACCACTTCCATCTATCCTACAGACTTCACAGCCAACTTGCTTTCTAGAAACACCATACAAATTTGCCAGCTCCATGATCGGCATTAAGTACGTGTGAATCAATGATTACTGTGAGGTTTCAGATTTTAAACTCTGCATTTCTTCATTTCTAAGTTGTCCATACTTTGTGTCTCAGTGGGTGGCTTCCATTTCCCTCAACTTATGAAGGCCTTGGCTGCATGCTGGAATCACCCGGGAACTTTAAAAATACTGATATCTAAAAAAAAAAAAATACTGATTTCTGCCAGAGGTTGATACAGTTGGTCTGGACACTGCATTTTTAAAAGACTCTCAGATGTTTTTCACAGGTAGTCCAGATTGAGAGCTACCGCTTCAGAAATTTCTAGAATAATTCCCACTAGGGACTTCTAGGGGTAGAGATAGGGAATTCTAGGCTCATTCCTTCCATCAAGTGTCTGGGCAGGTGGTGGTAAACACAAGAGGAGCTGGTTGAGGTTGGGGCGGTGTAGGGTAAATGGAAAATTGTCAGGCTTTTCCACCTTGCCCCCACTGGTGTCGACCATGAACTCCTGCGGCCCTGCACACACACCTGCCTCAAGTAGGGTGTGGGCATGCGCAAGTGGGCACACCTGGGCTGAGACACAGGTGTATAAGGGCGGCGTCCCCAGGACACCAGCAGAGAAGCAGAGAGTAAACAGAGAGCAGATGGCCCAGAGAGAGTGATGATGCACGGGGCTATGAGCCTGCCAGCCTCCTGCCCACCCCCCGGCTCCCCGTGCACCTGGTTGTAGGGTCAGAGAAAAGCAATTAGGCTTTTCCTTCCTCCCGCCATTGGGATGATGGACACCGGCGGTGCTGCACGCAGCCTAAGTGGGCATGCGCAAGTGGGCGCACCTGGGCTGGGACACGGCGTGTAAGGTCACGAGGACCCCAAGAGAACAGCAGAGCGAGAGCAGAAGAGAAAGAGAGAGAGCCTAGAGAGCCCAGAGAGTGAAGCTGCGCCCCCCGGCCCCCGGCCCCTCTGCCTGCTGTGCGCCCGGTTCACGCTGAGAGAATGGTGCAGCAAAGGACTACAAGAGCCGCTGAGGCGCACACGACTCCTCCTTTACCCCGTGTGCCCAGAATCATTGAGGACTTGCCCAGTGCCCCTTGTTGGCACCACACTGGTCACCTCTGTAGAATGAAGCAGTTAAAGCCTGAAAAAGCCACCGAGGGCTCCAGGACTCTTCCTTGACCCGTCTGCTGGAATCATGGGGAACCTGCGCGGTGCCCTCCTGGCCCTACAAAGTCCGTCCTTTTGACCCAGCATTTCTAAGAATGTGTCCTGCAGAAATGGCCTGAGTCTCAGCTGAGATTCATGTTAGAAGATGTTCACCGTGGCATTATTTACAAAAGCCAAAAACTCAGACTGTGCCAAACGTCCAAATATGAGACATGGGTGTAGGGTAAAGGTTGATCAGGTCTTTCCACCCTCCCACCACTGATGATGGACACCTGGTGCTGCGAGCATTCCAGGGTGGGCGTGCGCAAGTGGGCGCACCTGTGTTGGACACGGCGTAAATGGGCGGCGTCATGAGGATGCCAGAACTGCAAGGACCGACCGACCGACAGAACCGACCGACAGTACTGATGAGCAGCAGCAGCAGTAGCAGCAGCAGAGAGGGAGAAGAAGCAGCCGAGAGGGTGAGATGCGCCGGGGGGCTGGGAGGCCTGCCAGCCCCCCGGGCCCCCCCGGCAACCATGCCTGCCATGTACCTGGCCACCTCTACTAAATAAAGAATAAAAGCCACCGAGGGCTCCAAGACTCTCCTTCCTTGACACGTCTGCCCAGAACCATCCCGAACCTTGCTCCTGCGCCCCCTTCCTGCCACTACAGTGGGTTTAGTAAGTCTTGGCCTCTGTGCAGTCAGGCTGTTCGCAGGCCTGGCGGGTGTGTTTCCACCATGCTAAGCGACGGGACCAGACAGACCAGCCTTCAAGCCTGCCCACCATTTATAACCAAGACCTTCCACAAGGTCCTACATAACATCTGGAGGCCATTTGCTCACCCATAAAATAAGTACAAACTGGCAAAAGACGAGGTGAGGTAAGATATATAAAATATGTAGTGTGGACCTGGTCAAAACAGTTTCCAAAATGGAGGCGCGATTGAATGTTGTGGTGTGACATGGAGAACACTGGGAAAGTGGGACTCAAAACCCAAGCCCAGTGCCAGTTCTGCAAAACAAAAAGTATGAATATATGAATTTTAAAAAAACTGGAAGGAAATACACCAGATTGTCAGAGATGGTTATGTCTGGATGTTTTTTTATTTCCTTCTTTAGTTTTCAAATATTCTACAGTAGTGTGAATAATTTTTATAATGGGGGATATTTTTAATTTTTTGAAAACCGAGTTTAAAGTCTACGCCTGCAGTCTAACACATCGTGTTCTGTGCCTTGTTTACCTAAGCCTTTTGATGCTACCTCCTGACAGGCAGGCCTTTCACACCCCGTGCTGTGTCCCAGGCATATACTGAGACGGGAGCTGTTCCGCCTCCACTTTACAGGTGAGGGCCGGAGCGGTCAGGTCTCTGGCCGAAGGCCATGCACTGATAGGTAAATTGCAGATCAGACGAAACACCTTAACAACCACCGTGTGGTTCCCACCTGGCCCCACATACCGAGGTGCGTATTGGTCACAAAGTTCCCAGACCCCGATAGGTCAGGGGTCCCCTCCTCTCTGCTCACAGGGCCATCGTTCCACATGAGGTCAAAGCCTCCGACTCTCTTCTCCCTTCCCGTGAGCCTGGCGGGCAGGAGACACAAGGGGTTAGTGACGATGCACCTGGAGGGGTCCTGAGCCCCAAGCCAGGTCCCTGACCCCTCCTGGCACTCGACTGCCGTCCATGTTGTCAGAATGGCCCATCCATTCACCGGCCTTTGCCAGGGGTCATCAAGCCTTGGAAAGATGGTCCAGTTTTGTAAAACCCTCCTCCTGGCCCTCAGCACCGTGCACTTCCTTGTGCCTTCTTGTTTTAAGTGCTCTTTACTGTGTGTGCCACCGGGAGTGACACATAGTAGGGGCTCCGATGTTTGTTGAATGAATAAATGAACGATGGACAGAGCAGACAGCACCTAAGTTTTCTGCCCGCTCAGCGTACATTATTCTCTTTTTCATCCTAAGGAGACCTTGCTTTTCCTCCCTCTCTCACCACACGTGTCCCGCTCTGGGAGGTGTGCGCGAGGTAGGTAGGCCTTGACAGTGGTCACGATGACTGGTTCAGGGATAGGGACGTGACCCGATCCCCCCAGTGAGCAGTGACAGCCCTCAAACTTTTGCTGGAATAATTGGGGGAAAGTTACTGCAGGAGAAAGAGATGAGATGGAGGTGGGGAAGAGAGGAAGAGAGATTACAAACTAACCAAGACTGACTGAGTACCTGGATTTAGCGACACTAAAGTCCAACCCTGAGTTTTCCCACTTACAATCTGCTAAGCAAATTGCACGCGTTGTTATAACAATAAATAGCCTTTATCGATCTATTTATTTGCTTACTACGCGCTAGGCACTGTACAATGAATATCTTGGTAAATTAACAACTTGAGAGGTGGGTATGGTTGATGTTTCCCATTTTACAGACAAGGAAACTGAGACCCAGAGAGGTGAAGTGACCGGTCCAGGGTGCTGCAGGCAGGACGTGCTAAGGAAATCCTGCTGCACCAAATCTCAGCAGGCTGCAGACGGCCTGCTCTGCCCCGAAAAGTCAGACCCTCAGGCCTACACCTGACTGGTGCGGACCTCGCGGTTTCTCCACACAGAATGGGGGCAAGGCAGAGCACACTGGGGCGGCTCCAGTCCGGGCTCTGAGCCCCGCTGCCTTGGCAAGCGCCCAGGTGGCCCTGCACGGCGCCTGAGGGCCCGCCCGCCCGCGCCTGGCCTCCCGCACCTGGCCTCCATGTCCACGACGTGCAGCGTGTCTTCCAGCAGGCAGGTCTTGAGCTCGTAGTCTTCCTGGCTGCTGGCTGTGAGCGAAGGCGATGCATTGACCTCCAGCAACCACCTGCGGTACAGGGGGAGCCTTAGGGCTTCCTGGTGCCTGGAGCTCCTGGAATTTCCCTGCAGGCTGCATGGGACGCTGGCTCCACCCTGAATTCAACCAGGATTGTCTCTTGGACTTTGTCACCTGAAAAAAGGTTTCAGGGCCTCCCTGGTGGTGCAGTGGGTTGAGCAGCGCACTGTGAGGCAAACCGCAGCTACTGCAGCACGAGTTCGGTCCCTGCCTCCAGCAGACCTCTCCTGCCTCTCCTGTTGCTGCCCTCGGCATTGTGTTTCAGTCTGCCTCTTCTGCTCCCCACTCTGTCTCTGGTGAATCCTCTCACCTCCCGTGACTCTGGCCTGTACCCCAGCTCTTATATGCATGAATAAATAAATCTTTTTAAAAAATGAAAAAAGGTTTCAGTGGCTAAAACTTTTCGAAAACAATTATGGAAAACTTGAAATTCCCACAGGAAGCCAGGAGATGAGGGGAGCTGGTGGAGGTAAAAATGATTTGGGTGCCTTTGTGCTCTGCACAACAAGAAAACCACAAGGAAAACTTCCCTTTCCTAGTAAAGTTTGCCCGTAGATGCCAGTCGACTTGTCAGGGTTGGGAAGCGATAGGGAGGGGTGGAGACTGTGGTGAGCTGTAAAGAGCATTCCATATCTAAAGGGGTGGCGCTGACCAGCTCCAGGGGTCTACTGCTCTGTGGGAATAGGAGCCCAGAATTGTGAGATCCGAGTTTTCTGGAAAAGCCCAAAATCTAGAACACCTCCCAATATTTATGGATTGTCGATGAATTCAAGTAAAAAACAATACCAAAGTCTGGACACCAGAGGGAAGGGCTCACCCTGCAGGTCAGTGGGAGACTCCATCCCCTTCCCACTATCCTGGGAGTGGCCTCCTGCCAGTTGCTTCGTTGGTGGCCATGTTGACAGCCACGCCTTGCGGCAGGGGTCAAGGAGAAACCAGCTGGTGCCACACACTGTTTTTCTAGGGCCCCGGCTAACTTGGATCTGCTCGGTGGTCCCTGGGAGCCGCAGTGCTGTGGGACCCACTCAACCCAGGAAGCTGAACCTGTCTCTGCCCTTGACTTACTGCGTGACCCCAGCTTCCTGACAACCCTGCTGGGCCTCTGTGTCCTGTTGTCACCTGGGCCCCCCACTGTGCTCCCTGCCAGCTCACGTTTATCCTCCCTGTCTGCTCAGCCTCCTCTGTGGGCACGGTGGGGCTGCACCCGACTCTTGGCAGGGATTGTCATGGCAATAAAGTCCTTACATTTTGCTCCAAGCACCAGGACTTACAGAAGGGACTCTTCTTGCCTGGTCCGAAGAGAGAAACCCCCACCTGGCAGATGTTCGGGAAAGGCCTCCCTGGCCAGCCACATGGTTCAGTGCTGCCTGGGCAGTGCCTCATTTGTGCTTATGAACACTGCTGTCGGCACAATGATCATCCCCATTTTACAGACAGGCACACTGAGGCAAAGAAAAAGAAAGTGTGGCATGTGGGAAGCAGCAGAGCCGAGATCAAACATCCTCGCCACCCACTTACGGCTTGAGGTCTTGGTCGATGAGGATGTCGTAGCCGTACAGCTCAAAACAGTGCTTGTCGCTGATGATCACCTTCTGCACGCTCTGCAGGCTCTTGACGAAGATGTTGTCCATGTCGCTGAAGAGCGTCTCCACCGCCTTGGGCCCATGCTTGGACGCCAGGTACTGCCTGAAGCGCTGGAGCATCCACTTGCAGCCCTGAGGCCCCCGTGCACCCCGATTGGGAAAGAAGCCTCAATTAACTGGGACCCCGTTAATTAATAGGGATCCCATCAATCCCCAACAATCACCATCAGCACAGCTCTTAGTCTGGAACAAGAGAGGCCCAGCCCTGAGTCCTGTGTTAGGAGGATCTGTGCACGCTCCTTCAGGTGGGTTGGAGATTCTGCACGCCCCCGGGACAGACCTACCTGGAGACTTTGCCTCTTTCTCTGCATAACCCAGGGCCCCAGAATTCCCTGCCCAAGTGGCCTGTGCGCGCCTCTTCCTGGGCCTGCCTTCTTGTGGACAGCCTGCACTCACGGCGGTGCACCCTAACGCTCAGAAGTAACCAACATGTTGCTGTTTTGTTTTTGTTTTCTTTTTGGTGGGGGGTTGTATGTAGAAGAACCCTAATGAATGGATGTAGCTGGGGGAGGGAGAAGAAGGGATCAGGTGTGAGCTGATGCCCCTGTGTTTTGGTTCTTTACTCTGACACCTGGAAACTCTACATTTGCACCTGGCCTTGTGGGTTTTTTTTTGTTTGTTGTTTTTAAAGATTTATTTATCTATGCATACAAGAGCTGGGGTATAGGCCAGAGGTGTGGGGGGTGAGAGGATTCACCACAGACAGAGCGGGGAGCAGAACAGGCAGATCAACGGAAGTACACTGCTGAAGGGAGCAGTGGGCACAGCAGGAGAGGTCTGCCGCACCATGTGGGTCCCCTCCCTGGCCGGCGGCAGGTATCAAACTCATGCTGCAGTGGCTGCGGTTTGCTTCATAGTGCGTTGCTTAACCCACTGCGCCACCAGGGAGGCCCGCCTTGTGGATTGTTGATAGAGATGATGGTGGGTGGGTGGGTGGGTGGGTGGGTGGGTGGATGGATGGATGGATGGATGGATGGATGGATGGATGGATGGATGGATGGATGGGTGGATGGATGGGTGGATAGACGGATAGATATCTGCAATGGTAAGAGGGTAGAACACTTTATTAAAATGTCTGTAAGTTTGGTTTAAATATTTAGGTACATGTAGGTACATGCTCTTGCCTTGGGCCCTGCAAATGGAAAGGTGGACCTGACCTTGCTGGTGAACTATGACCCCAAGACAGGCCCAGCCTGGGCTCCTTGGTCCTTACCCTGATATGATCCCAGAAAGCTGCGCCCATGGAAGGCAGCACTGGCTCCCTTACCTTCTTTGGGTGGTAGTCAGGAGATGTCTTTTGCACAGCAACATTGGTGAGGTGAACATCTGGCAGAGGTTGGTGGTTAAGGACCAGGGTGGACAAGGGTGATTCCTGCCCCATTAGTCCCAACTGACCTAACTAGACCGAAACCCCTTGTTGGGAATCGGAGCTACAAAACAGCAGAGGCCACACGTGTAGGCTTTGGAAGCAGGTGGGCCTGGGTGCAAAGTGAGAGGAGCAAATCCTCAGGTGAAACCTGCTTCTCCGTCACAGTGACGTTTTTTAAACCTTTTTATTTGGAAAAAGTCAAGACCCAGAAAACAGTTGAAAGACTGGTATCATTAATGCGTCCAAGTGCTTCATTTAGAGATTGTTTCAGAAAGTTCTCTTTAAAACGATTGCCCACCATCAATATCTGAGTTTCTGTTCACATGACGGAATTAAAAGTCCAGTCCTACTGTGTTTTCTGAATTATCCATGTCTTTGATTGTTTTTGAGTTATTTTTCTTGATTTTTTAAAAAAAGATTTATTTATGCATAAAAAAGCTGGGGTGCAGGCCAGAGGTTTGGGGAGGTAAGAGGACTCACAGAGACAGAGTAGGGAGAGGAGAACAGGCAGATCGACTGAAGTACACTGCTGAGGGGAGCAGCAGGGAGACAGGAGAGGTTGCTGCGCCATGTGGGTCCCCTCCCTGGCTGGGGATTAAACTCGGCTGCAGTGGCTGCAGATAGCTTCATAGTGCTGCGACTTAACTCTTTGTACCACCAGGGTTATTTTTCAACTATGCAAAGTAATAGAAATATCTCCTTGTCTGGGAAATTCAACTGGTCACTACCTCGTGTATCTATTCGTAATTTTTTTTTTTTTCGCATTCTTGATGTTCTGTATCAGGGACCAGCAAACTTTTTCTGTAGAAGTTAGACTTTGTGGACCACAGAACTCTGGCATGGTAGCGTGAAAGCAGCAATGGGCAATGTATCCAAGAATGGTGTGGCTGAACCCCATAAAAGTTTATTGAGCAAAACAGGTGACGGGCTGGGTGTGGTTGAGAGAGTAGTTTGCAGACTGCAGTCACCATATTGACTGTGCAAGATAATTCGTAACACAGGGAAATGGGTAAAGTTGTAAATAGATGTTTCCTAATCTGATTTGAATTCTCCAGTTTTCAGAGTTAATAGATTAGTGAACAACCTTCCATATTTTCTTCTAAATAGAAAATACCTCCTTAAAAGCCAAAGTGGAATCATAAACATCGTAGTTTACACCTTTCCATGGCATTTCAATTGACTTTACTGTACTGAACAGCTGCAGGTATAACAGCTGCTTATCATGCTAAAGTGCTAGCATCTTCTCAGCATCCCTCAGGTGGTTTAAGTTGTTTCTGCTTGTTTACTACTGCAGCATTGAGGCGAATGTCTTTGTATTTTGTGTCTGTTTACCTGTGTAGCAGCAGGAAGATGGCACAGGAGCAGGGTTCGGAATGGTTCTGGGCAGACGGGTCAAGGAAGGAGAGTCTTGGAGCCCTCGGTGGCTTTTCATACTTTATTTAGTAGAGGTGGCCAGGTACATGGCAGGCATGGTTGCCGGGGGGGCCGGGAGACTGGCAGGCCTCCCAGCCCCCAGAGCATCTCACCCTCTCTCTCTGCTGCCGCTGCTGCTCCTTCATCCTGTCGGTTCTGTCGGTCAGTCCTCGCAGTTCTGGCGTCCTCATGACACCACCCATTTAAGCCCGTGTCCACCTCAGGTGCGCCCACTTGCACATGCCCACCCTGGAATGCTCGCAGCACTGCAGGTGTCCATCATCACAGTGATGGGAGGGTGGAAATACCTGATCATTCTGTGACCCTACAACCTGTTATCTATCTCAATGATTATGTGTAAACTAAACATATGTGTGTGGGGTTAGAGAAATCAGGTCTTTCCACCCTCCCCCCACTGTGATGATGGACACCTGCGGTGCTGTGAGCATTCCAGGGTGGGCATGCGCAAGTGGGCGCACCTGAGTTGGGACATGGGCTTAAATGGGCGGCGTCATGAGGACACCAGGACCGACATAACCAACAGGACCAACAGTACAGACCAAGAGCAGCAGCAGCAGCAGAGAAGGTAAGCTGCACCGGGGGCTGGGAGGCCTACCAGCCTCCCGCCCCCCCGCCCCCCATGCCTGCCATGTACCTGGCCACCTCTACTAATAAAAGCATGAAAAGCCACCAAGGGCTCCAAGACTCCTTCCTTGACCCGTCTGCCCAGAACCATCCCGAACTTGCTCCGTGTGCATAGTATGCACATTGTATGCATAGTATGCTGCATACATATTTCATTATCTATTTAACATCAGGTCAAAATATGTCTTCTTATTTTGTGATCCAAAGTTGCCACCTTATTTTAAAAGTTGGTATGTGACATCTGGAGTGGATGTTACAAATCCAGCAAAATGTTAATATCTGTTAAATCTGGATGCATGAATTTCTGTTACTCTTTTCTGCAGTTTTCTATGTATTTTAAATCTTTCAATACTGCAAAATTAAAAACAATTTTAAAAGGAGGGTAGAAAATAACGTGTGCACTCACTGTGAAAATAGCAAAGCCTCATTAACTGGAAACTAGCCCTGGGAGAGAACTCTGTTTGTTTAATAAAGCCCCAGGATGCCTGGAGATATGCAAACAACCGAAAATGGGGAGAGCAGGGCCCCTAATGTGTGCTGAGAGTCATTCTGGGCTAGACACCGTTCTGAATGCGCTACATGCATCATTTCATTTTAATAAAAAAACAAGGCGGCAAAAAGAAAACTGAACTAAATTTGTTGACTTGCATATGACATGGTAAATGCCTGTGAGACTTACAAATAAAGCAAACATATTGGAAATGCTGAAGTTGGCAGAATAGAATAAAACAAATTGAAAAAAAAAAAATACTCAGGAGCGTCTTCTCCCAGTCTAACATGTGGGTAATGCGAGTGCATTGTTTGGACAGGTGTTTTAGCCGAAGGCGGAAGTGAAGGTAGAAAGATTGAAAATGGGCTAAATGCACCAGAGGTCCTCTGAAGCCAGAAGCCCACAGTGTCACTTTCCAGTCCTGTCTCTCCCGGATGTGGGTAAATCTGTGCTGACTTGTCTCCTAAATATTTCTGGATCATCTGCCCTTTTGCACCCCAGTTCTTGTATGCATAAATAAACCAAAAAAAATACATCTTGCGGATTATTTCATATCATTACACAAAGCATTCTCCCATCTTTTTAACTGCTGCATAGTATGCCATTATATAAAGAAGCCATTCGTTTAGTCATTTTCTAATTTTTCACTCTCACAAACAAGACTGTGCAGCAGTCTTTAAACTTTTCCTTTCCTACATTATAGTATATCTGTAGGAAAAATTCCCAGAAGGGAATTGCTGGGCGAGAAGGTATAGCATATGCCTTTTTACAAACATTTGCTAGATTGCCTCCTAGGAGCTGCAGCCATCTATATTTCCACCAGCAATGTGTGTCCCAAATTGTTGGTCCCACCAATATCATGGGTGAAAACCTCATTGTATTTGAGGAAAGCAGTTTGGGATGAGTTGGTCTGAGCAAAGAGGGGGTGCTCCCCTCAGATCTCTTGGGAGATCCCCCCACCTCCACAAGACCCTAAGGTCACAGGGGGAGGTCTTCCCTCTGTCTTTTCGCCACTGTCAGACCAGAGCATGCACTCAGCCAACACTGCAGAATGAGAGCTCTCAGGAACAGAGGACGGGGAGGGACAGGGGCCCGGGCATGGAGGCGGGACCCCAGGATACACTGGTCATCGATGCTGCTGAGTGTGAAGCGGGTGTTGGAGAACCTGGCGAAGCCGTCCCGGTACAGCCAGGCCCGCAGCGGGATGTACTGTGGCGGCGGTGGGGATGGAGGGACCGAGAAGGGAGTAAGACAAGCATGCGCTCATCTCCAAGCTGCGCCTGTTTCCTCCCCCCGAGTGCCCTTCCTTCCTCCTCACATACCCCGCAAGAGTCTGCCCAAATATCAGCACCCTTGGATTCCACCACCTCCACCCTTGGCGGGATGTGGAGGGGGGTGCAGAAGGGAACAAAACTAACGGGCCCCTTCTGTGCTCCTCGGCCACACGGGCAACCCCCAGCTCAGCTCGGAGTGTGTGGGACGCCCCGTCTCCTGGCGCCCAGCAGAGCGTGGAGCACGGTGAGGCTTCAGTCTGTGTTGCCTGAGTGGGCGGAGGGCCTGGTTCTCGGTGCTCAGTAACGTCAGCCTTGGGCCCTAACACGCAGCAGAGGGCAGGTGGACGGAGCCAGCCGCTGGGCAGCTGAGACGGCAAAGCTTGCACCCATTCCCACCCCCACCCCCCGCTCAGCTGCCCGCGCCCCTTGCCCCCAGCCTCTCCAAGGCAAGTAAAACCAGACACGCTCACAGGGCCCCCAGAACGGCCCTGCTCCCAGTATAGCCGCTCCTCCCTTCCTCCGGAGGAGGGCCTCTGTCTTACTCACCGACATCACCAGCACGTAGACACGCAGGTCAAACTTGCGGCCTGGCAGTCAAGGAAAGAACACACGGAACAGATAATGATTGAGTGCCAAGCACCCAGGTTTGGGGGTTCAGCAATGGACAGAGAGATGCCAGGGTCACCTCCGCTCAGGTAGGGATAGTGGGAGGCACCAAATAGGTCCTTTAGAAATATTTGAATGAGGAGAATTTTAGTGAACCAAGAAAGGAGTGGGGAGGGCATATGCCCATGTGCAGAGCACTGTTCTGGACAACAGCTGGCTGGGAGAGGGAAGCGTGGGCCTCCATCTTTGCGTCTCTGCGCCTGGGTCAGGCTGAACCCATGATAGGTTGGTAAGTCAAGGTTTGTCGACTGACTATTAAAATGACTATTACGCTGCCGTCTGGCCTCTGGCTGCCCACCTCACTTTCATGGGGTTCGCACAGCAATAAACTGGAAAACAAATAAATAAAATAGCCCTCCTGCACAATGGTGAGTGTTACGAAGTGAATCCAGCTGGGCGATGGGACAGGGAGGGAGGACCGGCCGACCGACTGCTCTGAGGAGATGACGGGGGAGCAGGATTCTCAGCGGCAACTAGGAGTCCCTTGGGAGCAAAGACAGCCATCTCACCTCCTATCAGGTAGGGATTTTCGATGTAACGCTGAGCTACGTAGTTCTCCACGGGAATGTCGTCTCTCTGGTCATCAGAACTTCTCATGTCCTGCTTGCAATAATGATCGACATTCAGTGAGTGTTTCCTTCTTGCATTGTGTTAAGCACTCTTCTTGGTCTCTATCACCTGATCCTTAACTCAACCCTACCAGAGAAATACTAATGTTATCCCACTTTACAGATGATGCACAGAGAGGGAGCTTGACCAGGCCAAGGTCACACAGCCGGTCGGTGGCACAGCTGGGAAGTGGCCCGGGAGACTAGGCATCGAACTTCTAGACCTGTGCACAGTCTGTGGAGCTCTTCCCCTGGTGCCCTTCAAGTCACCTTGTGAAGAAACCGAGGCCCAAGTAAGTGTCACACACTTGATGCCACAAACCACCCCAGTTGGGAGGAGCGCTGGCCCCAAGGGCAAAATCTTCTACACCTACCCTCACCCTTACACCCCAAGACAGATGCAGCCAGACCTTCCCCTCCTGGGACCCTGGGCCAGCCCCCACTATACTCACATGGCTGCCAGAGGCATTGACTACGCTCCGGGCTGGCTGTACCTCTAAGCTGCTGACCTTCTTCCCAGCATTGCCCTGCCAGTTTCGTGGACGAATCGGGACACGTGTGGAGGGTAGAAATTCATTTACTGAGCACCTGCTGCGCACCTGCTGGCTCGGTAGGTACTGGCAGCCTTATCCCCTCGCCCACCCTGCACCATCATCACCGAAGGCTCCGAGGGGTTCGGCAGCTGCCCCAAGGCCACACCGCCTCCCAGAGGCAGAGGCAGGCCTGGAACTGGGTTTGTTCTGTACTACTTCCTGGGACAGGATGGGCTGGGGAGGAAGCTGCCTCGTGCATAGCCTAGGCCCTAGAGCAAGAGGTAGCCAAATTTTCCCAGCCAGGTGAGCAGAAGGTCCAGGTAAATAATGCAGTGTGCTCAGGCTCTAGGCACGTTAAAGCAGTGCATCCTCACCGGGTGGAATTACTGTCTCCCGTGTATATGGGCACAGAGAGGCGAAGTAACTCACTCGGAGTCACACAGCTGTTAGAATGTCAGAAGTTGAAATGTACCTGTTGGCAGATGCCTGGGCATAGCTTCTTTGCCAGCCCACTGGGCTTTGAGGGCGGGAAGCAGGGGCAAGGGAGGTGGGGAGCAGAGCTCACCTTCCTCCAGTCCATGATGTCCTTCAGCTTCCGGAAGAGGAAGATGCCCTTCCCTTGCGACCTTGCAACCTGGGGTGGGGGAAGCACAGAAAGCTCTGGTCGGGTGCTCCCTGGTTGGCCCCTGTGCCTGGGGCTCTCAGCAGCACTTCTCCATCTCCCAGTCACCCATGGGTCCTCCGCTACCCCCAGAGGAAAGGCCTGGAGCAGGCCTTTGACAGAGAAGGTGCTAAGCCTGGTGGGAGGAAGAAAGGGAGGCTCACAAAGGCTTACAATCGCATGAATAATACAAAAGGGAGACAATTAAAAACCCATCTCTAACAGTCCTGGGAACATATCATCCCATTCTTTCTTTGGAAATCAATTTGCCTTCCTAATTAGGCCTTGCTTTGGCTAATACTGAAATCAGTCTGCCTTTGCTGAATCCCAGCATGGATAATTCATAGCCTCCCAAGCCGGGGGGCTTGGATGTCATGCAGCACCATTACCCTGCCTTGGAGCAGCCACCCCTCCCTCCCCTGCCATCCCTGCACAACGGCCACCTGCCCGGCCACGGCCACTCGCAGTCCTGGGAGCTCGCTGGCCCCCGCCCCCACACAGCCCATTTCGTCACAAAACAAGTCTATTAATAAGAGTCATCCAAGCAGCTTGTGCTACATCCACTGTGCGCTGACAGCAGCCCAGATCCCAGTAGCGTCACAGCCTAACCTGTGTTGCGCTGAAATGTTTCCTTCTTGTTAAAAATAGTGGGGGTGGGGCGAGGAGGGAGAGCATCCCACTAAAGCTTAAGGCAGGCGCTCTCTACCTCTACGGAGGGGCAGGGGGGACCTGCCTGGCTGCTTTCCTCCTTTTAAGGCTCTGGCATGAGGTAATGCCTGCAGCCACAGCAGCAGCCCGTGCCCACGGGGGACAGGCCGTGCCAGAACAACACACTGCAGATGCAGAGTGGACAGAGAGGAGGGGCTCGGGCTTTTAATGGCCTCGGCAGGCACACCCCCAAACCTGGAGCCACCTATCTCTAGCTTTATTGTTAGATGAGATCATGAAATGTCTCTGTTGCTTAAAGTGTGTTTAGTAACTTTCATGCCTGTCCCGGGGTATGCCCTTGAAGGGGATAACCCTAAAAAGTAGACTAGGAACTTCCTGCACAGAGAATATCACATAGCCTACTCTGGAGTTCCAAGAGCAATCACTATATCTCCAGGCCCATGTTTCCCGGAACATGCTTCCTCCATCCTCTCAAGAGGTCAAGTCATTGTCCTCTCCCCTTGGATCTGGGCGAGGCTTTAGGACTCCCTTGACTAAGCACATGTAGCAGAAGTGACTCGAACATTCTGGTGCAAAGTCATAGAAGGTCGTACAGCCTCCACGTAGCTTTCTCTTTGGGGATGGTCATGCTTGGAACCCAGCCACCATGTTGTAAGGAAGCCTAGATCACGTGGAGAGACCCACATAGAGGGCCACTGAGTCTCCAGCCTTCAACCTTGGCTGAGTTCCCAGCCAACAGCTGGCACCTACTTGCCAGCCGAGTGAGTGAGCCAGCTTGGAAGTGAATCCTCCAGCCCCGATGGAGATGCCCCAGTCCCCGTCAAGCGCTGCCAAGCTGGAGGCTTGTGAGCTATATAAGAGGTGGCTGCGTTTGGAGGGGGAAGGGTGTTATCTACAGCAGGGCCCGAGCCTAACTTGGGGGGAACGGTTCATAACGAAGGGAACACCAGCAGCTCACACGGACTGTGCGGCTGTCTCCTATGTGCCAGACAGAGCTTTATACACACTGTCTTGTTAAAGTTTGGGGGAGGGGGGGAGAGGGATGTGAGTTTAATATTTGCCAATAATTGAGTCACTAGCTCTTTCCCCAGAATACCAGTTGTATGTCTTCTTTACTCGAGAGATTAGATAACTTTACAATCTAATTTTAGTTGATCTCTCTTCCCTCTCTTTTTTTAATTGATGATTCACAGCTTAGAAATCTTTCACATGGATGTTAACTTGTCCATTCCTTTTTCTTGTGGCTGTATTATGTTTTAGTGAGGTGCAGTACAACACTGTATGTGGTTTAAGGGCACAGGTCCCAATGTAGGTTGTAGGCGTTTATGTTACCCCATTTTGTAACCAAGGAAAGCAAGAGTGCTCGGCCCTGGCCTTGGGCCCTGTTCAAGGTCACCCAGCCCGCAGGTGACAAATCCAGGGTAGTTAAACCTGTGCTGCACAAGCCTGGGGCTCAGGAGCCTCCTGGAAAGTGCCAGGAGTGCCCCCCAAATCATGATAAATGATTTGCCACTACTTAATAACCAGAAAATATTTATGTTCCTTATAAAAATATGTTCTCATTTGGGGAAAAAATATGTGACTTGATTGCTAGAATGAACCGCACTTGGTTTTTGTACCACCTGTGACCAGTCACCCTTGTCCCCTTGCCACCGGCTGTCCTGCCCTGCCAGCCACCCGTCATGTGGCAGGCCTTGGGTGGCATTCAGCGGTGTCGCAGGGATTGGCGAGCTCCCCACTTTCCTTCAGTAGAACCCCATTCTGATCACCCGCTCCTGGGGCTCTGCGCTGCGGGCAGGTCTGAACACACACGGGCGGGTGGAGGGCGTGTCTGCTGCAGGAACTTCCGGGAAGCTAAGCCCAAAGGGACACAAGAGCTGGGTGTTCCCCTTCCTGGGGCAGGTGGAGGTGTGAGGAGGAGAAGCTGGAGCGAGGGCCACTGTGCTTTGACCAAGAGCAACTGCCAGGCCCGGGGCTGGGGGTTGATGGACTTGAGTCACCTAATAAGGCCTCCCTGGAGGCCTTTGCATCATTAAGGGGAGTGTCCTGGCCTCTGGAAACTTAAATGAAAAAAGACTTTCATCTTTTATTTCCTTAATCCCTGACCAGATTTTCACACGTGCTTCTATCATGAAACAGGCGACAAGCCACAGTATTGTTCAGCCCTGCGGCTTTGCTCTCCAAAGAAACAAGTATTTCCCTGTCACCTTACAACTGAATGGCCGCAAACATTGTTTGTGCTCACTGTGATTTTAAATCATGGTAACCACTGAGGCTGCTGCTAGACTTTCTGGAATTGTTCATGGGATGGGTCAGGTGTTATTGAACACAGTTAAAATGTAGTCTGGGGCCTCCCTGGTGGGGTAACGGGTTGAGCGCCACACTGTGGGGCTTCCACAGCCACTGCAGCACGAGTTTGATCCCAGGCCAAGGAGGGGACCCACATGGCGCAGCAGACCTCTCCTGCCTCGCCCGCTGCTCCCCTCAACAGTGTATTTCAATCTGCCTGGTCTGCTCCCCACTCTGTCTCTACTGAGTCCTCTCACCCCCCACAACTCTGGCCTGTACACCAGTCCTTGTATGCATAAATAAATAAAATCTTTTTAAAAACCCAAACAAGCTTTGTGCATTTTGCTCAGCTGAACAACGCTGGGGACACAAAGGGAATGGGAGACGCAATGCTGGGATAAGAACACGAAGCCACAGAGTTGCCATGGAAACCTGGCCACATGTCCACATGACCAATGGGGGGCTATGGAGAATTCCCAGGAACGCGGCAACAGGGCCGGCAGAACCCGCAGGACACCTCCTATGTGGGCGACAGCAAGGCAGAGTGGATGCCCCAGTCATGAAAAAACCTGGGAAAACAGTCATGAAAGGGAGCCCCAAGGCCCGCGTCCCCAGTAGGCTTCTGTCTTGCCCCGATCCCCTGCAGGGTAGTTCAATAAATCTGCCTTTTTGTTCTCTGTCTCTTGTGAATCTTTTCACCCCCAGGCCTCCTGCTGCACCCTGATATTAGCCCACCACAAAAACACATAGATTGCTGTAACAGAAAGAACTTTCTGATAGGTTGCATTGGCCGTGAACTGCATGGACGGGCAGCTAGCCACAGGACAGTGAGGCGAGAGCAGCGGCCATCCCGTGCCCAAGCCCAGGCCTAGCCAGCAGGGCTGCTGCGGTCAGTGACTGAGGATGGTGGGGGCCTGGGCCTGCTCCAGAGAGACGACGGGGACAGCTACTCCCGGCGTGGCCTCCCTTGGGCCTCGCAGGCTGCCCTGTGGCTGCAGAGTAGGCCCTTGCGACCCTCCCGCCCTCTCCCTGACTGGGCCTGACAGGCACCTCACTGGGCCCCTCTGCATTTCTCCTCCCAGGCAACACTCTGACATGTTGGATCTTCCTCAGCATCTGTTTCTCAGAGGACCCAGACGAACAGTTTGATAACTGTTTTTCAGTATAATTGCTTTCTTTGATCATCAAATGTACTTTATTTTAGGCTTTTAAAAGCATTGTTCTGGAGCAGGCCCCACACATTTCACCAGCTGCCAGAGTGCCAGGGCATGAAAACAGAACCCTGTCTTCCCAGTGAGGCATGATAATCGGGGTTTCATGTTATTTGCAGCCTAATACACCCCAACTCTCAGTTTTTCTTTTACTTAGTTTTAACTTTTTCAGTGAAAAGGTTTGCAAAGCTCTGGCTGGGGTAAACTTGTTCCCAGAATGTTAAGGTGTGCTTCTTGCAGGCCTGCAGTTCGGACAGAGGTCCCCACGCTGAGGACGAGGACGGCCTAGTATGCTCAAGCCTGAGAGGTGCTAGACTTGGGGGGAGGGGGGGCGCAGAGGACAACAGCCTGGGGGCCCAGCGAGAGAGGTGAGAGGCTGGGCAGCAAGCCTGGGCTCTGGGGCCTGCGTCCTGCCCACCTTCTCACCCACTTGGAGGCTCTGAGGTGCCGGCAGAAAATGCTTAGATGGGAAAAAGGCTCAGACTGACATGTTTACATTAGACTGGAGTTTTAAATGCCAAATACAGGGGGCTGTTCTTGAGCTCCCTGAGAGTGATGGAGGGGCTCTGAGACGGGCTGGGACTCAGGCCAGGTGGGAACAGGGGTCCCCCACGGAGGCGTGCAAGGAGGAGTCCTTGAAGCTGCCTGCTTCCTGTGAGTCTAAGTGGACCTGCCTTTCCCGGGATCCAGCAGAGGAGGTCAGAGGGAGAGGACGGTTTGTGGCCGCCCAGTTGGCCCGACCACCACAGCTGTGAGTGGCTCATGTGAGGCTGGCCCAGGGCCAACTGGGTCACAAAGACAGGCCTTATGGAAAGAGTAGAGGGGCCTGGGGACTTTCCCTCCTCTGGTTTCCAAAGTTAGGGTAGCGTCCTATTTTTTAATATTCCACCACCTCAAAGGAGTCCATACTACAGCACCCTAGGATTCTGGCCCAGTGGTGCCCAGACCGGTGGCACCCTCATCACCTGGTGGTGTTACAGGGCACCCCAGAACCTCCAAACCTGCTCTCTCTATAAATATTCTCTAACTATTCTGCCATCTGCCACATCGAGACAAATATATAAGGCCTTTAATGGAAAGGAACTTTAATACAATTAGGGAACAAGTCAGAAAAGACAACATAGTTACTAAGTCAAGCATCCAAAGTTACCCATCTCCTTGAGGGTAAAGGTCCAGCCAAATAGGATTGGCCCAAAGCAAGGCCCAAAAACCTGGCACACGTCTAAAGGACCTTTCAGTGGAGACCCATAGAAAAGGGTCAGAAAGAGTCAGACAAATCTGGGAGGAAAAAAGCAAAATCAAAATCAGTCATTATTAAGTTCCAACCAGCCCCGCATCTGTTCCAACCAGTCCAAGAAGCAAGCGCAGTTTCTTCCCATGTCCCTCTGCTCCACATGCCTCCTCCAGGTCTCCTTGCTGCTCTCCATCCTGCCTCCTTCTTCCTCCCTTCCTTCTGTCCTCCTATTCTCTCTCCAGCATCTTCTTATCCCTGCTCGGCTCCAACCTACTTAGGGTGGGACCAGGATTTTGGAACTTCCCCTTTTCCTGGGGACCACCCTGTTACAGTCTGATGGGTATGGTCCACTGGGCTGGCCAGTGGTGCCAAGTTGTTTGGTCACACACAGAGATTGCTGGGAAGGCCTTTGTGAGTGTTACTCACCTCTCCCCGCCACAGACCTCAAGTACAGCATAACCATGTGGGTGGGGCCCACCCAGTCAGTTGAGGCCTCTAGAAAGAAAGCTAAGCCTTCTGGAAAGAGAAGTAACAGCCTCAAGACTCTAACATGGAACTCCTGCCTGAGTTTTCAGACACACACACACACAAGCACACGCACACTCAAAGAGTCAAGATTCTGCCTCTTAATTACAGCTGTCGTTGTGTCTGCTGCTAACAAAGGCTGTGGGCTGGCAAAGGAATCAACTTAATATGCCATTGCGGGTTCCCAATTAGCACAAATTACCATTTGTCTGGAGGATAATGCTGCAGGCTGGAATCCGCCTGCCTGCCTGCAGTGTTCTCAGTCTAACCCTGCTCTGGCCCCAGGGCCCTGCTCCCTGAGCCTTCCTGCAGGGCTTGCCCGGAGAGGCTCAGGAGACCCTGGGAAATCCCGACTCAGTCCCCGTTGGGAACACCATTATTTTTTGCCCCCCACCCCACCCCCAACCCCTCACCCTCCACAGGCACCTGTGCTACTCTGCACGGGTCTACAGCAGCCCAGACCTCAGGTCCAACAGGGAGGGCGGCTCTCTCCTTCCCAGCTCCCAGCTCTTCCCAAGTAGGGAGAATAGTGGCGGACTTTGAAATGCCCTCAGGGCGGTGGTGGCTGTGGCTTGGTAGTAAGAGGCCAGTTGGGGCACCAGGAGGGCTAAGGGGCCTGCTGAAAGTCCCTCCCCACCTTCCGAGCTCCCTCTGGAGGCCTTGGTGCTTGCAGTTCCCGCTCCCTAGAACGCTCTCCCCGCTCTGCCCTTCCCCAGGCTGACTCCACCACATCTTTCAGATCACAACTCAGTGCTCATCTCAGCACGGCCACTGTCTCTGAGGACTTGACGAGCTTCTTCTGCACTATCTAGTCACATGACAGCATTATACTAAAGGTCCTACAGCTAGTCTCATTCTGCAGGGAGATAAAAAACACAGAAAAGTTAAGCAATCTGCCTGAAGTCGCACAGGAAGTCACACAGCTAGCATTTGAAACCAAGGGGTTGGCCTCAAAACCCAACTTCTCACTTTTTTTTAAAGATTTTATTTATTTATGCACATAAGAGCTGGGGTACAGGCCAGAGTCGTGGGAAGGGAGAGGACTCACCAGAGACAGAGTGGGGAGCAGAACAGGCAGATTGACTGAAACACACTGCTGAGGGGGAGCAGTGAGCGAGGCAGGAGAGGTCTGCTGCACCATGTGGGTCCCCTCCCTGCCGGGGATTGAACTCACACTGAAGTGGCTGTAGAAACCCCATAGTGCGGCCCTCAACCCCTTGCACCACGGGGGGAGGCCCCAATCTCTCACTTTTTAGAAAAGCCTGCCAGGCTGGGGGAAATGCTGCTACTTCCTCTCCTGGCACCATTTTCCTTACTAACTCCTAGCACGACTGTAATCACACATACATAGTTTGCATGTGGACTGTTCTCGACTTGGGCAGAGACGCACGTCTGAGTGGCTAAAACTGTATCCCCAATGGCTAGTTCTGTGTCTGGCACAGGACAAGTTTTCAGTAAGTACTTGTGGAATGTTTAAATAAATGGGTCTCAGGTTCCTCATCTTTAAAACAGGGTTAGTCGGGACCTCCCTGCTGGCGCAGCGGGTTAAGCAATGCACTATGAAGCAAACCGCAGCCACTGCAGCATGAGTTCGATCCCCGCTGCCACCAGGAGGTGATCCACATGGCGCCCTCTCCTGTCTCGCCCGCTGCTCCCCTCAGCAGTGTGTTTCAGTCCATCTGCCTGTGCTGTTCCCACTCTGTCTCTGGTGAATCCTCTTGCCTCCTGTGACTGTGGCCTGTATCCCAGCTCTTGTATGCATAAATAAATAAAATCTTTTAAAAAAAATAAAATAAAACAGGGCCTCCCTGGTGGGGTAGTGGGTTGAGCAATGCACTATGAAGCAAACCGCAGCCACTGCAGCATGAGTTCGATCCCTGCTGCCGGCCAGGGAGGGGACCCACATGGTGCGGCGGACCTCTCTGCTGTGCCCGCTGCTCCCCTCAGCAGTGTAAAAATAAATAAATAAAAATAAAAAACCCAAAGGAGACTTCCCTTTTAAAATAAATAAAATAAAATAAAACAGGGTCAGTCATCTCTCCTCCCAAGCACCTTTATGAGAATTGGGGTAATACACAAAGCACTCCCCTCTCCTGGCCATCATCTGCTTCTGTGTCAGGAGGAGAAGCAAGGGTCTGAGCTCCAAGGAGGTTGCAGAGCTCCTGCCTGATGGTCTGAGTATCACTTGTTCATCTGGTGGACACTTACCGAGCACATACTGTATGCAGCAGTCAGAGGTACTCGAACCGCACGCTGCAGAGAGGAGAGGGAGCCGGCCCCAGTGGGGGCAGATGGTGCATCCGAGGCTGCATCCCAGGCAGTGCTGTGCTGTGACATGCTGTGAGGGTCCTGCACGAGCCTGGGACCCTCACCCCTGCCCACCCCGCCCTGGGTACTCACAGGCTTCATGATCCACGTGATTCCTGGGTTTTTGCGAAACTCCTCTACGAACAGGTGGTACTCGCAAGGCATCTCAAAGGTTTTGGGGAAGAAGTCGCACTTCGCTGCCTCCACCTTTCCCGCCTCACGCTCCAGCTGTTTCCGGAAACGTTTCAGGTTCTTCACCATGTAGTTCTTGCGGGTCAGCTGGCCGGGGTGGGGGAGGCTGTCCATCAGCGCCATGCCCGCCGTCCCTCTGTCTCCCAGGGCTACCATCCCACCGACTGCCCCACAAAGCCCATTTTCTGACCCACAAGACAGCAATACCACTGAGAATGACTGACCGGCAGCCTGCCGTTCTACCAGCACCCCAGCTTTACAGACCAGGAACTGGGTCCTGGGGAGACTGTCAGTTGTGCAGAGCTATTCATCTAATGGCCCCTCACCAGGGTTTGCCTCTGACGTTCCATTTCTAACCACTAAGGTCCACTGTCCTTTTAAAATCTCCCACCACGAGCTCCATCTCTGTATCTGATTCCATCTCTGTGGTCTGATTCCTGCTGGACCTCCCTTCCAGCTCTAGACTCCAAACTACTCAACTTGTCTCACCCTGAAATCATAATTGCTCAAAACCTACGTTCCTCCAGCCTCCTTTGCTCTCCAAGTCAGCCTGCCCCTCACATGTCTTGGTGAAACACCAGCCAGCCCGTGACCTAGTTCCCATCCAAGAAGTCTGGTCTTCAGGCCGTAGATCCTCCCTCCCACATCGTGCCTCTGGGGCACCTAGCTCCTTCCCTGGCGTGTAAGCCCAGATTCTCTTATACTTTTCCGCTCTGGTCCAAACCTGCTTGCGGGGTCAGAGAAAAGTGATCAGGCTTTTCCGCCCTCCCGCCATTGGTGTGATGACGGACTCCTGCGGTGCTGCACGCAGCCTGAGTGCGCCTGCGCAAGTGGGTGCACCTGGGCGTAGACACTGGCGCACGAGGGCGCCGGCAGGAGAAAGCGGCAGAACAAGCGCAGCAGAGAAGAACAAGCGGGACAAGAGGGGCAGAAGAGGCAGAGAGAAGAAAGAAGCAAAGCAGCCGAGAGAGTGAGACACACAGGAGGCTAGGAGGCTGCCGTGTACCTGGTCGCCTCGGATAATAAAAGTATGAAAAAGCCACTGAGGGCTCCAGGACTCCTTCCTTGACCGTCTGCCCGAGTCGTTGAGAACTTGCTCCGCGCCCCGTCCTGCCACCACGCTGCTCTTGCTCATTGTCGCACCCAGCGGTTCGAGTTGCCGGACTCAGCCCAGGCCTGCTCTGCTCACCTCGTAGTGGTTCCGGAAGTGGCTGATCCGAACATGCTCGTCCATGTAGGTGTGGTCAAAGTTCTCCCGGAGCCAGCTGACGTCACACCAGTAGAAATCCCACTCCCCTTCGCTGGGGGTGGGGGTGGGGCAGAGATCACAATCTGAGGACCTCAGAATCTGGGGCCCTGAGAGGTGCAGTGAGGGACACGCACTGTGGCCATTCGAAGTCCCAAGGCAGCATCTGTGGGCTGCCCACACCTGCTCTGTGATGCCAGAGAGGAAACTAGAGAAATGTTTCCACAGAAACCCAGCTTCCGGCTTCCTCTGGACAACCAGCAATCTGGCCACACTGAGGCGAGATGGGCCATCACTTAGATAGGGCAGGCCCTCTCCAGGTCACTGTCCACCACTCTCTATGGCCCATGACGACCGGCCCACCTCAGCTGACATGATACCTGCCTGGGCCCTGGCAGCACCTGCGTGCACGCCCCTCCGCCCACATTACCAAATGGTAGAATTAGGCAACACTTGAACCCCAAAGCCCTCCTCTCACTGACTCCTCGCCGTAACCTCCAAAGTGACTATAGCCTTCTCTGGAGCTCTAAACAGATAGGTTTGTTCCCCGAAGATGCAGCCACATCAGGACTCACACCCAGACTGCCGACTCTAAATTTTAGCCCTGTTCGCCACCATGCCAGGCAGAGGGACAGGAAACCAGATTAATCTACCAAATCCGAATACCGGAGCTGGGGTACAGGAAGAGGTGCTTTAAAAAGATGTGATAGGAAATAAAGCAACGGCACCATGAGTGGTTCCCAGGTTTTTTAAGTAAAAAATTACAGATATAACTAACTGAAGACTCCTGTATATTCCAACCTGATTCTATCTCTTCTCCTGTCCCAGAGGAAACTATTAACCTGGACTTCTCAGGAATATCTTTACAGTTTTATTGCATATGTGTGTGTCCATATCTAGTACATGGTAATGTTTGGTATGTTTTAAACTTCTTTTGCTTGTTTAAGGGAGAAAGAGAGAGAGAGACAGAGGGAAGGAAGGAGGAAGACACTTCAACATATCATACTGGATCGGGTCAATATATTAGTGGCCACAATCTATTTACAAACTTACGCACACGGCTAGTAAAATGGGACTATATCTGTGTATATGTTTGAATTATACATGTACATGGTTGTGTTTATGTGCTAACCATATATGTAGGATGTACCTTGACCATTAAGTTCTTCTTTATAATATTTTCATAAGTAGAATTAGTTCAAAAGACTTAGATTGCTTGAAAGATTGTCCAATGCAAAAACACAGCGAACACACCACACTTTCCCAGCCTCAAGTTTCTGTTTCCGACAGCTTCTTCCTAAGCCCCAAACTAAGGGTAGGGTGGAAACCCAGAAAAAGTTGCACGATTTCATGCCCACATTGACTTCAACTGGGGCGCCCTGCACCCACTGCACTGCCCGACCTTGGGACCCCCGACTGGGGGGGCCCAGGCTGCAGGGAGCTTTGCACAGCCTCTGCTTTTCCCTCTTGTGGGTGGGCGACCCCCTTATCATGCTGAGCAAACATTTAAGGTTTGTCCCCTCACTCTCCATTAGGCCACTCTTCCCAGTGTGTCCTGTGCTGCCCATTTCCGCCTCCCTCCCCCCCCCCCCCAGGGCTTTTGTCTTGCTTTTACTGTAATTGAATTGTGAGTGTCTGGAGGGGGCGAGCTTGGCATTTCATTCTGCAGCCATATTACTGGACTCTGTTCTTAAATTTTCCACTGGCTAAACTCAGAGATTGCTGACGGTGTGCCATACTCTCAGCACTTTACAATTATTAGCTTCTCCTAGCAATCTGAGTATTAGTTTCTTATTATGCTCATTTTGCAGAGAAGGAAATCGAGGCACAGAGAGGTTAAGGAACTCACTCAAGTTCATGTGACTCGTAAGTGGCACAGCAGGATTTGAACTCAGCCCACTGGGCTCCTGAGCCCGAGCTCTGTGGTTAGAACCACACCTGTGGGTTTCCTTTCATGACTTGCTTTTGCATCAACCTTTTGCTTTTGGATGAATGAATTACTAATGGATGACTAAATAAATAATGCATCATTCATTCCTTCATCCAGCACATGTGTGTAGAGGTTGTCTTTGTGTCAGAGACAATGTGGGGGACATTCTTAGGTGCAACAATACAAGAAGAAACGAAAGCCCTGACCAGGTGGCACATACAACACCAGAGGGAGATTAGAACAGACAAGGACACGGATGACCCTATAGAGAGGAATGTAAAATGTGCCTAAGTAACCCAGTGGGAGTCAAGGAGGAGGGCAGCTGAGGAGCCTCGATGGGTGGAGTGCCCCTGTGGAGTTGACGTTTCAGCTGGGATCTGAAGGGTAGGGAGGAGCAGCCAGGTGAAGATCTGTGGAGAGAGGGCACTAAGAGAGGGAAGGGCAGGGACTGAAGTCCAGATAGGAAGTGCATGTTCAAGGTCACACTAGATGCAAATCCTGATACAAGCCCTTATAAACTGAGTGACCTCAAACAGGGCATTTTTTTGCTCTTCTGTGCTCGGTTTTCCCATCAGTAGATCACAACAGCACGTAGCAGGAAGGTCTGCTGAGATGACTGAAAGAGGTCGGGCATTAAAGTGCTGGAGAGGGCCCAGCAGGCTTAGCGCTATTAGGTAGCAATATTTATGGAACACATTGTGGGCAGTGGGTCGCCTTGCCCTCACATCCATTCTCCCCCTTTTCTGCACAGTAAACTCCCAGTATTTACTTGGGTAGATGTAATAAAGACTACATTTTCCAGGTTCCCTCAGAGCTAG
Organism: Galemys pyrenaicus; assembly: GCA_019455555.1. NCBI lineage: Eukaryota > Metazoa > Chordata > Mammalia > Eulipotyphla > Talpidae > Galemys > Galemys pyrenaicus. The sequence continues at coordinate 1,018,828 of JAGFMF010011394.1, forward strand.
GTGTGGCCAGTAGCTAAGTGGGAGGGACTTGTGGCTTGTGTTCTTCAAGTGAAGGGCCTGCCTTCTCTTGCCTCTTTCCTATCTACTGCTGCTTGGAATGTGGATGTAGGATAAGAGTGTCATCCCAAATCGTGAGGACAAGGGCATCCCTCAAGAGACCGCGGGGTGGAAGGATGGAGACATTTTATGTCACCTCTGTTCTTCCTACATCTGGACTTCAGCAGGAAAGAAATAAATGCAGTATGTCAAGGACTCTTTTACTTTGGATTTCTGCTCCATACATCCAAACCTTGATCCTAACTAATACAGGCACTTACTATGTGTATGTTTTTCTCATTTCATTTTCCCGAGGGCCCAGCATAAAAGAAGAAATGTGCACTTAGAGGTCAAGTTGCTTGTTGAAGGCCACAGAATTAGTAAACAGCCAGGGGCAGCCCTTGACCTGGACCTGCCATTTCTAGAGGATTCAGGTCTGCAGGTTTGTGAGTAATTCTACTGAGAGCCGCAGGACACTGGCTGTGCAATAGAGTTAAATTGGACTCGGTTTGACTTGTACACTGACACTTATGTGCTGTATGACCTTAAGCGATTGGCTTAATATTTCTGTACACAGTTGTATCTTGCTGGCTGGTTGTAAGGCTTAAATAAGACAGGGTTGGCATCAGACAAACACCTGACACATTGTGACTGCTAACGAAACACTTGGTTCCAGCCACAGTCACTCTGGGCCACCCAGAGGAACCACCCAGAAGAGAAAGAAAGGGAGACATGGACATTGAGGCTAAAGGCAGGCTGGGTGGGTGGGGAGCTTACTCTTTTACTTCCACCCAGCCAGGCCTGTGGCGAAGGACGTCCATGAGGGTATTCACAAGCGTGGTCTTGAATCGGATTGACACTCTCTGCTCTCTGAAAGACAAGGCAGAAGAAAGCTTGCTCAGGACCGGCTACCTCCCCAGGATGGCCCAGGGGCAGGGAGAAGGAGAAGAAAGAAAGATCAATTCCAGGCCTGAAAAGGCCAAAACAGAATTACTGAATTTCAGAGTTTAGCATCACAGCACACAACACTTAAAATAATAATAAAATGTAAAATAATAATAAAATGGAGAATGACACAATCCTTGAAAAATAATAGCAGTCATTTTATTCAGTGCCTCTGTGTGCCAGTGCTTCACATGTGCCGTAGCTCGTCTCGACAGCGAATGTAAGTATTTGCAAATCCTTTTTTCTGAGATTTATCTGGGGAAATGACATGGATGTACTTTTAGTTATTCCTCCTACCAGTACAATTAAAACCACCAAGACAGCAGTGAGGCAGATACAACAAGACTCTGCAAGGTAGAAGCACTGGCTAGAAACCTCAGGACCCAAGAAACATCATGGTTGTAAATTTCCTGGGTTTTCTTTTTGCCTCATAGATCCAGATGTAGAAACGAAGAAATTGGCAACCCTGAAATGCCAGCGGGCACAGAAAATAAAGTGCCAACAAAAGCGCTCTTTCTAGCTTAAAGTACCAGGAAAGGGACAACTTAGCAAGACAAAAAACTATTCTGCTCAGTCCAACTCCCCTCAAGTCCCCCCACCTAAATCATTAGGGAAATACAAATCCCCACTTATATCATTAGGGAAATACAAATCAAAACTACAATGAAATGCCACCTCATGCCCATTGAGATGGCTTATATGAAAAACAAAAACAAAAAATAACAAAGGTTGGCAAACATAGGGGGGAAATGGAAGCACTGTTGGGGAGAAGGTAAGCTATGCTTCTGCTGTGAAAACCAGCATGGCAGTCCCTCAAAAGAGTCAAAGGAGAATCGCCATGAGACCCAGCAATTCCACTTCTGGATATATACCTGAAAGAACTGAAGCCAGGTCTCCAAGACATATTTTTCCATCCAAGTTCATAGAAGCAGCAGTCACAATAGCTGAAATGTGGACGCAACCTAAGAGTCCAGCAACAGATGAGCAGCTAAGCAGAACGTGGCTTATCCATACAATGACATGCTACTCAGCCTTAAGAAAGAAGGAAATCCTGACAAATACTGCAACATGGATGACTCCTAAGGACTTTATGTTAAGTGAAAAAAGCCAAAAAGACTTGTCTCAAACAGACAAAGACCACATTGTCCCAGGTATATGAGTAGTCAAAAATCATAGAGACCGAAAGCAGAATAGTGGTTGCCAGAGGGATGGAGGACATGGCTTAGTGGGTACAGAGTTTCCGTCCCATTAATGATACAGCCTACAAGGTGTAGTTGCCCTAAGTGTCTGTAAGGACAAAGTTAAGACAATCATGGAGATCCTAGTTGTCTCGCACTGTTGAACCACTGCACCAGACCCCCAGACTCTTTGTTGTATGAAGAAAACAGACATTTAAAAGCCACTATAAGTTGAGAGGATCAGGGCAGAGGTGATATCTGAGCTGTCAAGTCACCACATGGTTGTTGAAGGGTTAGGCTTAGGGACTACACAGGTGCTGGAGTCTAGCAAGCCCTGCCCCTAACTGATCCCAGGGTTTAGAACAAGTGACCTAGCCCCTCTAAGATCCCTCATCTAGCGAGGGGACACTATAGTAGTGTCAACTTTAAAGGACTGTAGTACGAAGTCTACACACAGTGTGGTAGTGCACAAGCACAGGCAACCCACAGGTAGAAGAAACCAGATTCTAGAGACTCGCATATACCAGGTCAATGTAAATTTCAATAATACAGGTGAAGAGACTAGCCCAGGGGCTGGCACATGGTAAGTGCTTAATAATTGTCGATTTTTATTATCACTATGGTTGTCATTATCATTAAAGTAAAGAAGAGGGAGGGATGGAAGAATGTAGGAGAGGAGCTGATGGAGGGCAGGCAGTGCTGTGTTTGGTGGGTGGGGTGGGTCCACTCACCTCTCTTTTCCCTTTGACAATCCATGGCCCTTGTAATTTTGATTCTGCAATAAGAAAAGGAAAGTGATGCAACTGTTTTTGCACATCCACCCTGCTTTACAGCTCAGCTTGTTGCACGTATTAAGTGCTCAAACCATCAGAGGCAACACAACTCGGATCCTGAGACATGAAGTTCTAGCCTGACCAAGTTATCACTGGCCATCCTATGCCCAGAAATTTGTCCTTGAAATGAACCCCCAAGTACCCAGGGTCCTGGCTATAGACATGACCTGCAGGCATAACAAGCATAATGAATACCCAATTTTCAATGTTCGTAAGAACTAACCTTGAACTCCAGTACTGAGGGCTGAACTCAGCAGGCCTTGTGAGAGGGAGCTAGGCCTGTACTAATATTGAAAGTTAGTTTAGACCCAGGATCCAGGAAGGCACTGGGCCAAACACTTCAGTCAATGCTCATTTCTTCCACCCAAAATGGACCTTTCAGTTTCCCAAAGAGTGGTGGGTATTGTTCTGCTTCTACCTTGTCCAAAACGGTTTGGCCCTCAGTCTTGGAAAAACTAATTCCAAAGGCACAAATGAAAAGAGAACCTGAAACCGATCTTGTGCAGGATGACTTCACAGCTTGCACGGACTTGCCATCTGCATTCGTTTTCTAACACGCATGTTAATCACCACACCGAGTGACTTAAAACAGTGCAGATTTATAGCTCACAGTTCCCACAGGTCAGAATCTGGGCACAGCGTTGCTAGATCCTCTACTCACATCCCACAAGGATGCAAAGTGGTGGCCTGGATTAAGGTTTCTCACTCAGGACTCAGGGTCCTCTTGCAAGACCACCCAGGTTGTAGGCATGCTCCAGTCGCTTGGGATTGTGTGGCTAAGGTCCCATTTACTTGCTAGCCATTGACTAGGAACTGCTCTCAGCTTCTAGATGCCAGTTACTGCTCTGGTCGGTACCACAGCTCTTGTATGCCCGAATAAATAAATCTTAAAAAAAAAAAAAAAAGAATTCTGCCAACCACACCATCCTAACTCCCCACCACCACCACCAAGACAGTGGCAGGTGCTAGAGGATACTGTTTTACAAAACTGGCAAAAATAAGCCTCCCACCCCAAAGCAAGTGAAATCATATTTCACTTATTCATTCAAACCCTCCAACTACCCCAGCACTAGTTGAGTCCTAATCTTTTTAAGTTATATCTTTTACAATCTTATGCTTTCAATTCCATTTTCCATGTTGCTCAGTTTTCAGTTGAAAAGCTTTCCCTTCCTAACTGAACTACAGTACATTGAATATTGACTATTCTGTCAAACTTCAATTGTTTATCTCTAGAATCTGTTTTCTTCTGTCTACTTAGTTGGCTATGCTTGTGTCACTACCAATTACTGTAGCATTCTTATAAATCTTTTTTTTTAAGATTTTATTTATTTATGCATACAAGAGCTGGGGTACAGGCCACAGTCACAGGAGGCAAGAGGATTCACCAGAGACAGAGTGGGGAGCAGAACAGGCAGATCCACTGAAATACACTGCTGAGGGGAGCAGCGGGCCAGGCAGGAGAGGTCTACTGTGCCATGTGGGTCCCCTCCCTGGCCGGGGATCAAACTCTCACTGCTGTGCTGTGGATACTTCACAGTGTGGCGCTCAACGTATTGCGCCACCAGGGAGGCTTACTGCAGTGTTCTTATAAATCTTTAAATCAGGTAGCATAAGGCTTCCAACTTTTTTTCAACTTGTCTTTACAATTTTGGTTCCTTGCACTTCAATATATATTTTAGAATCAGCATGCTAATTTCTATACAAAAAAGCATGTTGGGAATTTGACTAGGACATTGAATCTATAAGCATTTTGGTAAGAAGTGACACCATAAAGTATTGTCTTTCAAGTCATTAATATTGTTTATCTCTCCATTAATTTGTCATCTTTAATTTCGTTCCACAATGTATTCAGTATGGAAGTCTTAAACATTTTAAAATTTATTCATAGGTATTTGATTATGTGAAACTATTATAAATGGTATATTAAATTTCATTTTCTCATTGTTTGCTGGTAGTTTATTGTGGTAGGCAAAATAATTCTAGCCTATAGAAGATGTCCATGTCCTAATCAACAGGGCCTGTAAGAATGCCACATTCTATGGCAAAGGGAAATTAAGGTTGCAGATGGAACTAAAGTTGCAAACCAAAGGACTTTAAAATAGATTATGCTAGATTATAGGGGCCAGTCCAGTATAATCACTCAGGGTTTTTACGTTATGAGAAGGAATTAAAGAAATGAGGTGCCAGTGCATGAGAGGGATGCAGGATAAGCAGCAGATTGGGGTAGGGGAGAGCTGGGCTCTAGAATAAATAATTTCCCTTCTTTGCGTCTTCTTTTTCTCTCTCTTCAAGTAAGGGAGTTGACCTTTGCCTTCCTTGAAGACAGGGTCTTGTCTGTTTGCCCATTGACCAGCACTGGGTTCGACTTGGAAAAGGCACTAATTAGCGTGGGTTGGGGGGTGGGGAGGAGGGGAGCTGGGAATGAATGGGTCATGAATGTCTGGACGGATAGGCAAACAGGTGGCAGGGTGAATCGATCTCTAAGAGCTTTTGCAGGTCAAGGATTCCGAAATTTACTTTGTCCGGGTTCAGAGGAATTAATGAGCACAGTTTAGAACCCCACAGTTTCGTATATTTCCCGCCATAGGAGGGGACCAGCTCCAGCGGCCGACCGCACGCGGCCACAGCTCGGGCGGCGCACGGCACGCCGGGACTTGTAGTTTTTCCTCTGAATTAAACTCAGAATCCCTACGGAGAGTCACTAGTTCTTAATCCCTCCGAGATCCGCCCTTCCCCACTTCCCTACCTTCCCCCCAAGCCCCCGGGAAGATGAAAACGTCTGGATCGGGCGACCCTCCTACCTTCGGTCGCGACATGACACGATTCCCGAGCGACTGATCCAAACCGCCACCACGCCCCACGCGAGCTTGTGCGTCCCGTTGCCAAGGCGACAGAGGACCCGGACCGGCCGCTCTGATTGGATGAACAACAACGCTCCTCCCGGCGCAGTAAGCTTGGATCTGACCCCAGGTTCTGGAAACTCGCGCGTCCAGGCATCCCAAATCCCTGTACTCCTTCAGCCTTTCTCTCTGAGCCCCTTGCTTCCTCGACCCTGGGTGCACACCCAGTCAGATTCTGGCTGCCCCCGCGGCAACTTTCTGCCCAACCACCTCCAGCTGCAGTTAGCTTGACTTAAGAACACTGAGCCAGAAACGTTGTCAGTTATTGGCAAATTCAACGGTACTAAGTTTTCTTACTTGGTCCCTCCCCTGGTGTCCACTCTTGCTTCATCGATTACAGTTGTCCTCTGCCCTGCAGCCAAAGAGTTCTTTAAAAACACAAATACTACAGTGTCTCCCTGCCTGCATATAACCTTATTATATGGCAATTTATTAGTGATTGTACCTTGTATGGACTCCTTGTCCTTCTGTGCCTCACTTTCCCACTGCCCAGGGATTTATATACCAACCATACCATGGCTTATTAGAGGCCATTTAAAAAAGATTGTTGTTTTGTAACAATACTGAAAAGTTTATACATATATATGTTGTAACAACAGTGCTATGGTATAACAAAATATATGCAAGACATTTCATTAAATTCTTATTAAGCATAAACTCTATGCCATGACATATTCTTGATTTTGAACATAAAGCAGTGAACAAAACCAACAATCATCTGCTCTTGTGGAACTTACATTCTCAAGAGAAAATTCAAAGCATTATTGAAGGACATTAAAGAAGGCCTCAATAAAGGGAGGCATATACCATGTTCATGGATGGGAAGACCCAATAACAAAAAGATGCTATTTCCCCAAATTCAATCAGAATGTTTGAGAGAACTTGTAAAATCAAAAACCCAAAGTGTTTGTGTTGAGGAAGGAAAATATGTGTCTGCCTATCAAGTCCCATTATGAGTCAGAGAGAATCAAATATCAATGGATTAAAATGGGGACCCTAGAAACAGACACAGGGAGGGAGGGGTGGGTGTGTGGGCCTGCATATGCATGGTAGTGGTGTGAAATTGAATACAATACAGATGTCATATATCAGTGGGAAAAGCATGGAGGACTCAGTGAATGGTTTTGAGAAACTGGCTTTCTTTAGGAGTGAAAAATAGATGCTTAATTCAAGTGGATTAAAGAATAAACATGGCAAATGTTTCAAACTATCAGAAATATACATGTTTGTAGTTTTAAGAGTGGGAAGGATTTCTTAGATAAAAAAAAATAAAGCACAGCTCATACAGGAAAGAAACTGATTTATAACTCTAAAGTTTTAAACTCACATAACAAAAGACATTGTAAATTTGATTAAAAAACAAGCTACAGGTAAAGAGGAAAATCTATAATATGTATAACAAAAGACTAGTACTGAAAAAATGCTTGCAAACCATTAAGACAGTAACTCCTGGAAAACAAAAGAATGGGTAGAAAATATAACTAGGGAACTTTAAGCCAATAGAAAATCTGTAATAGATAATAGGCAAATTGAGGTATGCAAATCAAGACAATTATAAGATATGATTTTAAATACATAGACAAAAATAGAAAACATACATCACTGCCAAGAATTGTGAGGATGTCGGAAAACAGGAACCGTATAGGCTGCTGGTACACTCATACTTGGAAGGTATTTTGGCAACACCTCATAAAATTGAAAATGCACACATCGTATAACCCATCAATTCCACTACTGGACATATGTTTTATAGGCTCCCCAAATGCAGCCGCACAACCCATGGACAACCTTCCATTTTGCTATTAACATGCAAAGCTTAACTAAAGAAATTCTCACATCTGTGCATAAATCATATGTATAAGGCATGTTCTTTGCAACATTCTTTTTAATAGTGAAAATACTAGAAGCAATCTAAATGTCCACTAGCAGGGAGATAGATGAAAAAAGTGGGATATGTTCTAATAACAAAATTCTATATAGAGATAAAAAGGAACGATCCAGATCTAAATTAACATGAAAATATCCCCAAATCTATTGTTAAGTGAAAAAAAGAAAGTTGTAGAAAGATATATATCTTTAAAGGTTATGGTTTGTGTAAATTATAAACACACAGACAAAAGCCTATCCTATATACTTATCAGCATATAGGTAGTAAATGTTTACAAATATGGACTGGAAAGAGGCACACCAAATTCATGATAGTGGTTGCCTCTGTGGAAAGAGTGTAGAAAGACGGGGACAAGGAATTTCAACTATTTTAAACTTAGTTGAAGCAAATAGGTCAAAGGGTCTGTTTTTTATTTTTGCTTTTTACCCTCCTAAGAGATAAACAAACAAGCCATAGCAAGAAAAAAGAATCAGTACTATGATAGAAAAAGTTTAGGGTGCTTCGGGAATGCACAACAATAGGGTCTAACCAACTCTAACTGGGGTTGGCAAAGACTTCTAGGAGGAATTGGGAGTTAGCCTGATAAAGGGGATAGGAAGAACTTTCTAGGAGGAGGGAATGGCATGTGCAAAACTGGAAGTCATGTTTGAGGAAGTGAGTGCAGACGAGGGACTAAGAGATGAGACTACCAAGCTTGTATGGATTTGCTTCCTTTTTTTTTTTTTTTTTAAACAAATGTGGAAACAGAACCCTGAAGGGAGCTGAACCCAGACTTGCTAACTCCATGTTAATAACTCCATGATAATACTAATGGTGTGGTGATAATGATGATAGACTGTGCCAGTCTCTAAATACATTCTCATTCAATTTCACTACAGACCAATGGGGCTTTTTTCCTCCCTGTGTTATAGATGATGGAACCAAGACCCATCAAAGTCAAGAAACAGGCTCAAGGTCACAGTGCAGAAGTCAAGTCCCACAGACCTCATTTGCTATGCTAAACAGGCTGGGCGTTTCCCTAAAAGTATTGATGAGTTTATTAGGTCCTTATTGCTGTTGTAATGATCACAAATGGAGTGCCTTAAAACAGCACAAATGGATTAGCTTATACTTCTTGAGATCAGAAGTCTGAAATAGGTCTCACTAGACTAAAATTAAGGGATTGAGTTCCTTCTGGAGGCTCCTTGTTTTCCCACCTGCATTCCTTGTCTCATGGGTCCTCTCTGGGTTCAAATCCAGCAACGTGACACTGCACGTCTGCTTTGTCATCACCTCCCCACTGACTCTTCTGCTTTCCTCTTTCACTTAAAGAGACCCTGTTGATTACATTGAACCCACCTGAACAATCCAGGATCATCTCCCTAAATCACTGTCAGCAAATCAGCAACTTCAGTTCCATCTGCAGCCTTAATTCTCCCTTCTCTTTAACATAACATATGCACAATTTCCAGGATTTAGAGCATGGGCTTTTTGGGGTGACCATTATTTTACTTACCACAATGAATTATATATATTATATATATACACATGCACATTTATATACTTATATATATCTAAAATTTATATAAAAATACCCATACTCATATTTTACCATCTTCACAATATTGGTTTTATAAAACAGTCACTTCATGAAACTTAAGGCAAGTAGACTTTGCAACAATTTCAAAGGCTAAAGTTCAATTCAAACAATTTTTCAAACAATTTCAAAGTTACTTTCAAAGGCTGAACAGTACACAGATATTAAATGTATAAAATCTAGTCACTATATTATTGCTTCTTTTTAGCATTTTTATATGGTAGAGTTCTTTTGCACACGTGATTTGATTATTCCCCCACTCTGAGCACCAATAACCAAGTAGAAGAAAAAACCTGTAATAATTGCCACTGCACGGATGAAGAAACAGACCCAGGGCAGTTTGGCTGCCTCCCCAGGTTCCCAGAGATGCTGAGGCCAGGGTTATGAACACCACTAGTCTTTCGTCTCTTTACCACATTTCCTTATGCTATCCATTGGGTGAGGCATTCTGGGAAAATCAAGTCATATTGTAACAGCGTGGTCCCTAGGAAAGGGGGAAGTTCCAAAATCCCAATTCTACCCTAAATAAGTACAGCTAAGCAAAAATTAAAAAATACTAAAGAAATAGGATAGAAGGAAGGGAGGAAGAAGGAAGCAGGATGGAGAGCAGCAAGGAGGCATGAAGAAGGCCCGTGGAGCAGAGGAACATGTGAAGAAACTGCGCTTGCTTTTTAGTCTTAGACTAGTTAAAACAGATGTGAGTGAGAGACCCGTGGGGAGGTTCACAATGGCAGCTTTCATTTTAATTTTGCTCGCTCTTTCCTCCCAGATTTATCTGACTCTTTCTAACCCTTTTCTACGGGTCTCCGCTAAAAGGTCTTTAGACTTTTGGCGGGCTTTTGGGCCTTGTTTTAAGCCGATTCTATTTGGCTAAACTTTTACCCTCAAAAAAATAAGTAACTTCAAATGCTTAACTTAATAACTATATTCTTTGTCCTTTCTACATTGTACCCTAATTGTATTAAAGTTCCTTTCCATCAAAAGTCTTATATGTTTATCTTAATGCGGCAAATAACAAAACCCATTTTAAAAAAAGCAAGTTTAAAAGTTCTAAAGTGCCCCCTCTCCCTGCCCTGTAACAATATGTCAGCCCTAAACCCACAATGTGGTCCTGCATGCTAGATCCCTCATCCTCCTCTCTAACCTTATCTCCTACCACCTCTCCTTATTCCCCTCCCTCCTGTCCCACTGGATCTTCCCAAAAGTCAAGCTCTCCCCACAGCCTTGCCTGCACTGTTGTCTTCCTGGAAATGCCCTCTCCTCTCTTCAATAGCTAGATCCCTCTTTCCTGTCAGGCCATCTCAAATGTCACCTATTCAGAGAGATCCACCCCCCCCCCTTCTTTGTTTTCGTTATAAAAAAAAATGTGGGGCCTCCCTGGTGGCGCAGTGGGTTAAGCAACGCACTATGAAGCAAACTGCAGCCACTGCAGCACGAGTTCGATCCCTGCTGCCGGCCAGGGCAGGGACCCACATGGTGCAGCAGACCTCTCCTGCTGTGCCTGCTGCTCCCCTCAGCAGTGTACTTCCGTTGATCTGCCTGTTCTGCTCCCCGCTCTCTGTGGTGAATCCTCTCACCCCCCCATACACCTCTGGTCTGTACCCCAGTTCTTGTATGCATAAATAAATAAATCTTTAAAAAAATAATAAAATAAAAATAAAATAAAATAAAATGTGACCCTTTGTAAATTCTTTGTCTATTTGCCTGTTTTGTTCCCCTCCCCTCTTAGACCCAAGATGTCTGCTATGTAGCTACCAGCCAGCTTTGGCTATTGAGCATTTGATTTGTGGCTAGTCTGAATTGAGATATGCTCTGAGTATAAAACATACTCTGGATTCTTAAAGACATAATGCAATTAATATATATATATAAAGCATGTCCTTAACTTTGCGATATAATTTGGACTTAACAACCTGTCCCTACTAATGTGGCTCCTGGAAAACTTCGAAGCATACACTCGACTCACATTCTATTACTACGAGGCAGCGCCGGTCAGACCATGAGCTAGGGATGGTTGGGGTCATCTGCTCGCCTGCGAGTCCCTACAGCCTACCGCACAGAGGGTGATCAGTAAAACTTTGTAGAGTAATTTGGTTTTCATGAGAACCCTGGGGCACAGAGAAAGCTGAGAACTGGGGGAATCTCCATGTAAGCGGTGAATCTGAGGAAGAAACAGTTTTCTTTTTTGCCAATCACTGCTCTTCACATGGGTTCTGTCCTGCCATTCCTGCCACTGTCACCTACTCCTATAGCTGAAGGAGGGGGTGGCCATGGCTGGGGGAGCAAAGTGGGCTCAGCTGTTTCTATTTCAGTCCGCAGGGGGTGTCTGGTTTCAATCATTTTACATTCTTTAGCTTTGGTTCTAGTAGTGGGAAGGACTCCACTGAGATACCCAGAAAGGGTAGCTGGGGCTCCAAGGGGACTTGCCCAGGGTCACCTAGCAGGTCAGAGGTAATAGGTCATATACCTAGATCTCCCCACTGGTGTTCCAGGGCAGGACCCTGCCTCTGACTACACTCTGTTGTCTCCTCTACTGCAAGGGCCCTGGGTAAGTCTAACACTGCCTCACCCCCCTTGCCTTGCATTTGCCTCTGATTTCCTGGGACTGCCAAGCCAGGAACCTAGCAGGGCTGACCCAAATGGCACCATCCTTGTAGGGGTCAAAGTGGATGGGAGGAAGTGAAGGGAGGATGGCTGGATGGATAGATGGGTGGGTGGGTGCATGGGTGGATGGATGGATGGATGGGAGGACAGATGGATGTGTGGACGGATGGATGGACGGATGGATGGATGGATGGATGGATGGATGGATGGATGGATGGATGGATGGATGGATGTGTGGACAGATGGATGGATGGATGGGTGGATGGGTGAGTGTGTGGGTGGGTGGGTAGATGGATGGATGGGAGGACAGATGGTTGGGTGATTGTGGAGGATGACTGACAGGTGGGAAGCCTGCATGGGGATGTGGGGTGGGGGGATAACAGGAAAAAGAGGATCTAGGGAAGGAAAATGTAAGCCAGTTTCCTCATCTCACACAGATGAGCAAAGTCCAGCCCCCATCATTTCTAATGGAAAAGGGCCCGCAGGAGATCCAAGCAGAGCCAGAACTAGTATCTGAGTCGCTGAGTCCCCAGCTGGGGGCTCTTTCCCTCGCCTAGCCTCTCCCCCACCCCTCCCGCGCCAGACAGTGCCAGGGTGGGGGGAGCGTCCCCGCCCCCACCTCCGGAGGTGGCGGCCCCACGCGGCCCCAACAAGCTGCCGTTGTCCCGCGGGCCCTGGGCCCGGCACACTGGGGCTTTGTCCAGCCCCCTGCCGCGACCCGGGGGGGGGACCCCACATGACCGAGGGGGTAGGAGGAGCCTGCGGCGGCAGTGGTGGCGGCAGCGGCGGCAGCGGCGGCTCCACCGTCATTTCCCTCCCTGGCCGGGGGTCGGCGGGCGGTGGCGGCTGGGCAGGGCTGGGCGGGGCCGCGGACGCCAGGCCCCCTGATCCCCGCCAGGCTGCAGGTGCCGGGCCTGGGCCAGCAGGACAGCTGTGACCCAAGCGCTCTCCGGGCAGCGAGCTGGGGGTGCGCCCGGACCCCCGCCCCAGGGATCATGGGGAATGGCATGACCAAGGTAGGGGAGCGGGATTCGCGCCGCCCACCCCTGGTCGCCCCAACCGGGCCCGGCGCCGGACTCGGGGCGCCCTGCCCGCCTCTGACCTTCCGTTCTCTCCGAGTCTCCGTCTGTATCTCTGTCTCCCTGTGACTCGGAAATGGTCTCTCAGGGGGCTGTGTCTCTCTCTGCCTCTGTCTCTGTCTCTGTTCCTGCCTCTGTCTCCCAGTGTCTCTGCCGCTGCCCTTGTCTGACTGTTTCATTCTGTGTCTTTCTGTGGCTGTTACTCCCAGACTCTCTCCAAGTCCCTTCTCTGTCTCCATGTGCTTCTGTCTCCCCATCTCTGACTCCAGCGACTGGCTCCCTGGGGCTGCTTCGCTCCCTTTCCCCCTCCACTTCTGCATTACCTGCCTCTGCCTTCCGCTCCCCAAGCTCTGAACCCCCCTCCACTACCCTGCTGCCCTCCCCAGGTCTTTCTGCCCCCCTCCTCTTTCCTCTCCCTCCTACTCAAGCGGGTCTCCCTCCCCAAGCTCCCCCAGCCCACGCCCCCTGCCTCTCACAGAGCCCAAGTCCAGGTGAGGGAGGAGACTGCTGAGTAAAGGCGCCCTTCCTGGGACAAGAGGGGCCGTGGGCCCGGCCGTGGGTTTGAGGTTATACAGCCCCTCCGGTTGACCCCTGCCTGTCTTTCCCGTAGGTACTTCCCGGACTCTACCTCGGAAACTTCATCGGTGAGCACTGCCCACTCTGTCCAAGGCCATGGACTGCGTCCACCATTCATGCCCTGGCCCACACATCTTGAGCGAACCTTAAGGAATGGGGCCCGAGGGCGGGGAAGCTGCCAACTGGGTGGGGAAGGAGTTTCTGAGCACTGAGGGCCACACGGGCTGGCAGTATCCCCAGTGCCCAGGGTTCAGAGGGTCAGAGGCCAGGCAAGCCTGCCCTGCTACGAGCCTCAGCCTCTCCTCACACTAGACGCCTGTCTCTGACGGGTCTTCCTACCTGAGGTTCTGGGTTGAAGTCTGTCTGGGAGTTCCAGCCAGAAACTGGCACCCCCCCACCTCCGCCAGCCTCCTCACAGGAAGCCAGGTCTCTGGAGATTGCACTCTATCTGGCAAATGTCATTGGTCAGCAGTGCCCACGCCCACTGTGTCCCAAGACTGTGCTCTCTGCCTGTCCTGGTGCTAAGAGAGGAGCTGGAAGCTTCAGCAAGGGCGGGACATCTGAACTGGGGCAGGACTGCGGTCCACCCCTCCAGCCCCAGGGGGTGTCCCACCCTCCAGCCCCAGGGGGTGTCCCACCCGCACAAACCCAGATCCCTGCTCCCTGGGAGCTGATGATGCTTGACCTCAACATTTGGCTAAGTAAACCCTCGAGGTCGGGCCAGGAAGTTGATGACCCCAGACCACCAGCCCAGCCAGGCTGCACACAATAAGCTCTCAGTAAATGCTCATTAAAGGAGGAAGTGGACTTTGGGAGCTAGCAGCTGTTTATCTGATTAGAAGAGGCCCCACACCCTAGAAGCCAGTCCCCAGAGGTGACCCCCGAGGGCCCTATGAGCACCTCCTGGGCTGTTTTTCATCTCTCTTTGTACATACAGATGTGATATTGCAAACAAAAATAGAAACCTCTCCAGCATGCTGTTCTGTAACCTGGGCTTCCCTTTTAATAATACATTGTTACTCATCAGTACATGGAGATCTCATCAATGGCTGGACTGTATTCAAGCACGAGTGTGTCATTTAGCCAGTCCCCCTTTGGATGGCCACTGAGGTGGCTCCCATTTGTTAAAACTTAGGATGTGCTTACTGGTATACACAGTACTGCATCAAACAGCCTCTACCCACAGCCTTCCCTGCTGGCTCACCCTGTGCAGGACATTCCTCGAAGTAGAATTGTTGGGTCAAGGCTATGCCAGAGAAGGGTATTTGCAATGGAAAGAACAGCATGGGCACGGCCAAGGAGATTACTTGCGGGTGCTCTGGTCACAAGACCAGATGAAGCTTAAGCGAGTAGCAGGACCTGACATGTCAGGAACAGGAGGTGGGGAAGGCCCTGGGAGCTGGTGGGGGTGGGCCAAGGTGGAGTGGGAGGGGAGAGGGGGAGAACTAAGCAGGGAGTCCCCGCCTCCCTTGGGCATCAGGAACAAATAAGTCACACCTGCCAGATTGGCTCAAGCCTCCTGTTTCTTTCAGATGCCAAAGACTTGGATCAGCTGGGCCGGAATAAGATCACACATATCATCTCCATCCATGAGTCACCCCAGCCTCTGCTGCAGGTACTCTTTGCCCCTGTCCCAGGGCTGGCCGTAGGTGGGGAGGAGGACTCAAACCCTCATGACACTCATATATCAACACCTACTATGTGCTGCCTCCCTGACCCATGCTGAGTCATTTAATGAAAAACTGGTTTGTATGGTTGCACCCTTACTTGGCAAGTGAGACCCAGAGAGGTAAAGTAACTTGCCTAAGGTCACACAGGCCCTCTAGCCTCAGAGGTCTGAACCTTCAAAAAGCCCCCAGTGGGGCCTCCCTGGTGGCACAATGTGTTAAGCAACGCACTATGAAGCAAACCACAACCACTGCAGCACGAGTTCAATCCCTGCAGGCGGCCAGGGAGGTGGCCCACATGGCACAGCAGACCTCTCCTGCCTCCCCACTGCTCCCCTCAGCAGTGTATTTCAGTCCATCTGCCTGTTCTGCTCCCCACTCTGTCTCTGGTGGATCCTCTCACCTCCCATGATTCTGGCCTGTACCCCAGCTCTTGTGTGCATAAATAAATCTTTTTTTTTTAAAGCCCCCAGTGGGCTTCCCAGTACCCTTACAGAATAGATTATTCCAAATGGACAGTTCTGCATCTGTGTCTGTAATATGACCTCAGCTCTGGGCTGCAGGACAGTGAAGAGCTTTGGACACAGCATGACTTCCACGAGATGGGTTAGAGCAGGTGTTTTGCTGAGATCTGGGAAAGAGGAGAAAAGTGGGAAATCCAGACCAAGAAGGCTGGGGCCCAAGTCCAAGTTTACACCCTCACTGCTGCTCTCCGTGTGACCTTGGGCACTGGACTCCACCTCTCTGAACTTCAATCATCTGATGTGTAAAAAGGGACCTTTATAACGGTACCGACCTCCCTGAATTGTTGAGAGTCACATCATAGGTGCTCACGAATTACAACTGATATAATAACCAAGTTAATCATATTCTTATCCCATAAACAGAGCCTCCCTCCACCCCTTCCTTTGTGCGTGTTGCCCACCGAAGGAAAAGAAATGTGGGTAGGAAAGGGCACAGGAGACCTGAGTTCCATACTTGCTTCTGTCACAAATTTACTGTGTGACTTTTTGCAGGGTCCTTCCCCTCCTGGGCCTTAATTTCCCAGAATTGGTAGTCTCTAGGAGAAACCTCTAATAATCAGTAATTCTCAATATCACTCAAAGAAGAACTTTCCAGGTCAATGGAGTCTGATTTTGCTTTGGGGAAAGCTTGTTTTGAAGTATGCAGCCACTGGGTTGCATGAGGAAGGTTATCAAGTCATGAATAGATTTACTAATGAAATAACTGCTTGCAAAGTAAGTCTCTGTTCCAAAAGCCCGGCCCTCTTCTCATAAGCCTCTTTCCGTCCCCATCCATCAGTGAATTTACCAGTCAGTGTCTGATAATGCTGTGCAAATCCAAGGCCAAATGTATTGCAAAGGGAAACTGTAAACCTTGCAAAAGATGCAGGATTCTGTGACCTTGGGGAAAGTGCATTAGCAAAGGGCTGGAATTTCAAACAAAGGTACTGATGATGAACGAGGACTTGGCCAGGAGTCCCTTAGTCACTGGCCAGCGGTGGGCCAGCCTCCTGAAAAGACCCACTGGAATATCCAAGGATTAAACGAAGTCCTTGAAGAAAAACGATAAGGTTCTTGGAACAAGGGAAAAAACAATCTCATGATCTTGGGTGAAGGCTAAGCATGAAGGCTATTGTAATAAGTTTGTTAGAGAAATTACTGAAAATTGATTCATTGATTTTTTAAAAAATTTGTCTAATTTTAATTATTATATATATTTTAAGAAGTTTATGTTTATTTAGTTATGCATACAAAAATTGGGGTGCAGGCCAGAGGTGCAGGGAAGTGAGAGGATTCACCAGAGACAGAGTAGAGAGCAGAACAGGCAGACTGACTGAAACACACTGCTGAGGGGAGCAGCGGGGAGGCAGGAGAGGTCTGCTGTGCCATGTGGGTCCCCTCCCTGGCCAGGATTGAACTCATGCTGCAGCGACTGATGATAGATAGCTTGATGGTGCTGAGACTTAACCCCTTGTGCCACCAAGGAGGCCCCTGACCTTTTCATATGTACTTTTGTAATCAATATTCAAAGGTGAGTCACTTTAAGTGGCCTATTAAGTGGGATTTAATAGCATTTATAGGGCTATTAAAAGAGTCCCTGGATCCATTTTTCAAGTCCTTGTTCCCAAGGTCCTCAAGCCTAACTTATGGAGTTAAGCTACATCTCCTCCGAAGGTTCTGGAATCAGTCAGAGCTGGGAGGCACTCAGGTGTCACCTACCCTCTTTGGACAGAGAGGGGCAAGAACTGGTCTGGGGTCACTAGGTGCTTGGGTGGCCCAACTGGGGTAAGTGGGCACAGGCAAGGGCCGCCACTGCCCACACGTGTTTTGTACTTGCAGGACATAACCTACCTTCGCATCCCAGTGGCCGACACCCCTGAGGTCCCCATGTAAGTTCCCCTGGATGGACTGACAGACAGACAGAGGCTGCTTCCTGTGATGGTGGCAGGGAGGGTGGGAGGTGGCCTGAGGGAGGACTCAGAGGACGCTGACCTGGGGACCCGAGCACAGGCGGTCACCAGACTCAGCTGTCAGTCACACCCCGGCTCCTGGCCCCTACCCTGGCCAAGACCCTAACCTCCCAGATCCGCCTTTCCAGTCGCGAAGTGGAGAAGGTCGCCTGTCTCCCAGGATCAGATGCACCAGCAAATTTGAAAGGGTCTGGTTCAGCCTGTTCCAAGTCTTGGAGTGGACACCAGGGCTCTAGCCAGGCTTTGCTGTTTACTTGCTGTGTGACCTTTGACAAATCACTTCCCCTCTCTGAGAGGGAAAACAGGAGTGTAATCAGGGTCAAGGAGGCTTTGGAAGACAGATGGCAGCACTTGAAGATCTAGGACAGGGCCGGAGGGTCAAGGGGCTCCGTGGGCTCTCTGTTCCTGTTCTGCGCAGCAGGGCGTCCCACTGGGAGGGGCTCAGGCACTCGTGCCCCTTGGGGATCTGCTCCCCACCCCCACCGCTTGTCCCCAAGCAGTCTGATTACAGACTCTGGAGGAGTGTCCCCAGCACCCATTTCCTTGAAAGATCCTGGGAAGTCTTCCATGAAAAGGAGACTCATAAGATCCAGCAGGGAAGTGCCCTTGCCTCAGCAGTGGGATTTGCCCTCACTGGCCTCTGCCATTGCCTGAAATACCACCATGAAATACCACACAGTTCTCTATTCGCTGCATGTGCTGGCTGGCCCTGTAACAGAGTGGTCCCCGGGAACTAACAGCCCGAGGACCCCGGGGTTCCTTGTCTCTTGCTTCTCACAAAGGGGAAGGAGAACCCCCTAAGACACCTGTCCCTTAGTGCGCTCTACTCTGTTTTTCTTCTCCAGCAAAAAGCACTTCAAAGAATGTATCAACTTCATCCACTGTTGCCGCCTCAATGGGGGGAACTGCCTTGTGCACTGGTGAGTTAAGAGGGGCCTGGGGGTGGTGGTGAAGGAAGTGGCCGTCCTCCCTCCCCAGCACCTGTGCATCCCACGGAATGAGGAACCTGGGACAGATCTCCAGGCTGTCCCGATGCCTTTCATAGAACAGTGTCCCATCCAGTGCCTAATGCACTTCTGTCCTTTATCAGCCATGCGGCCGTGGCCAAATAGCCATTTGCCCTGAGACTCAATTTCCACATCTGTAAAATGAGGGCGAAGACCTGATAGACTCTGGGGAGGGACAGTGAGATCATTTAGGGAGCCAGGCCCCCTCCCATAGCTCTGGCTCCCCTCCCGGCCTTTGAGCTGTTCCTAAGAACAGTGGGGAAAGTGGGCCTGGGATCGTCCCAGAGGCCTGCTCAGTGGCTGTTTCATTCCGTAACTTCTCACTGCCAGGCTCAGGTGGTTGTGCTGAGCGTGGGGCCAGTTCCCAGCAGCCTCGACTCACACCCTCTGCCTCCGTCCCCTGCAGCAGTGCACTGACCATCTCCCTGTTCTTCAGATCCACTCAGTTCCCACCTCTTGGTACACTGCCCAGAATATCCTTGATCTTTCAAGAGTCACCTGATGTCACATCCTTGGAACCCTTCCCCTAACCTTCCCTGCTCCCCTCCACTAGGTTGCTACCTCTTCCAATGCAATCTCCTCTTCCCCTGTACTCACCTTCGGTGGTCACCACTAGAAATTGGTTCCCTGGTTTCTGTCTGTCTCCCCCAGTCATACTATAAGCCCCAGATGGCAGAGCCCATCACTATATCCAGTACCGAGAAAATAACAGATGATCAGGAAATGTTCATTGAGTGACTGATAACGTTTTACTCAGACCTTGATGTGGAAGAATGCCTGGGGGTACAGTAGGGGCCAGGCCTAGAGGTGAGAAGACAGGTACAGGTTCCTTGTGATTGGTACTTGGGGGAGCTGAAGTGTAGGGATGGGGTGACTGGGGAATCCGGAGGAGATTGGGCCTCACTTGAAAGCTTTGGGGTGTGGGGGTGTCTCAGCTTTGCAGGCATCTCCCGCAGCACGACTGTGGTGACCGCGTACGTGATGACTGTAACTGGGCTAGGCTGGAGGGACGTGCTGGAAGCGATCAAGTCCTCCAGGCCCATCGCCAACCCCAACCCAGGATTTAGGCAGCAGCTGGAAGAGTTTGGGTGGGGCAACTCCCGGAAGGTAGGGGCAGGCTGGGGCAGGGGTGGGAGACACGCTTCCCTCTGGGCACTGATCAGATCAGAAGCAAAAGGAGCCTGTGCTTCAGACCCTGGAGAAGGTTTTTGGGGTTTTGACCTCATGGTGTTGAGCTAATGTAGCCCCTACTTGCACCCATGTTTGGCCAGTGGGGTGAATGCTTTGGGCCACACCTTCCATTGGACGGTCCCAGCACTACCTGCTTGGAACCTGAGGGTATTTGGAGAGAAACATCCATCCCACCCTCCATCCCTGGGTCCTCCACGACAAGGCCACAGCAGTTTCTTCTGTGCCTGCTGGCGGATGGTGCGGAGCCTGGGGAGCACCAGGCCTCCCTGGGAACAAGGGATGAGGGGACAGAGAGAGGGGGGCTGCAGACCTCAAGGCCAGGCTGGCCCCAGAGGCTTAGCTGCCAGAGGCTTAGCTGCCTGAGGCTTAGCTGCCCACTGCATTAGGGAAGCCGCCCTGTGTGTGCCGGTGGGGAGGGGCTATGGGGTTCCCCCTGTGCAGTGGGGTGAGGATTTAGCAGGTCTGCAAGACAGTGTCAAAGGGGCAGGGGGTGTCTGGGAGAGCGAAGCAACTCGGGGGCCGGGGGATGGAAACTGAGGGAGGCTCCCGAGAGGCTCAGGAAGGGGCGGGACGAGGAGGGTGGGGCTGTGGGGACTAGGCCGGGCACCCACCCTCCCCACCCCGCACCCCTGCCCAGCTCCGGCGGCTGCTGGAGGAGCGCTTCGGAGAGAGCCCTTTCCGCGACGAGGAGGAGGTGCGCGCCCTGCTGCCGCTGTGCAAGCGCTGCCGGCAGGGCTCGGCGACGGCCTCCACCACGTCGCATGCCTCGGCCTCCGAGGGAACTCTGCAGCGCCTGGTGCAGCGCACGCCCCGGGAAACCCACCGGCCGCTGCCGCTGTTAGCGCGCGTCAAGCAGACTTTCTCTTGCCTCCCGCGGTGCCTGTCCCGCAAGGGCGGCAAGTGAGGATCCCGGCCACCGTGACTCCCCTCCTCCTCCCCACTCGTCCCCACCGGGGTTGTCTGGGCCGCCCACGGCCTCCAGGACGGCCCAGGGCTGTGGGAGCCTTGCGGCGGCTCTGCCCCCAGCTCCCCGCCCGCCTTGCTTGTCTGCACCTCAGTCAGTGTGTCCTCCACGTGTGTCTCTGTCTCTGAGCTGGCCTGCTGCAGCCACCTGGTGCCTTAGTCCTTGGGCTGGGTGAGGGGCACCCGGGTCTCTGCCCCTTAAAGGCAGCGGGAGTGGGAGTGGGAGGGTGGGGGATGGACGGGCCTGGAAGATATTAAAGAGACACAGAAGTTACTTGTCTGAGCGGCTTGCACTCATTCAGCAAATCCAAGGCAGCAGCGGGACCCTCCCAGGGCCAGGAACCAGAAGGAAACTGGGGTGGGAGGGGGTCTGCACCCCCTGGGGCCCCAACAGTCCCCACTCTACCAGCTGCGTTCTGCAGTCCTGACCTCTGAGGCTACCCACTTACTCCGCTGAGACCCCTCTCTGTCTGTCCCCTGAGCCCTGGTCTCCAGACTAGAGCCTTGAGCCCCTCTCTCTGAACCAGCCCTCTTCTCCGTGAACCCTGCTCCATCCTCTTCCCGAGTCCCTTGCCACTCCCCATAAATAAATACCAGCAGCTAGTGCCTCCCTCCCACCAGAGACCCTTTGCATGTAGGAGCCCACTTAATCCTTTAAAAAAAAAAAAAAAGATTTAGGGGCCTCCCTGGTGGCACAGTGGGTTATGCAACGCACTATGAAGCAAACCACAGCCACTGCAGAGTGAGTTCGATCCCGGGCCAGGGAGGTGACCCACAGGGCGTAGCAGACCTCTCCTGATTCGCCCACTGCTCCCCTCAGCAGTTTCTGTTCTGTTCCCCACTCTGTCTCTGGTGAATCCTCTCACCACCCTGGTGAATCCTCTCACCACCCTGGACTCTGGCCTGTACCCCAGCTCTTGTATGCATAAATAAATAAATCATTTTTAAAAATAAACATAAAAAAAGATTTATTTATTTATGTATATCATAGCTGGGGTACAGGCCAGCGTTCTGGGAAGTGAGGATTCACCAGAGACAGAGTGGGGAGCAGAACAGGCAGATGGACTGAAATACACTGCTGAGGGGAGCAGCTGGTGAGGCAGGAGAGGTCTGCTCTGCCCGCCAGGGCGTGTGCTCCCCTCCCAGGCCTGGGGTCAGGGATCATCGAACTAGCACTGCTATGCCCTTGCTGGATGCTTCATAGCACCACCAGGGAGGCCCCACTTAACCCTTAAGGAAGAAACTGAGCCTCAGAGAAGTCAGACAGCTTGCCCAAGAGCACACAGCTGACCAGGAGAGGCTAGACTTGAAGCTAGGCGATTGAGCCCCTCTGGGCAGCCATAGAGCCACAGATTATTCCAAGGATGAACAGAGGTCACAAGAGCTGCTTTTTTACCTAAGCTGAAATTAACCTAGGGCTGAGAAATAAGCATAAGCTCTAGTCACCCGTATGGAGTTCTTATTATGCACCAAGCACTGTGGTCAGGGCTGTGGGGAGGCCCAGATTTCAGCACTGGGGGCTGGGGTTAGGCAAAGTAAGCTCCAGATTCATTCACTATGTGCCCGGATTGTGCTGGGCCTTGGGGATGCAGCAGTGAGAAAAACCGCTGCCCTCTGGGCGCTGACAGAAGAAACCGTGTGAGGCCCAGGGAATGGTGAGTGAAAAGGGCCTGAAGCAGGCCTGATGGATGGCAGAGCAAGGTGGTGCAGGGGTGGCCAGGATCACCAGCTTGCAAGGTCCACACCAGCCTGTGGTCCTCCTGGCCAGTTGCAGGTGCCACCACCCACCTGGTTTAAAATACCTTTCCATTTCTGGTGGTGTCTCCCCACCTTGAAACCCTCCATGGCCCCATCACCTGGAGAACAAGACAAGCCACCTTTATCTGATGTTCCAGAACCTTTGCCATGCTCCCCCTTTTCTCGTTCCATTTGCCACACTCTGACAACAATAACATTTTATTTATACATTTACTGAATGCTCTCCATAGGCCAGGCAGTGCGCTCAACACTTCGCCCACATCTCATTTAATCCTCAAGCACCCCTCTGAAGTAGGCATTGATATTTAACATGAAGAAAGTGAGGCTGGTGCCAAGGTCACCAGCTGGCCTGGACTGAAGCCTGGAAGTCTGGCTGTGGACTCTGTCTGCCCTCCTAGTTACCTCGCTCTGCTACCTAGAAAATGAAGAGGTTGCTGGGCACGCTCAAGCCCCCACTTCCATGTAATCATCACTGTGGTGTATAGTCAGTCACGTGAAATGCTTCGTGCCCCACCGGGGTCCTCAGGAGTGAGACTGAATCCTGGCTGTGGCTCTGGAAGTGTCAGAACCAGTGACTGCTCAAACGTGGGCACAACGGGTGAGGCGTGTCAACAAAATTGGAGTCTCAGAAGTTGTCATTTGGAGACACCAAGTGGTGCTGGGAGCTCATGGTATTGACAGACGTAACAGCAGCCTTGCACAACTGTTGTCAGCAAGTGTGTCCCGTGCGGACTTACAGCCGTCTCTGCACGATCGGGCCACCGCTTAGGCTCCCACTGTCAGCCAGGCCCACTGAGGTCTGCCAGGCCTCCAGGTTATTTATTTGCAGTTACAGTTTCTATTAGATCAAAACCAGACAGAGACCAGTCGCTCTTCCTCTATAGTCTCGCCAGCTCCGTTTTACATTTCCTTGACACGTGTAGCCCCACTTGCCTCCCTATTGCACAGGAGAATGCAGCCCCCCTCCCGGGGGCACAGGAAGGACAACTTCTGTCCACCACTGGCCAAGCGCCCAGCTCTGTGGGCTGCAGACTAGGGTGGGCTCCTCTCTTTGAACCTTCGTGTCCTCCCGCACACAGCAAGGGGTGAAGCAATCTGAGCCAGTTGACCTCTTTCCTAACAGAAACCCCATTTGACAATTTTTAAAAAATATTTCTTTACTTATGCGTACAAGATCTTGGGCACAGGCCAGAGCTGTGGGAGGTGAGAGGATCCACCAGACACAGTGGGGAGCAGGACAGGCAGACTGACCAAAATATACTGCTGAGGGGAGCAGCGGGTGAGGCAGGAGAGGGGTGCTGCACCATGAGTGTCAGCTCCCTGGCTGGGGATCGAACTCATGCTGCAGTGGCTGTGGATGCTTCATAGTGCTGAGACTTAACCCCTGTGCCACCAGGGAGCCCCCTCCCCCAATTTGACAATTTAGAGAAAAATACAAACCACAGAAAAATGATTAGGCATGGGAAAAAAAAATTGTGTGAACTTTAAGGGGGATCACAGATCCCATCGAGAATCAAGAAACGTGTTGGGGGCCTCCCTGGTGGCACAATGGGTTAAGCAACGCACTATGAGGCAAACTGCAGCCACTGCAGCACGAGTTCGATCCCTGCTGCCAGCCAGGGCGGGGACCCACATGGCGCAGCAGACCTCTCCTGCTGTGCCCGCTGCTCCCCTCAGCAGTGTACTTCTGTTGATCTGCCTGTTCTGCTCCCCACTCTCTGTGGTGAATCCTCTCACCCCCCACACCTCTGGCCTGTACCCCAGTGCTTGTATGCATAAATAAATAAATCTTTAAAAGAAAAAAAAAAAACGTGTTGGGAGAGAGTGTGGACCACTGTTCAGGCTTTTGGGCCCCAGACAGAGAGACACAAGCTCGGATCCTGGCTCCCAATCCGCTAGCTGTGACCTTATCATCGGGCCATAACGTCTTGAATCTCAGTCTTTTTAGCAAGTGAGTAATTAGCCTCATCTCACCTACTGCTGTGAGAATCAGCTGCAACACACAGCAGAGGCCTTAGCGGGCGGAGTGTTGGGGTGAGTGGTCAGTAGATGGGGACTCCCCAGATGTGTGGAAATGTTCTCCACGTGCGGCCCATGAGCCACCAGGACCAGAGTGCCATAGAGGAAATCCTTAAAATGGGCTCCCGGGCTCCTTGCCCAGAAAACTGGATTCTGCAGGCCCAGGCAGTGTGGAGACCAGTGTGCCTTTGCAGTCAGCCTCTGCTGGAAACTCGAAGCCCTTCCAAGGGACCGGCTTTTCCTGTAGGCTGGCGGATCAAAGAACAGGTGCAGCGCCTGTGGGTGGGTGCGCATCAGGGGGCCCCCTCTGGGGACAGGCACAGCTTGGGCTAAGACCCCCCACCCAACCGGACTCTAGCTGCCCACTCTACCTGAAGGGGTGCACCCCCACTCCGCCCCCGTGAGACCTCGGGGGAGGACAAAAGAAATGGTCTTGACCTTCAGGAGCCAGGGAACTCGGAGAACCTCAAAACTGAAAGCGAAACCCCCCTCCGGCACTTTCGCTTTCGCTGCCTCGCGCCATCCAGGTGGCCCAGCGACCCGGGCGTGTTGGAGTCCAGCCATCGCGCGCCCAGACCCGGGCCCTCCGGCGCTGCGCCCCGATGGTCGGCGAACCCTGGCGGAGGGAGGACGGGAAGGTCCTCGACGGCAGGCGACCCATGGTGGGGACCGGGGGTCCCCTGCGCCTCCGCGACTGGCTGGTGGCGCAGATCGAGAGCGGGCGCTACGCCGGGCTGCGCTGGGAGGACGCGGGCAAGACCCTCTTCCGCATCCCCTGGAAGCACGCGGCCAAGCACGGCTACCAGGCTCAGCAGGACGCAGCGCTCTTCAGGGTAAGGGCTGGGGCGGGCGCCCCCCCAGGCCGGGGGGCTCAGCCGCGCTCGCCGGCTGCCGCTGCCGGTTGGGCCCCTCGCTTGCTGGCTTGCTCTTCGCTGGGTCCTCCCACTCCGCCTGCCTCTAGGTGGAGGGTAGCCGGCTCGGTAGGTGGGAGACCTCGTCCTCCGAAAACAGAAGCAGCCCTGGCTGTGTGGCCGGCACCACCCCCAACTTGGGGCCTCTGCTCCCACTCCTCCAGGAAGTTAGATGGCCCTGGGCCTTCCCTCCTGTCCTAGCCCCAAACCGCAGCCCCAAGTCTACTCGAACGTTTTCAGAGCTTCTCGCACCAGCCCTCCCCAGCTCCTCCCCTGGAGGGTCCTCCCTTTCCTTAGTCCTCAAGAACTTCCTCCACGCTGGCTCCTTCCCACCAACATCTAAACTCTGGCCTAAAGTAGCTCCGGGCAGCAACAAGGGCCTCAAGCAGGCCCTGCCACCACCCAAACCAGCCCTCTGCTCCACCTCCCCGCCTCCTGGCTACTTTGGCAGCTGAAGCACCTGAAAATAGCCACCTAGAGATCAGCCCCCCACTCAGACAGGCCCCCAATTCCTCGCCCCTCCTCCCCACCAGCCCGGCTTCTGGCTTCTGGCTTCTGGCTTTTCTCCTTGCTAATGTCTCTAGTTCCCAAACAGACATGACTCAGATGTCCTCGGGGTCTTCACCAGCTTTGACACCCCAGTTGGTCCGGGCCACTCGATCCCTCCTCTTCATTCTCATTGGGTTCCAAACTCTCTGCCTTGCACCTGCCACCCCTACTCTGCCCCACTCTGCCCCGCTGCTCCACCCCTGCTTCTCAGCCGCCTCCTCCTCTCTTCCTGGGCTCTGGGCCCTGGCTCACACTCCTCCATTACCCTCCTCATCTCCCACTCGCCCCGCCCACAGCCTCAGCATGAAACCCCAGTCTCTGGGTTGTGACTTCCTGGAGGCCCCTCAAATTTAGCACTTCCTCAGTACCATGCTCATGATCGGTCACCCCCACAAACTTCTGTGTTCCCAAAATGGAATATGGCAGTGACCCCACAGACCTCAGAACTAGGCATCTGAATCCTGGCCTCTCCCTTCTCTCCCTGGTCCCGTTCTCTTCATTCCATCCATCTGGACCCTTCTCCACCATCCTTCACCAGGACAACTACAGGGATCCCCACCAAACCCCTTGCTTCCCCCTTTCCCTCAGCTCTTCCTAAATATAAATCTGGCTTTGGTACTGCCTTACTCAGAATCCTTCCATAGATGCCTCCTGCCAATGGGGTAAAGTCCCAACTCCTTACCGTGACCTCCAAGCTCTGCATGAACTGCCTACCCTTTCCTAGCCTCATTTCTCTCCGCTCCCTGCCCCCCAACTTCAGACCTGACCTAAGGGTTCTTTCAGTTTCTAAATGCTTCAGTCTCTCTCACCATTAGACCTTTGCTCACATTCTTCCCTCTGCCTGGAAAACCTCTCTCTTCATCTTCATGTGGCCGAACCCCATGGGGCTCAGCTTAAACAGCGCCCCCTCAAGAGACCTTTCCCCGACAGGTTCATTTGTTTAACGTATAAGCTCCAGCTCAATGCTTTTCCCCAGTCATCCCAATTTCTCCTGCTTTCTCCATTGGGACAACGTTTCCCAGTGGAGGGCAGGTGCCTTGTAGGGTCTGTCTCATCTACTACACGCCCTCCAGCTCCTTGAGGGTGGTTCACCAGGCATGGTGCCTAGAACTCAGTAGGTGTTCAATAGGTGTTGAGCATGTGGCTGCCTGGTCGGTCCCTGTGCCTGCAGAGGTGGGAAGGGGGCCTTTTGGGGTCAGCTCTTCTACAGCAAACGGTTGTCTTTTTGTCAATTTAGTCTCGTGCTTTTAAGATTTTTATACTTTCCGTTGGTCATTTGCTGTCTGAAATGGCGCCATCATGCGCGCTGCTGACCTGCAGCGCGATCTAGTGCCCCAAGCCAAGAACGCTGCCATCTATCTCCCTGATGGAGAAAATGTGTGCGTGAGCTGAGCTCCGTTCAGGCGTGAGCTACAGCACTGCTGACCTCAACGCTCAGGGCGAATGGGCCGACAGGACATGTTAAACGAGATGGAACACACGTCAAACAAGGCTACATGTTGATCAGTTGTTGAAAATGGTGGCCCTGGCGCGCCTAGGAACCTGGCCCTGTATTTCCCCCGGCAGCAATTCTGTGTTCACGAGACTGGATAGAACAGAGCTACCAGAAATAATGAGAACCCACAGTACCCTGCCCTCACACCCCACCCCAGCGCGTGACACCAGGCTGCGCCCTGTTCCCCAGATGCACCCACCATCCCTGCCCTAACCTGTTCCCGCTGCCTCAGTATCGCTCTACCCGCCACTTCATCCTCACCTGCAAGGCTCAGCCCAGCTCGTCCCACAGATATGCACTGGGCCTCTTCTGTATGCCCGGAGCCACCCCAGGTGCTTGGAAACACAGCAGCAAGCAGACCCAAGTTCCTCTGTCATCACGGTGATAACACCTGCGCCTCTACCTGGGTCACCTCTGAGTTAGTGTCTGGAACATAATGAATAAGCACGATCATGAACACGCTCTGACCGTGGGCCAGGTGCCATGCTAAGAACTTTTTGAGACCCACCAGAATTATGCGAGGTTCACTGCAACTGGCAGTTTACAGACAATAAGACCGAGCCTCAAAGGCCTCACCCCTGGCGAGTGCTGCTGAGAATGCTTCCTTAGAAGACTTCTACTTAGGAACAGTGGCTTTTCTTTTTTTTTTTTTTTTTAAGATTTACTTATGCATACAAGAGATGGAGAACAGAGGCCAGAGGTGCAGGGGTTGGGGAGAGGATCCACCAGAGACAGAGTGGGGAATAGAACAGGCAGAATGACCAAAACACACTGCTGAGGGGAGCAGTGGGCGAGGCAGGAGAGGTCGCTTCATAGTGTAGTGCTTAATCCGTTGCCCCACCAGGGAGGCCCCGGGAACTGTGGCTTTTCTGTTCATGCTCCCACTAGGCATGGAATCTCTGAGGGCAGTAATTAAATGTGACTCACAGTGAAGTCCTGACCGCCAGCACCCCCGCCCTGAACACGAAAAATGCAAGCAGTACATCTCCCTCTGCCCTCCCCCTCATCCACGCCACTCAGCCACACTGACCGTCTTTGAGTCTATCATTCTCTTTCCACCACAGGACCTTTGCACTTGCTGTTCCTGCTACTAGAACACCCTTCCCCCCACCCTTTGTCAAACCCCATATTTCTTTTCATTCAAATTTCAGCTCAGATGTCACTCCTCCAGAAGACTTCCTCTGACCATCCCTCTAATCAGCCCCTCATTTTCTGAATTATTTTTTTTAAAGATTTATTTATTTATGCATACAAGAGCTGGGGTACAGGCCAGAGTCACAGGAGGTGGGAGGATTCACCAGACAAAGTGGGGAACAGCACAGGCAGATCAACCGAAATACACTGCTGAGGGGAACAGCGGGTGAAACAGGAGAGGTCTGCTACACCATGTGGGTCCCCTCCTGGGCCGGCAGCAGGGATCGAGCTCATGCTGCAGTGGCTGCTGTTTGCTTCATAGTGCATTGCTTAACCCGCTGCGCCACCAGGGAGGCCCTCACTTTTCTGAATTATTGAGCCCCTCTTCCACAGCGGTCACTCTAATTGTTTCATGGATATCTTTGCATTATTCTTGCACAGCAGGCAGCTCTGTTTTGTGTGTCTTCTTATCTTATCCACATCATATTAGACACACTAGACATACAGACTCCTTCGCAGTCTTCCTGGGTCATAGTGCCACTCGGGCACGCTCTGAAGGTCTGTTCTTGTGCATCTGTACATCTACTGCGTTGCTCTTAGATGCTTCTAGATGCTGCGTGATGAGCATCCGTGACACCCACGCCCCACGCACCTCTCCAGGATGAACACCTCTCCCAGGTGCTTTTCAGCACCACCGGTGAAGCCGCAGCGGCTGCGCTTGCCCGGGCGCCCTGGTGAGCCTCTGTGAGAATTCCTCTCATTAGAGTGTCTGCTCACAGGGGGCATTTACACTCAGCTTGCCTGGGTGTGCCAGGTCGCTGTCCCCAAGCTCTGTGCCCGTCACGCCCACCAGTGTCCCCACCAGCTCCTGGCCTCCTCCAGTCCACAAGTGTTTACCCGTTCGTATTTCTATTGCACTTCCCTGGCACTAAGGGGTTTACATACTTCCTCAGATGGTCATGGGCTTTTGTTTCCTCTTTGCAATCCACTGATTCTTGTCCTCTGATGAGATTTTTTTTTTTTTTTTTTGCAGGGGGCTCCTCTCTGCCTCTTGTTGATTTGCAGAAGTTCCCTGTGGGTCCTAGTTCTGACTTAGCCTCTTGATGATTTCAGACGTTGTTGGGCTTTTGCCTGAGGGCTAATGCCTTCAAAGTTTTGTTTAAGAAGCATTCTGTGCCCCTAGATTTTTTCCTCTTTCTCTATATATATACTTGATTCATTTTATAGTTTTACCTCCTACCTTTATTTTTTTAAAGATTCGTTTATTTATGCATACAAGAATTGGGGTACAGGCCAGAGGAAAGGGAGGTGAGAGGATTCACCAGAGACAGAATAGGGAGCAGAACAGGCAGGTGGAATGAAACACACTGCTGAGGGGAGCAGTGGGCGAGGCAGGAGAGGTCTGCTGCGCCATGTGTGTCAGCTCCCTGGCTGGGGATCAAACTCATGCTGCTTGAGTTCGATCCCTGCTGCCGGCCCAGGAGGGGACCCACATGGCACAGCAGACCTCTCCTGCCTTGCCCGCTGCTCCCCTCAGCAGTGTATTTCGGTTGATCTGCCTGTTCTGCTCCCTGCTCCGTCTGGTGGATTCTCTCACCCCCCGTACCTCTGGCCTGTACCCCCGTGCTTGTATGCATAAATAAATAAATCTTAAAAAAAAAAAACAAACTCATGCTGCTGTGGCTATGGATGCTTCATTGTGTGGTATTTAACCCATTGCGCCACCAGGGAGGCCCACATTTGTTTTTTTTTTAAAGATTTATTTATTTATGCATACAAGCACAGGGTACAGGCCAGAGGTGCAGGGGGAATGAGAGAATCCACCAGACAAAGTGGGGAACAGCACAGGCAGATCAACAAAAATACACTGCTGAGGGGAGCAGCGGGTGAGGCAGGAGAGGTCTGCTGCACCATGTGGGTCACCTCCCCAGCTAGGAGCAGGGATCGAGCTCATGCTGCAGTGGCTGCGGTTTGCTTCATAGTGTGTTGCTTAACCCACTGTGCTACCAGGGAGGGCCCACGTTTGGTTTTTTTAGTCATCTAAAGTTGACTTTATATGTGGCAATAGGTAGGGACTTTTATGTTGGTCTAGATAACAAATCACTGCCACTATTTTATATCCTATCATCCAATTTATTTTTTATCACAATCCATAATTTGGAATATAGCTATTTCCCTGTAGCTGTTTGCAGTTGTTTTCTCCAATTAGACTTGAGATCCTTCAGAGTGGGGACCATGTTGTCTTGTTCCCCACTCAGTCCCCAGCCCTTGACTCTGACTCATAGTAGAAGCTCTAGAATATGGAGGGAGGAAGAGAGGAAATAATGGACGGGCAGAGGGAAGAGTGGCGGGGGAGGGCAGAGGGAGAGAGCAGGGTGGGACACAAGGCATGGCACCAGCCCTCTCTCAGGCTCTCCCTCCCCATCACCCCTGCTCACCCCCAGGCCTGGGCCATATACAAGGGCAAGCACCTCGAGGGCGTTGACAAGGAAGACCCCCCCACGTGGAAGACGCGGCTACGCTGTGCCCTCAACAAGAGCGCAGACTTCTGTGAGGTGCGCGAGTGCAGCCAGCTGGACATCTCCAACCCCTACAAGGTTTACCGGATTGTGTCTGACGGCGCCCACGGCCCAGGTACCCTCCTGCCCCGGAGGCAGTGGCCGGGACATCTGTCCAGGCAATAAGGACTTATGGGAAATGATGGGTTTACTGAGCTTACATTCATGGGCTGGTGAACATACGAGGACCTTAGATCACCCAGTTTATCACCCCATTTGAAAAGGAGAAAGCCAAGGTCCAGGGAGGGATGGGCCATGCTGTGCTCACGAGTGAGATGTGGTACTCCTAACTAAGATCATTCTGGTTAGGGGGCTTCCCCATAGGCCCAGGAAGCCACACGCTGTCTGCTGCTCCATCCAGGTACCAGGGCATGCACTTCCAAAGAGAACGGTGTTCTCCAGCGCCAGCACGAGTCCCCTGCAGAAGGAACTGGGCCAGCCTGCAGGACAGATGAGGTCTGTGTCCTTCCAGCACCTGCACCACAAACCCCAGCCACCCTCTCTTCCCCTCCATCAGCTCCTGCCCCATCACGGTCTGCATCCCCCCTAGCAGCTCTCCTCTTCTTACCTGTGCCCCACGCCTGCCTGCCGCTAGCATCAGCTCCACGCCGTCCTCATCTCCATCATCCATCACCTCTGACTCCCTCCCTGCTCCCATCACCGCAGCTGTCTTTGGCTCCATCACTCTGTCTGCGTCAACCCTGTTCTTCAAGTTCACCCTCATCCCGCTCATCGCTGGGGCCAGAGTTCCACCCCCGCTGACTGCATCAGTTTCAGTTCCATTCTCTACGTGCTTCCACTCCGTCACTTCCGGTTCTCACTGTCACCTCATCCCATCAACTCCATCACTACCTGCACTGCCCTTATTCTTTCCACCCCATCACTGTCACCGCTCCCCGCTCATCTGAGGCTCGTTCCTGCATTCCACTGTCCCTAGCCCCATCAGCATTCGCCCCATAGCTCGATCCCGTCCCCCATCCTGTTATCCCCAGCTACTTCATCTCTCATTCTCCTCATTTGCTCCTAGCACTTCCTCTCCCTGTCATGATTAGTTTTATTTCTGACCCGGTGACCTCCAACATTTCATCCACTCTCTCTTTGTCCCAAAGGAGGGCAGGATCTTGAGCTCTGAACCCCCCAAGTTCCTATCAACCCCAGCCAACCTCCAGTCTACCCAGACCTCCCTCTGCCCAGTGGAGTCTGGGGACTCCCGTGGCCCACAGGCCCCCTTCCCATCTCATGTCCCTCTCTCCCAATGCTCAGGAGGATTCCAGATTAGCCACAGAGGATAAGGACAAGGAGCAGCCTCCCAGGCTGGCCCAGCGGGGCTCCCTACCACCGGCTGCCCTGCTCCCAGGCCCTTTGGCTGACCACAGTAAGAACTGGGCCTCCTCACCCACCCCGCCCCCTCCCAGACATCTTCCAGGACCCTGATCTAGGGGCAGAGGGAGAGGCACCTGACTCGTCCCCTCTGTCCTCAGGGTACCAGGCACAAGACCCCACACAGCACTGGAACCCTTCACCTTCTGAGGACTTCAGTAACCCCGGTAAGGAACCTCAAGACACCCGCCTCTCTGACAGGTGTGCAGAACTGGAAAGGAACCCGGGTTGGGGCAACTAACCCCTGTGCCCCACCTAAAGCTCCCAGTCCAGGCTCACAGTAAGAACCGCAATATTTGCCAAGGGTTTAGAGGAGGCCAAACAACCTTCTATGTTCTTGCACGGCTTTGAGATAGATACTGCCATCACCCCCGTTGACAGGTCTCTGCCCGAGATCACACAGCTCGTGATTCTGGGAAAGGTCTGCTAGGTAGAGCTTCTAAGTGGCTTGAGGGACTGGCATCCAGGGGCCTGGCTGCAGAACCCGCAGCCCGCAGCTCTGAGAGCGCACTTGTCCCCTCTGCGGGACGCTCTTTGGCTGTTGCTGCTGCTCTGTCCAACAGGATTAAAATCTAGTTGCTGGAAGAAGCTCAGCTCCCCAGAAGCTGGGGAGCTGCCTCGCCCAGCAGTAGAGGTGCCCCAGGCCCTACCCTTGAAGCCCAGCTACCAATTCTTTTCAGCTGGAAGCTATTATTTCCTGCCACAGCATCGCTGCTACCACTGCCACCTCTAGAATGATCACTGTAAAGAGGGCAGCCCCAAAGGGCCCAGGTGGGTCCAGGAGGACCTCCTGGTTCCTTGCCCTCTGGCAGGGGTAGAGGGGGAGCTGGAGCCACAGACCCTGGCGCATGCCCCTCTGCCCTTTCTGCAGACTGCTGGCTGCACGTGCGGCTCTTCTACGGTGCAGAGCTGGTGAGCGAAGCCACAGCGCGCACGGCCGAGGGCTGCTGCTTGAGTCCGGGGGCCGCCGCCGAGCGCCTCCTGGGGTGGCCCGCGCGCATCGCGCAGATCCGTTTCCCTGAGCCTCCACCCGGCGCCCGCGTGCTGCAGCGCCTGCTGCCCCATCTGGAGCGCGGCGTGCTGCTGTGGGTGGCGCCCGAGGGTGTCTTCGCCAAGCGCCTGTGCCAGGGCCGCGTGTACTGGCGTGGCCCACTCGCCCCTCACCGCGCTCAGCCCAACAAGCTGGAGCGAGAGCGCACCTGCCAGCTGCTCGACATGGGCCGCTTCCTCGCAGGTAGGCTGGCGGCCTCGGGGCTGCAGGAAGCTCGGAAGGGAGGGGGCGGAGGGCGGGCGTGGGCACAGTGGCAAGGGATGTAGACGAGGACGGGGGCACACAGATAGGGGTGCAGACGAATGGGCCTACGGGTCGTGGGCATGCGTGGACCCTGAAACAGAGGGCGTGGTGCAGAAGCATCCGGACCAGGGTGAATATGGGCATCAGGAAATCTGGGCACAGACGCGCTCAGGGATGTGGGGGTTGGCTGTGTATGGGGGCTATGTGGGAGGCCTTGGGGCGTTGGGTGGGGCACAAGCCTAGCCCTCGGCGCAGGAGTCTATAGGGCTTGGCAGTGAGCGCATGGTGGGCACAGGACGGGCACAGGCGGGCGGGCGTGGGCGTGGGGTGGGCAAGAGGTGATGGGGGCACAGGCGTGGTGAGCGCAGATGTGGGACACGGGGCAGGCGTGGGGACATGGAATGGGAACAGGCGCACAAGGGGATGCGCGCTTCTAGGACTGCACAGGGCCTCGGTGGGCACCAGGTGGGCCGCCCGTCTTGGCCCCGCCCCCACATCTGGGTGTCCGTAGAGCTGCGCGCCCACCTACAGGATGGCTGTCCAGAACCCGAGTACCAGATCCGGCTGTGCTTCGGCGAGGAGTACCCCGGCCCCGAGGACCAGCCTGAGCAGCGGCTCATCATGGCCCACGTGAGTCCCGCCCCCGCTCCCGTGAGCACCGAGCCCCCACTCCGCCTTCGCGGATGAGCCCCGGCTGTCTGCCTCTGCTCGCGCGACCCTACTCGTAGAACCGGCGCGGGGTGGAGCTACCAGCGGGGCGTGCACGTCCTACGGGGCGGAGCGGAGGCCGAGGGGCGGGGACTCACGCCCCGCCCCCACAGGTGGAGCCGGTCTTCGCCCGCGAGCTCCTCCTGCACTTCAAGCGCCACAGCCGCGATGCCACCTCGGGGCCCGTTCCCAGCCCGGCGTGCCTCAAGGCTTCCCTCATCTGACGACGCGGCAGAGTCAGCCCTAAGCAGCCGTTTCCTCCTCCTGAGCCCTCCAGCGCCCCCAAAGTCTGACGCTCCGCTGCCCTGGCCTTGCCTCAAGCGGAGGCGTGGACCCGCGGATTCCCCCACCTGTCACCCAGGTGGGCTGGGGCAGCCGAAGCTGATCTCGTGGAGCTGATCCTGTCTGCAACCTCTCAGCCAAGAGCGGGCTGACAGCCACAGCAGGTGGGGCCAGCGGACTTGACCTGGAGGTTCCAGAAACAGCAGTCAGTGCGGAAACAAGACTTCATCTCTTGCTGCCAGCCCAGCACGGCTGTGGCTGTAGCGACTGGCTTAAAACCTGTCCTACCTGCAGGGGCGCCCGCTTGAAGCCCACTTCACCAGCAGTGAGATCTGCGGGGCTCTGTAGGGTGTAACGACTGGTGACGATTGCCTGGCCTCTGAGGGGCTCTGAGTTTCTAGAACCTTCCTCCCGCCCTTCTGCAAGCATCTCTTTTTGAGGCAGCTGGGGAGCAAGGAGCTCCAAAACAGAGGCCTTGTCCTGAACCCGAGGATTTGGTCACAAACCACTGAGCCAGCAGCACCAGTAGATTCTATGGGGCCCCCCAAACACAACTCTGAGCCAGAAGCCAACGTGGGCCCCAGGAGCCCAGTCCCTCCACAACCCCCCTGATCTTTGCCAACCATGAGCTGGGTCCTTGGGAATGGGGAGGGAGCGCCCCCCACAGGCGCAGTCCACTCTGCCTTGCAGTAAAGCGCTGTCTTCTGTCCCAGATAGCAGACCTTTTTTTCTTTTTCTGGTTTCTGACTTTATTTATAGGAATCCTCTTACAGGTGGCAACCCAATAAACCTCTTTGGTGATACACTAACAAGCCTTTTTTATAGGGGGCTGATGCTGTATGAACAAAGGACAGAAGTCAATTGGATCTCTACTTTTATTTTTTAAGATTTTATTTATTTATGCATACAAGAGCTGGGGAACAGGCGAGAGTCGCGGGAGGTGAGAGGATGCACCAGAGACAGAGTGGGGAGCAGAACAGGCAGAGCCATTGAAACACACTGCTGAGGGGAGCAGCGGGCGAGGCAGGAGAGGTCTGCTGTGCCGTGTGGGTCCCTCCCTGGCCAGGAATCGAACTCGAGCTGCTGTGTCACGGATGCTTCACAGTGCAGCAGCACTCAACCCACTGCGCCACCAGGGAGGCCCCTGGGTCTCTTCTTTCTAACTCATTCAACAATGTCTGCTGAGCACTTGCTCTGTTCCAGGCCAATGCTGGACATGGGGGGTGCATGTTCCCGGCTCTCTTGGGGCTCACAGTGCAGGCCTAATGACTGTTCTCTCCCCCTGCCCCCCACAGAAGAGGTGGGGTTTAGGGGGCAGAGACACAACTCTGGGCTCAAATCCCAGCTTTGTCACTTACTAGCTGTGTGACCTCAGGCAAGTCACTCAGAGCCCTCACCTGTTCAAAAGAAGCAACAAGACCTCTGGAGCGGGGCTGGCCAGGGAGTACATGGAGGAGGCAGGGGGAAGCTGGTTCGGCGTGGAGGGTGGCGCGCAGTAGGGGCCCACTAACTCGGTTTGTCATTTGTGGATGGGGAGCATGGAGGGAGCTGCCTCATCCTCCAGATGACCTGATAGCCAGAGCTTTGCTGTACCCCCCCCTCCCACCCCCCCACCCCCTCCCTCTCAAGGCTGCAGCTGGGTCGGAGCCTCAGTCACATCCAGTCCCCTGCTCTGCACTGCACTCTCCGAGGACGCTAACTTGGTGCAGGGGGAGCCCTTGCCTCTACCACCACGCGTGCAACTGAAGAGCTGCCAACTCCATTTAGAGAAGAGGAAGCCGGCTCAGCCAGGGTCCCCGACTTAATGGAGATGCTTCTTGGGAAGGGAGATGTCTCCCCAGATGGCTGTCCTCCCCAAAGCCGTCAGTAGAGGGCGCCAGGTCTCAGCCGAACAGGTTTGGCTGCTCTGGCCCTCCTGGGAGGTCCTCATCACCATCCCAGATACCCTGCTCTCATCCAGGCCCGGGGCTTGCTGGGAACAGTGTGACCTCAAGGGCTCTGCACTGCGGGGAGGAAGAAGTAGGACACAGCCTGGAAGGAGGAGAGGAGAAGGGGGAGCGAGGGGTGGGGCACTGAGAGACCCCTGGGGCTTGTCTTAGGGGGATTCCCAGTTCTCCAGGGGATTCCCAGTTCTCCAGGTCCGCAGCTAGACTCTGCCTGTCTGTCTGTCCTCTTTGTCTCTCTCTGTTTTCTTCCCCTCCCTCTCTCCTAGCTGTATCTGCGTCTCTTTAAGAGATTCTCTTTCCCTGTGTGTGTGTGTCTGCCTCTCCGGGTGTCTCCATTTTTTCTGTCTCTGTCTCACCTTTGTCTCTGTCTCTTTCTGTCTCTGCCTCTATCTCTGTGTTCCTGTCCCTCTTATTTCGCCTCACCCCTCTCTCTGTCTTTCTCCTTTTGCTGTTTGCTCTCTGCGTCTGTGCCTGTGTCCCTTTTTGCTGTCTCGGTCTCATTCGTTCCAGGTCCTGCTCCTCCCCAGCCACCGCCATAGAGCACACGTAGGCTGAGGGTCTCAGTGCCTTCCCTCGCTGCTCAAGCTTCCCAGTCCTGGCCTCTCCTGCCCGCCCCTCTGGGGCCTTGGGGGAGGGGGCAAGGGAGGAAGGGAGGGCAGCCTGGCGGGCCCACCCCTTTTTGCCTTTCCAGACTGGGAGGCTGGGCCAGTGGGCCTTTTAACCAGCCCGGGGCAGGCTGTGCCGGACGCCAGCCCTGGACGCAGTGCCTGGCCCCGTGGTCCCGGCACCCTGGCCAGCCCGGCCGGCATGCAGCAGCAGCCTCCACCTGGGCCCCTGGGCCCTGCGGCTGAGCCCACCAAGCCTCCCTACAGCTACATAGCTCTGATTGCCATGGCCATCCAGAGCTCCCCCGGGCAGCGGGCCACCCTCAGCGGCATCTACCGCTACATCATGGGCCGCTTCGCCTTCTACCGCCACAACCGGCCCGGCTGGCAGAACAGCATCCGCCACAACCTGTCGCTCAACGAGTGCTTCGTCAAGGTGCCGCGAGATGACCGCAAGCCGGGCAAGGGCAGCTACTGGACGCTGGACCCAGACTGTCACGACATGTTTGAGCACGGCAGCTTCCTGCGCCGACGCCGACGCTTCACCCGGCGGGCAGGGGGTGAGGGTGCCAAGGGCCCCGCCAAGGCACGCCGCGGACCCCCCAGAGCCGCCAGCCAGGACCCCGGAGTCCCCAGCGCCGCAGCCGGCAGGCAGCGCCCCTTCCCCCCGGAGCTGCCAGAGCCCAAAGGCCTAAGCTTTGGGGGGCTGGTGGGGACCTTGCCGGTCACCATGTGCTCGGCAACCGTTGATGCCAGACCTCACCCGCCCACGGAGCCCAAGCAGATGCCCACGCCCAAGCCCGCAGCCCCAGGGGAGCTCCCCAGGGCCGCGGCCGCGCCTTCCCTGTGCCCAGCGTTTGACTTTCCTGCTGGTTTCTCCGAGGCCGAGGGGTTCAGCAAGGCCCCTGCACCCATCTTGACCCCCGAGACGGGCATCGGCGGTGGCTACCAGTGCCGGCTGCAGGCTCTGAATTTCTGCATGGGGACTGACCCGGGCCTGGAGCACCTCCTGGCCCCAGCAACCCCCTCCCCTGCACCTCCCACCCCTCCAAGCTCACTCAGAGCCCCTCTGCCCCTGCCTGGTGACCCCAAGGAGCCCTGGGTGGCCGGAGGCTTCCCCGTCCAGGGAGGCTCTGGCTACCCGTTGGGGCTGACCCCCTGCCTATACCGGACGCCAGGAATGTTCTTCTTCGAGTGAGCCAGCCTGGCCGCGTCAGCCACTGCAGGACCCTGGCACGCGCTCTGGGGTGAGCCTGACTAGGATCTGGGCGTGTCCACGGGACCCCACCCTGGAAGCCGAGCACGACGGGACAGGACACCGACACGAGGGGTGACCACCCGACCAGGCCGCTGGGGCCTCAGACAGACCTGGGGGTGAGGAAGAGCGGTGCCCGTGGGCGTCCTCTGTGGCTCTGAGCGCCAATAAAGCCATGTGACGTGACGGCGAGCTCGGGTCCGCTTGCTGGATGGGGGCAGGACCAGAGGCCTGCTTTGTGTGGGGTCCTGTGGTGGCGGGATCTGGGCAGGGCTGGGGACCCCAGGTGGAGCCGGCCCACGCGCTGCTCCTGCTGGGGACTTTCTCAGGGAGTTTCCCAGCAAGGCAGAAGAAGGGGGCGCAGGGAGTAGGGGAGAGGGGAGGAAGACAAGGAAGGCAGTGGTGAGGCTGGGCGGGCTGAAGGGGCAGATTCCCTAGCCCCAAACTGTAGCTCAGTGCCCCCGCCCCCCACTTATGAGCAGTCCTAATAACCATGACCATTGGTGGCGGGAGTCTGTGTCACCTGATTCCTGTGTGGCGTGTTTTGCTGTGGGGGGCTGAGGTACAGGGGGGTGCGGGGCCCACGGGCTCCTGCCCCAGGTGGCAGAAGAGTGGGCAAGGGGACATCAAAACAAGGCGTGTGTGGCTCTTCCCGCCCGCCCTGCCCGACCCGACGGCAGTCAGGCTGAGGGTGCAGGAGGGCACAGGGCAGAGCTGACGTGACCTCTAGAGGAGAGAGGGCGTTCTAGAATTCTGGAGGTGCTGGGGTTAGGCTGGCACCTTGCCCCTTGCATGGCCACATCCCAGCCCCCATCCCACCCCTCCTCCGGTTTCCCACGTGAATGAGGGGCCCTGGAGCCCCAGCTCTTTGAGAATTCCTGGTGACTCCATGAAAGCATTTTTCTCGAAGGGGTGGGGGTGGCTGTTCTGGGTCCAGATGGGAAGCGACTGAGCCCTGACCTCTGGCCTCGCCTGCTGCCCTCTCGGGTGGAGGCAGGAGAAACGCATATCTTCAGTTTGTTCCGCTCAGCTTAGAGCCCGAAACCCCGTTGTCCCCACACCCCCAACACCAGAGAGGCCGAGGAGAATGACTCTCCCTGAGCCTTGGTCCCTCCCCAAGCTGGATGGTGGATACAGAAGAAGGTGAGGGGGTTGGGACCCCGGGCCACCTCTGGTGTAGGGACCTGGAGGGTCCTATATCCCATGAGGTGACTCCAGGGGGGCTGGAAACTGGGCAGGCCGCCTGGGCCCCTCCAGAAGCCCTCCCCCGGGGCAGGCGGCCACACTGACTTCAGTCTCTGCTGCTCCCTCCTCCCTCAGCAGGTCCCCTGGGGCCTGGGAGGAAACGGGCGGCTGGACAGCCCCAACTGTCTGGTTCCCACAGACTCCAGGGTGGAGGGGGGCCCTGCTGGGTGGGGGCTCACTGTGGCCGGAAGGGGTGAGGGAAATGCCTGACCAGCTGCGGGGTCCCCTCCCCCCCACGCCTGCTGGACCCCAGCTGGAGCACAGGAGCTGTGGGGAGGGTCTGTGTGGTCACCTGGGTCAAAGGGGTGGGAGCGCGGCCCAGTATGAGGGCACGTGGGGGGAGCAGGGCGGCTGCGTGGGCTGTTCCGGGGGTGTATGTGTGATGCACAGATTCAAACAGTCAGAGGCGTGGGGAGTTACAGGACTGGGGGCTCTTTCTCAGCTGGGTTGGGTCCGGGAAAGAAGCCTCTGCCGGGCACTCTTCCCTGCCGCGCATTCCTGCGGAGACCCCGTGACCCCGATTTCTTCCCAGCCTGTGTCCTGAGCTAGTTGGAGGAGGATGGGGAGGCCGCTGGCCTACTGGGGAGCCCAGCCCTCTGCATCCTGTCCTGCCCACCCCCTGAGAAACTTTAGCCTCTGAGGAGCGGGGCTTGGGGGGAAAAGAGCCTGGTCCCTGCTCCCCCTTGCAGGGAGGAACAGGCCCAGGGCCAACTCAGCTGCTAACATGAGCCCCCTCCACCCCCACCCCCCCACCCCAGTCCTTCTCTGGCCCCCAAGAGTCAAGAAGTGAAGGCAGCCCCCCGCGGCCTGATCCCCCCTGCCTGGACCAGTGCCCCCTCCCAGGCCCTGCTTTCACTCTCCGACCCTGGGAGGGGGATGGGCAGCCTGACTCTGGGTCTGGGTGAAGTGTGATGGGAGGTGGGAGGGGAAGGAACAGCCTGGAGACAGCCCCATCCCCAGAGGTGCTGGACAGGAGGCCCAGACACCATGATCTCATGTTGCCCTCTGCTTGCTGCCCGGCTGGGGGACCCCACCCACTGGGCCTCTTGCCTTCACATTCTTTCCATGACCAGCAGACAACCTCTGGCTCTGGCCTGCCCCTCCCCCAACTCGGGGGACGGCGGTGGACCTTGTTCAGGGGAGATTCAGAATGCTTCAGCTGGGCGGACCCCAGAAAGCACCTCCGCACCTTGACAGAGATGGTGAGACGAGGCCAGAGAAGGTGAATGCCCAGGCCAGGCACAGGGCCAGGCGGAGCCGCCTCCTCTCCTGTCCCTGCGCTGCCTCTGCCACCTCGACCCGCCCCGAAGGTGCAGCTCTTGGGGGTGGAGCCAGCCTGAAGGTGCAGCTCTTGGGGGTGGGGCCAGCCTGAAGGTGCAGCTCTTGGGGGTGGGGCCAGCCTGAAGGTGCAGCTCTTGGGGGTGGGGCCAGCCCATCTGACTCTGTGCCCAAGACCCCCCTTCAGGAGACCTTCCTTCGCCAGGAGGGGTCACAGTGCCCACAGGTTAGGGCAAACAAAAGGCCTTGGGGGCCTCCCTGGTGGCACAACGGGTTGAGCTGTGAAGCATCTGCGGCACAGTCACAAGAAGAGGTTGATCCCCGGCCAGGG
Organism: Galemys pyrenaicus; assembly: GCA_019455555.1. Lineage (NCBI taxonomy): Eukaryota > Metazoa > Chordata > Mammalia > Eulipotyphla > Talpidae > Galemys > Galemys pyrenaicus. Next base: position 1,060,492 of record JAGFMF010011394.1, read on the forward strand.
AGGAGACCCACATGGCGCAGCAGACCTCTCCTGCCTCCCCGCTGCTCCCCTCAGCAGTGTGTTTCAGTCCATCTGCCTCTTCTGCTCCCCGCTCTGTCTCTGGTGCATCCTCTCACATCCCTGCACCTCTGGCCTGTACCCCAGCTCTTGTATGCATAAATAAATAAATCTTAAAAAAAAAAGGCCTCGGTTAGCCTTGCAGAGTGAGGCTAAGTCAAATCTAACATGGTAGAATCAGAGGTATTTCAGAGCGTTCCAGTTTTTAATCTCAGCAGCTCAGATTCTTAGAATATCAGGGTTGAAAGGGCGTCTCCTGCCTGATTTCTGAATCTCCTCTATACCAGGTCGTGGCTGTCTCGTCGGGTTCCAGGAAAGGGGGGCCGGCTGTCTTCAGGGGCAGCCCTTGCCCCTGGTGGGCAGCTCCGAAGGACGGTCAGAACCTTCGACTTCTGGTTCCGTGGTCTCTGCTCAGGGGCAGAAAGTGCCCAAGGAGGCTGTCCCGCCCACGGGGCCAGGCTCTCCTCACCTCATCTCCCTGCCTGCTCTCCCACCGCCCACTTCCTTCCCTGGTCCAGCGCGTTCCTCTGCCATGAGTGCTTCACTCCTTCCCACACCCACTCAGCTCCGGGCTGGGATGGGAGACCCTCTTCACAGAGGCTGGGGGCGCTCCAAGGCTGAGGCTGCACAGCCGAGATAAACAGGCAGGTTGTGGCCGGCCTGGCTCCGAGGCAGTAAGTGCAGCAGCTGAAAGCAGCCACGCTGGGCTCGGGATCCAGCTCTGCCACTTCCGGCCGTGTGACCTTGGGCAAGTGGTTTTCCGTCTGTGTTTTCCATGCCTATAAAATCTGACGCTAATAGCTACCCCTATGCGGTTGTTATGGGTTAATATTTTCAAAGTGCTAGAAAAGGGGCTGGCACGTGGAAATGGCTCCATCAGTGTTTGTGAAGTAAAATAAGTAAATATCTGAGCCCAGGGGCTAGGCCCCCTTAACCAGACATACCCCCAGGGGAATGTCCAGCACCGCGAGCTGAGGAGAGAATACTGTCACAGACAAGGCTGTGGGTTCCATCCCTGGCCTCTCTCCTCCCTTGCTGTGTGACCTTGACTGAGTGGATTCTCCTCTTTGGGTCTCTGCTTCTTCATCTATAAAATGGAGATAATGATCCCAATCCCCAGGGATAGTTGATGGGCAAACTTCATCCTACGTGTCCAATTCAGGCAACAAGGATGAAATTGAAACATTAAAAAAAACAAACACCCATGGGAGGGTCTTGTACCCTCAATCCAGTCCTCTGCCCCTTCCTTTCCAGAGGGCAGAAGCTCTGCATGTCTGGGGGTGCCCTGTGCTCTGTTCCCATCTCACTGGCAATGAGGTGTGACTCAAGAAGGCAGCTGGTGGGACCGAAAGAAGGAATTCCAGGCTCAAAATAAGCCAGCAACCCATGGAGTCATACAGATGAGGGGCCCTGCCTGCGCCCACCCCCAAGGCCCAGTTGCTCCCGTGGACCAGTCCTCAGGGCACGTGGACCTCGTGGATCTCGAATACAACGAGAAGTTGACACCTGCTCCTTTCACAGCTGCTGCCTGCTGAGTGTCTTTTCCACCTCTGGGCCTTTGATTTGCTGTTCCCTCCTCCTGGGGTGCTCACACCCAACCTGCTGGCTTCTCAGCCTCCAGCCCAAGTGGAACATCACCATCACCTCCCGCAGAGATGCCTGCCCTCACCCCTTATCTAACTAGATGGCCCTAAATTAGTCTACATCCCTGCATCTCATTTATCTTCCCGTAGGGCACCTGTTGCAAGATGGAATTACACATATTCCTGTGTCTTCACTTTTCTTTCTTTTTTTTTTTTAAGGTTTATTTATTTATGCAGACAAGAGCCGGGGTACAGGCCAGAGTCCAGGGAGGTGAGAGGATTCACCAGAGACAGAGCAGGGAGCAGAACAGGCAGACTGACTGAAACACACTGCCGAGGGCAGCAGCGGACGAGGCAGGAGAGGTCTGCTGAGCCATGTGGGGCCCCTCCCTGGTCGGCGGCAGGGATCAAACTCGTGCTGCAGTGGCTGAGGTTTGCTTGATAGTGTGTTGCTTAACCCACTGCGCCACCAGGGAGGCCCCTGTGTCTTCCTTTTCATGGTGTTTCTGTCTTGGAATGTCAGCTTCAGGGATAAAGAGGTGGGTCTGCCTTATTCATTTTCTCCAGCTCCCTAACCCGGTGACCAGCACATAGCCAGCCCTCGATAAGGGTTTGCTGAATGCACACATGAATGGAACGCCAGCCATTGGTTCATCCATGCACCTCGGGCAAAGTCTCAAAGAACCCTCCTTCAGAGCCAGCACCCCACAGGCCCCTGTGACTTGGCTAAATCGCCCCTTGCCCTCTCTTGCTGCAAATAGCCTTTGCACTTACCCGTCCTACCTGGAACAGTCACACATGAAAACCCACAGGGCTCATTCCTTTGTGCCCTTCAGTCTGCTGAGATGCCCTGGGCAAAGCCTTCACTGGCCCACCCCTCTGTGTATTCTAAATCCACTGTTGCCAGTCCATGTCTGTCTCCGCTAGAACAAAGCTCCAGCGGCCAGAGACCTTTGTCTATTTGCTGCTTGCCCCCAGCACCTAGAATCATGCTTGCAATGCTGTGGGCCCGGGCACACTGGAGAAGTAGTTGCAGGTCGAACATGGGCTCAGCAGCCCATGCCGGATATTCTGCCAACACAGCTCATGAAACACGCGTTAACCCGGGAAGCAGGATCCACCATTACCCCACTTTACAGAGAGGAGACTGAGGCTGAGAGAAGGCAAAGGCCTGAGATGCCCCCCGCAACACTGTCCCCTGTCATTGCCTGTGAGAAAGCAAATATTTGCACCGTGTTCTGCCTGACATGGCCCGAGTCTCCTGTCACTGCCGGTCTCCCGAGCTCTTACAGCCTCCCAAGCAGACTTGGCCCAACCTCCCCCATCCTCCCTGCCTCTAGCCCCTCTCTCCTGCTCACCAAACTCCCTGATCAAAAGCCTTCCAGAGCTCCCTATGGTGCTGAGTCAGCCTGGCATTTGCGGTCCCGCTAACTCCTCTAGATTTACTTCTGCTTTATCCTGAATACGAGCCCCACTGGAATGCTCCAAGCACGCTCGCTCCCAGCCCCCAGCCCTGGGACACGCACTCCCTCTCCATCTGGAACACGCTCCATCTGGAAAAGCCTTGCTCCTTGTTTGCTCTCATCCTGGACGTCACTCCCACCGAGAGAACAGGGGCTGGTGGCTCCTTCCATGCCGCGTCCCACCCGCTGGGACTCCGGAGGCCCCGAGCTCCCTGGGAGCAGCGACCATGACCATGACTAAGTTGTCTGGGCTTGCGTGGGGCCAGGCCCAGAGCAGGCGCTCACCAGCGAGCTGGAAGTGCTCGGGTCCGTCGGAAGTCGGGCTATACCTGCTTGGCCTCCTGACCTGTGACGTACAGACTGGGAACCCACGTGCTGGTCCAAAACCCCCCTGTGCCTCAGTTTCCTCGTCTGTGAAATGCCAATGATGAACACACCACTCGGGATGGGGGTGAAATGAGTTCAGGCATGGACGTGCTGCACCTTGCCGGTGTTCCACAGCCAGCACCCATCTGACGAGGGAAGAACCAGGGCTGGCACCTACACGGATGGGCGTGAGGCCCCAGGGGCCACACCCCGCCACGGCTGGATCTTTTCCCACCGTTGCCTCGTTCGGTCCAAGGTGGCTGGCGGAATTCAAGGCCACTGGAGGCAGACAGGAAAAGGCCCCGTCACCAGCCCTGGTGTAATCTAAACCAGATGCAGCCTCAGACCCCTGGGGTGGTCACTGTGGGCCTGGCCACGGCCCAGAGGCAGGAAGGAGTCTTGGGGAAGGCTCTCTGGGCTGGGACCAGCCAGGAGGTGCTGACCCATCGAGGCCGTTAACCCTTCTGAGCCCGTCGGGCACCAAGGACACCGGGTGGGGAGTTCGCCCCCCGCCCCGTCCATGGCACAGGGCACCTTGCAGTAGAGGTCACAGCACTGCCTCCTGGAGGAGCCCACAACCTGGGCACTGCGGTGGGCAGGGGGCAGCTAGCAAGGGCAGGGGTGTTCACAGCCTGGTGGGCCCTCAGGACCCGGAGAACGCCAGGCTGCTGCCCCGGCCTGCGGAGGCAGGGGGTCAGTCCCCTGCCAGGCAAGGGCCAACACCCCTTCTTCCCTGAGGCACTCAGTGGCCCTTAGAGGAAACAAAATCTTCCTGAACGCCACCTCCTGTTCCTGCTGTCAAGTCTGTATTTTTCGCCTCCATGGACCAGGGAGGGTCCAAAAGAGACATGATGAACGCAAAGGAGCTTTCTGAGATGTGCTCCCACGAGAGACGAAGGAGGCGGTGGCCAGCTTTGCTCCACGGTTCTGGGGGCTTTCTGCCAAAGACAAGTTAACTTGCTGTGTGGCCTTGGGCACGTCACTTTCCCTCTCTGAACCTGTTTCTGCACCCACAAAAGATGGTCGGTGAGCACCCCTACCCCATCTCTCCGTGTCACAAGGCCCTCGTTGCGGGAGAGGAGAGCAGAGCTGAGATCATCATTTCAACGTTACAAAGGGGGAAACTGAGGCTGGTGCCTCTCAGGAGCCCTGGGGTTTAGTCCCAGGCCTTGTTCTCTATTAAGAGACCTTCTTGGTTTTGGACTCGGTTTCCCCATCTGGATCCAGGCTCTGAGTCTCTGCCCTGGCCGGACCTCACTTCCTCTCCCTCCACACCACACCAGTGACTCACCCCTCATCATCCTGCTGTGTGGCCGCGGCTCTGCCTGGGTGGGGGCCAGCGAGGCCGAGAGAACTCAGAGGAAACCACAAGCCTGGCCGAGCTGGCAGGTGGCAAGGCAGTGGGCAGCGATCCCGGCTCCGGGGGCCTTGCCCACAGCCTCGCTCCCCAAAAGAGCCCACCCCAGGCTTCCCGGGTCCCCCCGCCCTGCCGACTCCAGGCTCAGGCTTGGGAGCCCCCCCACCCCCGCAATGGCCCCCGTGCTGTGGGACTCTGACCCCACCTGCCGGGACAGGGAGGGGTGAGGGCCGGGCCTTGCCTTTTGGACCAGTTTTCACGGAAGCGGGCGAAGAAGGGGTGCGCTGCCAACGTCCTGGTTTTCAGACAAGTTCAAGAGTCACGGGAGGGGCTGGTGCACAGTTAGAAGCAGGGACGCTGGCCCAGACCATCTCAGCACAACTCAGGGCTGCCACCAGCTAGCCGTGTGGCCCTGAGCAAGTGGCTTGCTCTCCCTGAGGCGTAACTTCCCCATCTGAGCAATGGACGCACCCCAGCCTGGCAGCATGACGTGAGCTGTCCCACGGCCACGACACCAAAACCAGCCGGCACAGCAGGGCTCGGCGAGGTGACCGCTGTCACGGCTGTTCCTGCCGGAACTCCCAAGCCAGCAGGCAGAGCAGCTGCCCCGCTTCCAGCAGCCCCACTTCTGACTCGGCTGTCCTCACAGCCAGAAGGCCTGCTGCTTAGTAAGGTTAAGGCTGCGGCCCCCTGGGCTGGCCCCTCCCCCAGAGGGGGGCCCCTCCCCTGCCTTCCCTTTGGGCTGGGGCCACCAGGGAAGAGCAGAGGACGCTTTTCCCTTGAGGCCCCCAGCACTGCAGGCCCAGGAAAGGGCCCCCAGGCCTCTTTGACCTCTGGCTCAGCCCAGAGATGCTGCTTTCTGCTTCCACCTTGTTCTATGAGAAGCAGGTGAGCGCAGAGGCAAGCTGACTCGGGAAGAGTTCCTTTCAAGCCCCAACTTCTGACTTGTTGAGTAGCCTTCAAGGTCCTTCCCCTTTCTGAGGCTCAGTTTTCCCCTCTGTAAAATAGGAATAGTGATAACAATATCCACCAGATGGCTTTGTTGTGAGGTGTTGTGAGCTTAAATATATATAGGGCCTCCCTGGTGGTGCAGCGGGTTGAGCACCGCGCTGTGAAGCATCCACAGCACAGCAGCTTGGAGTTCGATCCCCGGCCAGGGAAGGACCCACATGGCGCAGCAGACCTCTCCTGCCTCACCCACTGCTCCCCTCAGCAGTGTATTTCAGTCCATCTGCCTGTTCTGCTCCCCACTGTGTCTCTGATGAATTCTCTCACCTCCCTGGACTCTGGCCTGTACCCCAGCTCTTGTGTGCATAAATAAATACATGTTTAAAAATAAAATAAATACAATGCTTCAAGAGAGGCTGACACGCCGTAATCATGATGAATGTTGACGGACTCCCCTCACGGGTGGAGAAAGCAAGGCACAAAGTGGCGTGCCCTCCTGGCCAAGCCCCCATCCACTTCACGCACCAGGCAGGGCAGCTCCCTCCCCCCGGTGTGCACAGAGGGAAGGAGGCCACCTCCAACCTGTACATTTATTTACAAGGCACAAGCTGAGAGCTAGTTGGGAGCTGCCTGCTGGCCTTCCCACTCCTCCTGGGCCATTGTCTGAGGCTGCGGGGACCCCTGGGATAGGGGCCTGGAGTGGCTGGGTTGGGCCGGCTTGGCCCTCAAGCAAGCTCGGGGGTGGTCTCCCGTGTCCCCTGGGCCTCTCCCCTCCCCCCAGCCGGGCCTGGACTGGGCGTCCTCTCTCACATGGAGTTCCTGTGTGTTGGTGGTCGCAAGGAAGGTGGGCGGGGCCAGGCCGGCCCAGATGGTGCCTGCTAGGCCTTATCTGTTGGGAGTGGGGAGGCGGGCGGGGCATGGAGGTCCTCCTTCACAAAGCCTGCTCTGTCTCCCCTGACAGCTGGGCCTCAGGAACCGGTCTGGATGCATCACTTCCCTGCCAAGAGCCTCCTGTCCAAAACCACAGCAGCCCCATGTGTTGGGACCCCCCAGCCCTCCCACTCCAGCTCGGGGCAAGCCCAGTCCGGGGGTGCCCCGGGAGGGGCAAAGCGAGGGTCACTGGGGCAGCAGTTCCAAGAAGAGGAGTCGGGGAAGAAACAACAGGCCATGGCTGGGCTGTGGCTGAAGGGCCAGGCGCTAGCGGGATGGATTCGGGGTCCATCCAAGGTGGCTCGTGTCGGGGAAGCAGCGGCTGTACGGGGGCATGGGAGCCCCGAGCCTCCCAGCCTGGTGCAGCCTCGCCCTGACCAGCCCGCCCCGGGGATCTGGCCCGTCTGCTCTGGCCTTCTGGGCTGCGTGGCCTCAGCCCTGGCCGCCGTGTGGCTGCATCCAGGCCTCAGCTGCTCCTGGGGCTCAGACCCCCAGAGCCATCAGTGCCCCTGAGCTGCTGATCTTCTTGAAGCGATTTGCAGCGCTGACAGCAATGAAGTTTTTCTGGGGGATGAGGGAGAGGGGTCCAGGTCAGCACACGGTGCGGGAGGGGCGGGAGAAGCTGCCCGGCGGCTAAATGTCCCATCATTTAGTTCTCCACCATTCCAGTGGCCACAGGTCAGAGAGGATGCAGTGCCCAAAACGGCCACAGGAGGCGCCACCACACTGCATCCTTCAGGAGTCCTCCCTTCATTCAACAGATGGTCTGCCAGACCTGAGCACGGCTCAAAACCTCCTGTAGCTCCCATTTTGCTCCAAGTAAAAGGTAAATTCCTCGCCGTGGTCAATGACTCCCTCCCTGTCCTGCTTCCCGTTCTTCTCCTGTCTCTTCAACCCTACCCAGTGCTTATTCCACTGAAGCCACACTGGCCTCCTACCTGTTCCTCCTCACTCTCAACTATCCTTCTGCCTCAGGGCCTTTGCACTGACTGTTCCCTCAGCCTGGCACACCCTTGTCCCCATCCCCATCATGGCTTGTCCGTCACACTCATTCTCAGCGAGACTTCCATGATTGCCCTATCTTAGAAGTACAGGGGCCTCCCTGGTGGCGCAATGGGTTGAGCAACGCACTATGAAGCTAACCGCAGCCACTGCAGCACGAGTTCGATCCCTGCTGCCGCCCTGGGAGCTGACCCACATGGCGCAGCAGACCTCTCCTGCCGTACCCACTGTTCCCCTCAGCAGTGTGCTTCAGTTAATCTGCCTGTTCTGCTCCCCACTCTGTCTCTGGTGGGCCCTCTTACCCCCCACACCTCTGATCTGTACCCCATTTCTTATATGTATAAGTAACAAATCTTTTTTTTTAAAAAAGTACAACCTCGCCTGACCAGCCTAATTTTTTTTCTAGAGCCCTTCCTTCACTCCTTTTTAGTCATTCCCCATCTCCTACCAGAAGTTAAGTCCACTGCGACTAAACTCCTTGTCTCTCTTGCCCGTGGGTGTACCCCCAGTGCCTACAAGTAGGAGGTTCTCGATAATATTTGTAAAATGAAGGGAGGAAGCCTGCGATGGGGTCAGGAACCTTTTACTGGGCTGAGCCTCAGTCGGACGCCCCGCCCCGGAGTGGAGGGGTGGGCTGGGGGTCACGGCTCCAGGGCAGCAGCCAGCCCAGGACAAAGAGAAGCCAAGCCTGTTTTCCAGACAGGGCCAGGCTTGGTGGACAGAATCTGCCAAGGCAGGGCTGGCGGGCCGGGCTCTGGTGCCAGGTGCCCGTCCCGCCTGGCAGCCCCTCCCTCCGTCCCACCCCGGTCCGCTGTACCTTCCAGCGCCTCTTCATGAGGTATTTCTTAAGCAAGATCTGGGACTTTAGGCGTCGGTTACAGCGCTTGGCTTTCTCTGCCAGGTTGTTGAGCCAGGGGTGGGCGAGGCACTGGGCAGCGCTCATCCGGGCCCTGTGGGGAGGGCAGCGGTGAGGGTGGGCAGCACGCCCGTGAGACGCCGGACCCCAGCCGGCCTCCCGGCCCGCCTCCTACCCTGCCAACACACACCCGCGCACGGGGCTTGCACACACGGGGTGCGCATCCCGGGTGAGCCTTACCCCTGGTCCTTGACGATGAGGTTGGAGACAAAGTCTTTGGCCTCGTCTGAGACAGCCTCGAAGGTCTCCTCGTCAAAGTACCAGTTGGCGGAGAGAACATTGTTTAGGGTCTCGGTGTCGTCGTCTCCCAGGAAGGGGGAGAGGCCACTCAGGCTGGGGGGAAGGATGGCAGGATGCAGGGAGGTGAGATAGGACCTGCTGAGTCAGCTGTGGGGGGTCGGGGGCAGGGGGATCCTAAAAGACAGCACCTTGTGTTGGAAAGACCCCCTGCCTCTCAAGCGGGACAGACCTGGGCTGGAATCTGGCTGGGTGAGCTTGGGCAAGCCACTTCCCCTCTCTGAGCCTCACTCTTCTCATCTGTAAAATGGGCATAAGCATCCCAGCTTCCCAGGGTTACAGTGAAGAAGAGGAACGATGAGTGTGCAAAAGAGATCCACCACCCGTCACCCCACCCCAGGTCATCAGAGATCTAGTGCCCAGAGCCCTGGGCTGGGTGCTGCCTTTGGGGCCTTGGTTTCTCCACTTACAAAACCGACAGCTCCCCTTGGCGTTCTCCCGAGCACTGCCAACATTGCGCCCAAACCTCTGACTGAAGAAGTGGGGAGGTGGGACCGCCTGACCCGGACCCCAAGGCCCATCCTGGCCTCGGACACCCACCCACGTGCCCCAAGCCCATGAGCGCCGCTCGCCCGGGGCTCACAGCATGTAGGTGATGACCCCCATGCTCCACATGTCTGTCTTATCGGAGATCTGGTCGTAATTCACCACCTCGGGCGACAGGAACTCCGGGGTCCCAAAATTCACCTTCAGTTTCTCATTGGGGTTATACCTGGGGATGAGAGAGGAGCTCAGAGCACTCGCCAGCCTGTTCCCAGGTGCCCTGGACCCCTCCCCCCTCCCCTGCACCCTGCCCACCTCAGAGGCCCTCCCACCCCTCCCCACCCGCCCAGGTCTTACCTCCGCGCCAGACCGAAGTCAATGATCTTCACCAAATGGCCCGTGGTGTTGACGCACAGGATGTTCTCTGGCTGCAGAGCAGGGGGTGACCTGGGTTGGCCTCTGACCTGGCTCACCCTTCACTCTCTGCCCGTCCACCCAAGTCCCAGCCTCCCTGGGCCAGCGCGGGCAGCTCGTCAGCGCCCTGGTCTGGCTGCCCAGGCCCAGGCGGTCCGGAGGCCCCGATGAGGGTTCGGCTGGGATGCGCCGCATCTAAGGCCAAGCAGCAACCCCAGCCTAGCAGCCCGAGGAGGAGAAGCTGAAACCTGCAGCGGAGAGCCGGCCCCAGGGGCGGGGGCCCAGTGTAAGGCCACCACACAGGCTCAGGGACCAGAGCAAGACACGCCAGCTCGGGACTCCAGCGGAGCCTCTCGGCACGCGAGGGGGGTTCACACCGGCCCAGGTGCGCTAAGACTCGCTCTTCCTGCGAAGCCGCAGTCCCTTCAGGGGCCGGAGTCAGCCCTCCTGCAGCGGAAGGCAGACCCGCACCCGCCTGCCCGCGTCCTGGCCCAGGAAGCTGAGGCCCGCACGCAGCAGTGTCCTGCCAACACTCAGGGCCAGGCCGGCTCCTCCAGGACTGCCCGACACTCCCCACCTCGAGCAAGAGCACCCATGGTGTCCGCCAGGGTGGGAGGTCGTGGGGGCTCCCAGGGCGGGGCCCTCTTGTCCTGGCCTCAGTGTGTAGCGAGCACCCCAGCCAGGGCTTGGACCAGCTGAATGTGCCACCAGGGAACTGAAGGCGAGGCCTCCCCAGTGTGCAGCAGGTTGAGCACCACGCTATGAAGCAGCCACAGCCACAGCAGCACGAGTTCAATCCTTGGCCCCGGAGGCACGTGGCGCAGCAGACCTCTCCTGCCTCCCGGCTGCTCCCTCAGCAGTGTGCTTCAGCCAAGCTGCCTGGTCTGCTCCCCGCTCTGTCTCTGGTGACTCCTCTCACCTCCCACACTCTGCTCTGGCCTGTACCCCAGCTCTTGTACGCATAAATAAATACCTCTTTAAAAAAAATAAAGAAACTGAAGGCCTCACGCCTCCTTTATGAAACAGAGGACGCAGGGCTAATCTGAGTGTGCAGGGCAGGAACATTTTCAAGTAGTGAACAATGGTTCAAAGGTAGGAGATTTTGCACAAAACCCTGATTTCCTGATTTTTAGTACCTCCTGAGAAACCGGAAGCCCCGACCACATGGCCAGGCAGGGCTTGAAGTGAGATGCCCTGACCCCAGAGGTAAGGCAGAGGGCTTCCACCCCCTGGGGGCCTCCACCACACCCCTTTCACCCCCTCCCGGTCCTTTCTGTTATGGGACTGGGCTCTGAGGGCGTCGGACCTGAGACCCCTAACGAAATCCTCCCCAGAGGCCGCCTGCGTGGACGCGTCCACTCTGAAGGAGACGCCACTGACCTTCAGGAGCCCCATCTGGTTCCCACTAGGATGGGGAGGAAAGGAAGGCCCCAGGGCACAGTGACTGGGGAGACTGAGACGGCTTTCCCAGGGCCCGGCAGGTCGCCAGTGTCACCAGGAGGCACCAGCCGCCCGGAAACCCCCTGCCTGCCCCCTTGCAGCTGCGCCATCAGCATATCAGACTGACTTTATTTTCCGAACTCACCCACCACCTGGCTGCCCCCCACGAGCCCCTGCCCCTGCATCGGGCTCCAGCCCCCACTGTCTCTCCTTACAGCCTCCTAAACTCCCCTCTTCCGCACAGGCCCCGCTCCCTCACCCCTGGCTCGCTCCTTGTCCTGGGCGGTGACAGCTCAGGGGCAATGGGGAGGGTCACTCTCAGCAGGTGTTCCCAGCGGCACCCCCTGGCCCTGCCTGCACCCAGCCTCACCTCATCCTGCTTTCCCCACCACTCCCACATACCTGCTGAGAACGGTTAGAACTGACCTTTTGATCTGGTCTTAGGTGAACGTCTGTCCGCCCCTCCCCCACACCCACAGACGGCAGGCTCCAAGATATGGGCCAACTCCGGTCATCCCTCTGGGCTTGCCCCGCGAGAGCTGAAGCGGGTACCCAGTATGGATTTATCAGCTGACCCCCCACTGACCCCGGCTGCTGACCCCTCTGATCAGCGCTCAGATCTCCTCTCCACTGGCCTCTCTGCTCCTGCCCCAGACAGTCACCCAGCCAAAAGGGGGGGTTCACCCTGCACCTCCCGCTCCACCTGCTGCACAGTGGCAGCACCCCAGGCTCCAGCAGCCACTTCAGCTGACCAGAGCTGGGGCAGCCGAGCTCTCTCTGAGCTGCTCCGCGCCAGATCCCGCACCGGGTCGGAAGGGAGCCGTACATTCTTCCACGACACGTCCTGTTGGCGCCCGCGGCCGACCCTGCACGTGGAGTCCCGACTCCCCTTCCAGAACGCTCCACAAGGTCAGACGCTTCTCTCTGCTGTGTTCAGCACTGGACGCCTTTACCCTGGAAACGCCACTGCCTGGCCCAGGGTAGACCCGCGGCGAACATGCACGAAGAAACGAGCAGCTGTTCGTGGTGCCTGTCAGGCCACCCTGAGAGAAGGCCTGCACGACACGCCTCAGTAAGCTCCGCTGAGACGCTCAGCCCGGGGCCCACAGGGCTGCAGAAGACCCTCTCGACACGCTCTTAGAGCTAGAGGAGGAGCCCCCGAGAGCTGCCTCGCCTTCTGCGGGTCTGCAGCTCCTGGCACTTAGTAAATGCTCAGTAAACCCTTTTGAATCTACAGGTGGAAGGATGGATGGAGGAAGGACGGAGGGCTGGGCAGCCGGAGGGACGGCCGGGGCAGCTGCAGGGACGGCGGGGCAGCGCTGACGAAGGCAGTCTCATGCTGCTCCCCGCTCCCCAGGAGGGCCCAGCCAGTACCTTGAGGTCCAGGTGCAGAACGCCCATCTTGTGCATGAAGAGGATTCCGTCGCAGATCTGCCTGACAAACACCATGGTGTCCACCTCGGTCAGGTGATAGTCCTCATCCACGATCCTCTCGAAGAGCTCGCCGCCCTCGATGCTGTGTGCACAGACCCTCGCCAGGCTCGCCTCTGGGCCTGCTGGCCCCCTCCCCGGCCCCCGGCCCCCCACGCCACTCACTACTCCATGAACAGGATCATGTCGTGAGCCGTCTCTATGGCCGCGTACAGCTGGATGAGGTTGCGGTGGTTCAGCTGGTTCATCACCTCGATCTCCAGCAGCACCATTTCCTGGGGAGGTGGAAGTCAGGGTACCCTCCAGGCACCCTTCGGCTCTGCGCCCTTACTAGGCCACTCTCAGGCCTCCCCTGACCACCCGAACCCCCTGCTTGCCAGTGCCCTCGCCTCCAACTCTACCTGCCCCGAGCCTGTGGTCCTTACCTGCCCCCCTTATTCCTGCTGGGACCTCTTGGCTTTGCTGACTCTTCCTCCTCCTCCTGATGGAATATGGGGGCACCCCACGATCCCATCCTCTACTCTTCTTCCCCTCTCGCGCTCTAGCCTCAAGCCCCAACACTTGCCAGGCTCGCCAAATGCAACTGATTCTCAGTGGACTCCACCTCTGGGCCTCCCTCGTGGCACAAAGGGTTAAGCACTGCAATGTGAAGCATCCATAGCCACTGCAGCGTGAGTTCGATCCCCGGCCAGAGAGGGGACCCACAGAGCGCAGCAGACCTCTCCTGCCTCGCCTGCTGCTCCCCTCAGCATGTGTTTCAGTCAGTCTGCCTGTTCTGCTCCCCACTCTGTCTCTGGTGACTCCTCTCACTGCCCATAAATAAATAAATCTTTAAGGAAAAATAAGGTTCCTCCTCTGAGCACCCCCTGGGACCCCAGCCTCACTGCCATTTCCTTTGATTGTCCAACAGGAACCTCAGCTTTGTCATGTCTAAAACTGAAGCCTCCTCCTCGCCCCTCCCCGCAGTCCAGCTGCCCTCCGCTTGCCTGTCCGCAAGGGAATCTGCACCCAGGTTCACAGGACACCTCGTGTCCTCTCACTTCTTTGCACCCCACACCCACCCTTGGTTTTACCCTCAAACTGGATCACAACCCCACTCATCTCTTCCCCTGCTCCGAACGACACAGAAGAGGCACTGGGTCTTCACCCGTCAACCACGTCTGCAGTTCATTCACCCGGCACCTGTGTCTGAGCGCCGAGCCACCAGGTCCACGGGGGCTTGGCCGTAGTGGCCAGCGCCAGGGGCCCAGGCTGGCCGGGTGCAAGAGGCGGAGAAGGCAGGGCCAGGCAGAAAACACACTCCTTCCAAAGGTGCTCAGTGCGGAGGGAACTTGGGGCCACAACATGCCAGCGCTATCTCGGGCTCTTTGGGGGCTCCGGGATCTCCGCCATAGTCTGTCAGGAACACCCACCACCCAGCTTTTCCGTGGGCCTCCCCCCACACACTCAAGTACCAACAGGCACTCTCGTGTCTTTGCTCCAGAGTCCCCTCTGCTCACCACGCTAACCCCTGCTTCTTCCACCAGGAAACAGTCGGTTTTCCAAGCCTTCATCGGGGACCCAGCAGGTTGAGTCCAGAGCCCACTCTGCACTTCCTCCTAACCCCACCCTGACTTCCTGAGTCACCTCAGGAAGCAGCTTGCCGGGACCACCTCACAGCTTACCTGGACCACCTCACACCTCTTGTGGGCCTCTGCCCACATCCCTCACCCCTTCATCCCCAAACTAACACGGCTCTCCTTCGGCCCCTCGGAACCCAGCTGGGTGCTTGAGGCAACCCTTGGCCAAGCCTGTTTACCTCCCTGGGGCAGGGAGGCCATGTTTGCTTCACTTAGGGTCCCCCCCCAGTGGCCAGCACAGGATGGGACCAAGAGCCCCAACTCTTCAGTGTCCGTGGACTGGCACCCAATGGAGCGTGTGACCAGCCCGAGCCCAGAGGGGACGTGCCCAGGATAAGGTCACTAACGGAGAGGTCTGCTTTCTGGCCTAGGGCCTCAAGGGCCTGTGGCAGGGCCATCTGTCCGTCTATCTACTACGTGACATCTTCAGGGCCATAAGCCTTGCAGATCAGGTGCTGCCCAAGACTCTTGGGTGTACCCACTGAAACCACCCCCCACTTAGCCAGCCCCACTACCTTGTCCTTGGGGGTCTGCTTCTTGATGACCTTGGCTGCCAGCTTGAGGCCCGTGGCTTTCTCTGTGCAGGTACAGACTGCTCCAAACTTGCCGCTGGAGAGGGAAGAGGCTGGGCCTGAGATTACTCCCAGCTGAGCACACAACTGAGCAGGGGGGCCAGAGGGGTGTGCCGTTCCCCCTGGATTCCCCTCTGCGGGATGGAAGCGCCAGCCCAGCGAAGAGGGAGCTCAGGCAAGGAGGCGAGAGCTCACAGGCTCTGCACCGGACCAGGGCCCCTCCAGGGCTCTTTACCATGCGGGGGTCACCCGGGGCTCGGTGTCATGCCTGGAACCGAGGCAGACAGGATAACACTGTCCCCGGGCATGGCCTGTGTGAGTGACAGTGACTGAGCGCAGATCAGCCCAGGTGACAGTTTTCACACAATGGAGGTGACCGCACAGAGGAGCTGTGTCCACAGGGGTCATGCTTAACCGGGACAAGCCTGAGCTCTGCAGGGGGCCGACACCAGGCCCAGGCTCAGGACCTGCCT
Source organism: Galemys pyrenaicus (assembly GCA_019455555.1). NCBI lineage: Eukaryota > Metazoa > Chordata > Mammalia > Eulipotyphla > Talpidae > Galemys > Galemys pyrenaicus. The sequence continues at coordinate 1,075,843 of JAGFMF010011394.1, forward strand.
GCCCTCGCCCGGTCCGGTTCCCAGCGCTCACCCGCCCAGCGCGTCCTTGGAGTTCATGCTGAATTCACTGTTCACATTGCCTGTCCTCAGCTCCACGATGCGGTGGGGGAAGGGGGCCGGGGGCGGCGGGCAGTCGTCTGCAGAGCAGAGAAAGCCACACAGTGTCAAGCGCTGCTGGGGTTCGTCCCTGCACCACCCCCCACGCCTGGTCTGGGCCCATCCAGGGCCGACCCTGACAGGGAAGCTGGCTCCAGGAGAGGGCCTAGCAAGCCCAGTTTCCAGCCTCAGCTTGCCACCAACACCCCAAATAGCTTTGGGAGGCCCATGCCTCTGTTGGGGGAGCGGGGGTAGCTTCTCCTGCCGAAAATGGGAACAGCTTATTGGACTTCTTCAACCTCCCACATTCCGAGGCATGAAGACTCCATCCCAAGGTATCTGCATTCCCATTAAAGAAAAAGGCGAAAGGCGCTACAGAGTGGCGTGCCCTGTGGGGATGCTCTGCCTGCTGGGGTATGTGCCTATCGACTTCTAAAGACGCCTGGCCCCGGGGCAGGAGGAGCTGGGTGGGGGGCGCGTGGCGAGGGATGGAGATTTTGCCAGGGAGAGGCTGCCACCTAGCGGCCACCTGAGAGAGCAGCAAGCCCTGGCAGCCCACAGGCTGAGTCATCGGGAATGGAAACCTCTTTATAAATAGTATAAATAGCCAGAGGGCGACAGGGAAGCCGGGCTGGTGATAAATCAGACGGCCCTTGGAGGTTGTTCAGGTCCCGTCACCCCGAGGATGTGGTTTCTGGGCGGAGCAAGGCGGAGGTCTCTGCCTCTGCTCCCAGGAGGAGACAGACCTCCTGGCTGCCGCCCAGCCGCCGGGCCGCCCACCCCACCCCACCCCGTCTGGGTGGCACGGAGCCGCTCACCCAGTCGGCTGGCGGCTGGCGGGGCTCCCCGGCACCTCAGCCTGGAGGAGGGGGGTGTCAGGACACTCTGGGCTCTCCTGACCCTATCTCACCCTCCCCCAGCCCGGCACCCCTGCTCAGGGCTTTTCTCCCTTCACCTGCTGGTCAACCTAACCCACACAGCTGCCGACTGGACCATCACCCCCCACACCCCCACACCCCACCAGCCCCGAAGGCCACCGGCGCTGCCCCTCCTCATACCCAGCTCCCATGGTCGCTGCTCCCACAGAAGACAGACGCCTGTCTTCTCGGCTCGTGCACCCTCACTTGCTCCCATGCCACCCGGCCTCTCACTCCTGCACGTGCTTTAACTACGGAAGTCCAGCGTTTGCACCCTTCTGCAGACAGACTCACAGCGCCACGGTCCAGAGCTGGCCTTGCTGACGGTCCAGAGCCGTCACCTGCCTGATTTTTTAAAACTCCACTTTAGCCAAAGTAGAAGAAAGTCAAAAGCCAGCCCTGGGGTCAGGCTGGCCTGGCAGCCCTGGCCTGGCAGTGGTTTGGGGGCTCCCCGTTTCCCTGTTCTGGCCTTGGTCGCCCCCTCTCTCAAGAGGGCAGGAACGTTGACTTCCTGGGCTTGTGACACGTGTGAGTCAGCTCAGGGGCGGGGTGGCTCGGAGCAGCCCTCCTCTCCACCAGGCGATGGGGGAGGCCCCTTCCCTAGTCCCTAGGGCAGCCCAGCCCCCCTGCCCTGGCCTACCCAGAATCTGGAAGCAGTCCTCCTCCCGGGCTGCGGGACAGAGGGCCTGCCCCGGCTCAGGTCTCTCCATCCCCGTCGAGGTGTCCCCTTGCACCTTCGGCGGGCCAGCCTGGCTCGGGGCCTTCTCGCCTGCTTCCTTCGCGCTTCCTGCCAGCACGGGCTTCCCTCCTTCAGTTTTGGCCAGCTCGGGATGCATGGGGCCGGGGGTCTGAGGCACCCCTTCAAAGATGAGCTCAGACGCTTCACTTGGGGCTTTGTCAATCACCGGCTTCTTAGAGCTAGAACGTGAGAGTAGAGACGACAGACATACCCTTAGCAGCCGTGGCCCTGCTGGGCCTGAGCGGGTCTTGGTGCTTCCAGAGCCGCCCCTGAGTGGACCCAGCCCTGCCCCTGGCCCCAGTGCACTGGGCCGCAAGCCGAATTCACCGAATACAACATCAAGGCTATTCATGCCACTGCAAATGTCTGCAGTCCTGTCTTCCTACCAAGCACCAATGGATTGTGAATAACTACAATAGGATTGCTGATTTAGTTCATGGCTGTGGGGACAATTAGGAAATCATGCAGCTTTTGACTCATAAGAACTGTGATGATGAGACTGATATTAATACATAATGCAACTGATACGATGATACTACTGCAACTTAAAATATGTCATTCACGACTCCATTAATAGGGTCTGCATCCAGGTGAGCCTAAATGACGGCGTCATAAAACTCGTGTTCTATTACGAAGTACCGGCAATGACCGATCAGCCTGGTGACTCGTCATCCTTCCCTAGAACGCCAGCGGTTATGTTAAGGAGACTTCGTAGCCCTGCCCCGCTAGGCCCAGTCTCATGGGCCACAGACCCCCGGGGGAGAGGTCTCCAAGACCTCGCCTGACAGCTCAGGGGCCAGGAGTTATCACAAAGGCCTGGCTTCTGCAGGGGCGGAGAGTGGGCCCGACGCCGGGCACGGCGGTAGCTGAGCTTGCCAGCTCCCCAGCCCCGAGCTGCAGGGGACGCGGTGACGCTGCAGGTGAGGAACCAAGCGAGGCCCCGGGACAGGGACCCTCCCGCGCCCAGCAGGGGCGTCACCTGGAGATGACGGCGGGGCAGCTGGGGCTGTGCAGAAAGGCAGGCGAGCCCCTCCTGGCTGCCCCCTGGCCCTTGGCCTCCTTCCTGTGCACCTTGGGTTCTCTGGCGTCCTGGCTGCCCGAGGGGCCCTGCTCCGCAGTGGGCCTCTTGATGCCGGCCTCGGCCTTGGCCGTCTGCTGGGGCAGGGCCGCCGGCTGCCCGGCACTGCCCTCCGCAGGCCCCCCGCCCAGGCCCCCTGCTCCCTCCGGGCCCAGGCTGCTCGCTGAGGGCTGGGCCGGGGCACCTGGCCCCTTCTCCGGGACGGGGCCCCTCACATCCTTCTTCAGGGCGGCTGGGTCGGGTTCTTCCTTCTGGTCTGAGGACCCAGTTTCTTTCTTTGGATCTGGGGGGCCTGCTTTTTTCTTTGAGGCTGGGGGACCAGTTTGTTTCTTCGGATCTGGGGGGCCAGTTTCTTTCTTTGGGTCTTGGGGGCCAGTTTCTTTCTTCAGATCTGGGGGTCCGGGTTCCTTTTTTGGGTCCGGGGGGCCCATTTCCTTCCTTGGGTGTGGTGGGCCTGTTTCTCTCTTCGGGTCTGGGGGCCCAGGTTCTGTCTTTGGTTCTGGCAGTTCCGGTTCTCTCTTTGGTTCTGGGGAGCCCGTTACTTTCTTTGGTTCGGGGGGACCAGGGTCCCTCTTCGTGTCTGGATGCCCGGGGTCTTTCTCTGCAGCCAGGGGTCCTTCGCCCGCAGCACCTCTAGATGACTTATCTGCAAAGAAGCGAGACACCAGCCGGGTCCGGCCTCCCCCTCCCCTGCAGGCCAGCCAGAGACCAGCGCCTCACCCGCCGGTCTGCAGGCTCTTACACTCCTGAGCCTCTGGGGCCGCTCGGTGGGCCCAGTGGGCTGCCCGTGCCTTGGCCACCCTGGGTGGAGGCTCCTGGGCCTCTAGCAGGACTGGCTGCCCACCCAGGCCCTGCGTGTAAGCGCATCCGTGGGGTTTCAGTTTCCCGGTCTCTCTGGGGTGAGCTCCATGGAGGCCCCTCACCCAACCCAGCCTTAGCCCCAGATCCTTCTCACCCGGGAACCTGGCGTGCCGTGCAACGACGCCCCGGACACAGAACCCCATTGAGGAACAGACCCAACCGTGGGTCTGGACAGCCCTCCCCAAGCTCCTCCCTCCGTCTCTTGCCCAGCCTGGCACCTGTTGCTGGGCTCTGGACTTCCAGCTCCACTGCTCCGTTTTCTGCCGCCATGAGGTAGGGAGGTGTGTGCTTCGCTGTCCGACTCGGGCCTGGCTAGCTGCAGAGAGAAGCGCGGTGCCAGCAGTCAGCGTCCTCTTCTTGCGCGCCGAGAGGCGGCCGGAGCCAGCTGACGGAGGGGACAGCGGCCCACCTGGTGGCTGGCTGGCTTGCGGCGGCCGCCCACGAGCAGTCCCGGGGCAGTTGTAGGGTCTGGGCCGGGCGAGCAGAGACGGAGGCAGCGGTGCGGGCGGGAGGCGGGACGGAGGAGAGGATCTCTTACACCGGGGGCCAAGCAGCTCGACTGCCACCACCTGTCACTCTTGGCCCCCGTTCAGAGGACACAGCATTCTTCCCCTGGACCGAGGGGGTGGGAGGGAGAGTGGCGCTGGGGCAGCAGGAAGCAAAAAGGCAGGGGGTACCTGGGGCCCTGGGAAGCAGGGCCAGGGACACACGCCCGACCCCAGGGCCAGCTCCGTGCCCACGGTCCCTGCCCTGACACTGGACCTCCTAGGAGCGTGTCTGGGTAAGAGGCTGTTCAGGGGCACTTACTCCACCTGCCGCGGGGGCTTGACAGTGTCTTTTTCTGGGCCTCCTGCAGAGATGCAGTTGCCCCAGGGAGTGGGCGCTGCCCGCACCCTCTGTCCCCTCCCTGCCCCTGAACCCGTCCCTCCAGCAGCCACCTGGAAGGAGGGAGGGAGTGGGCAGAGGGGCGTCCCAAAGACCCTCCACGAGATGCTGAGTGTGAGAGCGAAGGGGCGTCTCCCGCACCGGGCACTGGCTGTCTGCCAGAGTCTGCTCGGCTGGCCCAGCTCGGCTGGGAGGGCTCTGGCGTGGCAGCAGGTCCTGACACGCTGCAGCCGGCGGGCCCCGCTCCATGGCCTGGACGCCTCTGTCAAGTGGAGGCGATGACCCTGCCCTTAGATAGAAGAGTGCAGCCGGCAGAGCACTGGGGATCAGGTAGCTGTAAAAAGATTGAGGGAGCCATGGACAAGCTGGGAGGAAGCAGCCTCCAGAAGGCGGGCCTGTGGGGGGGGGGGGGGCGGGGGGGGGGGGGGGGGGGGGGGGGGCGGCGAGGCGCAGAACCACTAGCCGAGGATGCAACCATGGGGTGAAGGGAGGAAAACATACTATCTTAGCATAGTAATGAGTCGTGCACGTTCTCACTGCACGCGCACCAGGCTTCCTCTGGCAGGGGAAGCGGGGGTGGGGGGCAGCGGGAGACACCCCCGTGGACCCTTTGACTCTAACACTTGAACCAAGAACTACGTGAAGACCGACTATTCAGTCAGTGGTTTTCGTCCCTGAGTGAGCAAATGCTAGGGGGCTGTCAGTGCAGGTTTGCAAAAAGACTTGGGCTCCCTGCCCCGGTCTTGACAGCTTCGGCTCTGCCTGCCCCCTGTTCTGCATTTCTCTCCTTCAAGGTCCAGTCCAGGGAGCGCAAATACCAATATCACTTGCACAGCACTCGCCGCTGTGTGGGCTCATTCTAAGTGCTCCCACGTGGCTTTGCTCGTGTGATCTTCAGAGCAAGCAGTGTGGGGCTACAAGGAGGGAAACTGAGGCATGGTGCTGCCAGTGCCCACCCTTCCTGGCCTGAGTGCCCACGAAGGGCCAGGCGGACTCTGCCGGGGTCTCTGTCAGCTCGCTGGACCCTCACAAGGGCCCGGGGGAACCAAGTGTCAGACCAGTTTAGAGGTGCGGGAAGTGACGCTGAGGAGGGTAAGAGGCCTGGGGAGCAGCTCAGTGCCCAGACTCCGATCAGAGCCACTGCCCAGGAGGCCGAGGCGCAGGCGTCCCGTGACGAGGGGCTTCTTTGCGCTCTGTCCCGGCGAAGACCCAACAGAACTCTCACCAGCGGGGCCAGGCCCTGGGGCGCCCCCTGGCGCAGTCCTTCCTGGGCGTGTCCTTCCTTCAGCGCCTGCGCCCAGGTGCTCAGTGTGAGAACGAGGCCAGAGCCCGCCCTCGCCCCTCATCGCAGGTGAGCCCCTTCCTCACAAGCGGGGTGAGGAGCCTTTGGGACCGAGCGCGGGAGCACAGGCCGCGCTGTGAGTGTCCGCTGTCCGCCCACCCCCACAGGTGCGTTGAGGAGTCCTGACTGGGCCCTGCGTTTGAGCAACCCCCCGACCCAGGGCTCGTCAGCGCACGCGCCAGCGTGGCTGAGGGCACGTAGCGAGCACGTGTGTGTAGAGTGCTGGGCAATGTGGTCTGGGGAAACTGTGGACACCCCAGGGAGAGAACTCAGCTGTCCCCAGGGCTCCTCCGCGCTCCCTCCCGCTGGAACAAGAGGCTGGCAGGTTGGGAATCCACAGGATTGCCGGCAGCTTGTTGCCTGCCTCGCAGCTGCTCCCTGGCAGTCCCTGTTCTCCAAGCTCCCTTGGAGGCACGGGTGGGGCAAGGGAAACCTACTCCATCCAGCGGGGGGCTGCCAGAGCTCCTGCCCACCCTGGAGAGGGGCTGTCCCACCCCACAGCAGCTGTGCAGCCACCTCTTCCTCCATAGGGACAGGGCAGGTAGTGGGGCAATGCCAGGACCAATTAAACCCGCCAGGGGAATTAAGGTCAGCAGGATGCAATTATGCCTGTTGGATTTAACAAGGCCAGAGAGAAGGTTCTCCAGCCAGAGTTCACAGCTCCTTAGGCCTCTCGCCCTGGACGGCTCTGCATTCCAGAAACCTGGGCTCAGGGCTCCCCACCCAGGAGAATTCCTTGGGAGTGGAGGGGTTAACTCTTCTCCCGTTCTGCCCCCCCTGGCTCCTGGGGAGAAATCGATCCAGCCAAAACACTTTAAAAGGACCTGCTCAGAGGAGACATTTCCTGGCCTGACCCTCTCCTTGCTGGGCTGTGATGGAAAATCCAGGGTGTTGAGCAATGACCTGCCTCCAAAGAGAGCCGCCAACTCCTCTCACGGCTTTCCTTCGGTCCTGGTCTGGGAGCCACTCAGGGCTGCCACAGCATCTCCTTTCCTCCTGCCCGCTCCCACCCTGGGCCCCTGGACCCAGGTTCAGCAGGAACCTCGGCAGGAAACCTCCAGTGTCCTTGCAGCCGCCCTACCCGCTCCAGGGCAGGGGCAGAGTCGCAGGGACATTCTGCGTGGTGCCCGTAGATTTCCCTGGAAACGCAAAGGACACTCTGTTCTGTTCCAGATTTGAGAAGTTTTAATGCTCAGATTTAATGCTCAGATTTAATGCTCTATTGCAAGGACCAGAGCACTCACTTTGGGAACAGATAAAACTGGGTGAAAGCTAGACAGCATCACCAGATACTGCATTTTTAGGTAAAGGTATTCTAAAATCATAAAGTGGGATCTTTGAAAAAGAATGTTTAGAGAGAAAATGTCTCTCTGGGTGTAAATATGCATATTAACAGGTGTGGGAGTGGAGATGTCTTTATTCTTTACTTGGCTTTTCCAATGTTTTTTAGCCGATCGTTTATAGAACTCTTAACAGAATAACCTGAAACATGTCAACAGACTCAAATTTCTGCAATGCAAGACCAAGTGGTAAGAGCTCTGTCTGAAGCGTTGAGTGCCACAGGGCTTCTGAGGCGGAGGCTTTGGGAATGGTGAGGAAGGAGTGTCAGCTGCAGGTGTGGCTTCCTCAGTGCCTAGTGCCCACTTTATTATTTTTTTTAAAGATGTATTTATTTATGCATACAAGCACTGGGGTACAGGCCAGAGGTGCGGGGAGGTGAGAGAATCCACCAGACAGAGCAGGGCGCAGAACAGGCAGATGAACTGAAACATACTGCCAGGGGGAGCAGCAGGCGAGGCAGGAGAGGTCTGCTGTGCCATGTGGGTCCCCTCCCCAGCCGGCGGCAGGGATCGAACTCGTGCTGCAGTGGCTGCTGTTTGCTTCATAGGGCGTTGCTTAACCCACTGTGCCACCAGGGAGGGCTTCCTAGTACCCACTTTAAAATGAAGACCCCGGATAGGGCCCCAGGACTCTGCCCCTATAATTAACATTCTGGGTGGTTTTCACACACACCCACCCACCCAAGCCAGCTCTGAGGCTGGGAGAAACTGGCCAAGAGCTTCTGGGAGTTTCATCCCTCCAGAGACATGGCTAGGCTCCTCAACCCTGAAGCACATGGGGAACCCCCGCAGAGCCTGACAAGTCCTGAGCCCCAGCCTCTGCAGACCTGCAGACACAGACCACGTAGGTCAGGAGGTCGGGAGAGGGGCCCAGAATGCTGGTATTTTCAATTTCCCCAGAAGATTCTGATATACAGTTGGGGTTGAGAGCCACTGCTCTGAGGCTCTCCCAATGAAGGAATGGAACCCCACTTCCCTAGAACACCCCCAAAGTTAGGGGAAAGCGACACACCCGCTAAAAGCATTGCTGCTGTTGGACTAGTGCTAAATGCTGATGGTGCGTATTTACACGTGCCAGAGGCAGATGTTAACTCCTTTAAGCCACCGGGCCGTCAGGGAAGTACCAATTATCGCTGCCATTTCCAAGAGGAAACTGAGGCCCCCTGGCTACCTTGCCCAAGGTGCAGAAGTAGCACTCAGTGGTCAGAACTTAAACCCACGTTTTCTGGCTCCAGAGCCCTCACACTTAATTTGTCATCAGCTTGGTAGCCCAGGGCCTGACATTAGTGTGTGCTCTGTAACTGTTGAAGGATAAATGCTCCCACTTCAGGAGGACCCTGGGTCAATGGGCAGTCAAGACCCACCCCTCCTTCACAATTCCACCCTCTCCCCAGCCAGCCCAGCCCGCTCCCCAAGCCCAGCCCGCTCCCCAAGCCCAGCCCAACGTCTCTGCAGCATAAACAGCGAAGCCCAAAATAGCAGTCTAATGACGTCAGAAGAGCAAGGTCATCTGCAGAGTGCTCATGGCCACTGGACACCTCCCTATAGGATCAAATAGCAGGAGGGTACCCCAGGCTGGTGCAGCTGTTCCAAGAACAGGAAACGTCCCAGGAGCCGACTTGGAAGCACCATCTCTTGAAGGCAGGGCCAGCGGGGTGGGGGACAAATGCGAACACAAAACATAGTGGCAGCAAAACCCAAGTGCGGCGTCTAGACCAAGTGGAGAGTGATTCGGCTTTATCTGGCCACTCCTGTCGCAGGAGCGCAGGAAATGGCTCAAAAACCAGGGAATGCACATTGGGCCTGGCCGGGTCAGCTTCCCCTCTCATCACCGTGCTATTTATAAAGCTCCAGGTCCGTTTGCTAAACCAGGTTTACCATAAGAAACAGGGTGCATGGCTGCTGCTGGGAGGAGGGCCCTCCCCGCAACAGTGAAGGGGCATCTAAAGGAAGGGTGAGGGGTAGGCTGGGTGGCTCAACGCTGGCTGCAGTCTGCTTGGCATCCGACCACCTTGGCTCTCCCTCAGGCCTGCCCACATCCCTGGTGTGGCCACATCCCTGATGGGCAGCCAAGCATCCTGCCTCTGAAGAGACGCCTGCTGGGTGACGCTGGCGAGGACCTGCCTCTGTCTCTGGGAAGCTTAGCCAGAGGTTCCCAAGGCAAGGACAAGAGTCCAGGGAGGGGACCTGCAGAAGAAACCTGCATAAAGTCCTGAGCTGCTGGGCCCACCGCAACTTTCTCCTCTTCACTCAGGGAGTCTGATCAAAGTGTTATTCAGTTCCCAAGAATCAGGCCCTACCCTGGGGGAGGGCCTGGAACTGCTCAGCCCCTACGGCTGGATCCGGCCAAGGGACGTGACTGCAGTGGAAAGGGCACTTGAGGGCAGACAGACCTGGGTCCAGATTCTGATTCGGCCACTAACTCGCAATGTGACTTTGGAAAAGTAACTTAAGCTCCAAGCCTCAGTTTCCTCATCTTTCATATGACTTGTTGGAAGGACATATGGAAAAGCATCCTTCCGTCCATCCTCATTGTGATAGTGGTGTCTTGGCTGCGGAGGGGAATTCCTACAAGTTCAGCAGCTCTCCTGTGTCCCAAGCAGCCCACACGAAGGCACCTCCCCAGGGCAGTCTGCGGGGAAGGTAAGGGGTCCTGTTTCCAGATCAGCGCTTGCTGGGGCTAGACACTGAGGGTCTCAGGGAGAGCAGCTGCTGGCTCCTTGGTTGGGAGACCTGTTACCTACCCAGCCCTGCAGGTCCCTCTCCTGGTGCAGTGGCTCACACTGGGGTATGCACGAGTGCCCGGGAGGGCTGGTTAAAACATCCACTTGGGGGGCCTCCCTGGTGGCGCAACGCACCATGAAGCAAAATGCCTCAGCCACTGCAGCACAAGTTCGATCCCTGCCAGGGAGGGGACCCACATGGCGCAGCAGACCTCTCCTGCCTCACCTGCTGCTCCCTTCAGCAGTGTGTTTTGGTCGATCTGCCTGTTCTGCGCCCTGCTCTGTCTGGTGGATTCTCTCACCTCCCCGCACCTCTGGCCTGTACCCCAGTGCTTGTATGCATAAATAAAAAACCCACATGGGGCCACACGCGCAGTGTCTTGCTGGAGGATCTGTATCTCCAGCCCAGTGATGCCAACTGCCGGCCAGCAGAGCACACAGAGGACCACTTACTAGCGCAGCCCGAGGCCAGGCTGCTGAGCTGCCAGAATGCTAACAACCATCTCCCCAGGTCTCTGGGGAGGAGTGCTTTGGTATGTGAGGAGGAAAACACAGGAACACTCAGACCCAACTGTCAGGACAGCTCATGTTTCTACGAGGGAGATGCACAGACGCTAAGCCACGGAGTGAAGGGGGTGGGTGCTGGGAGCCCCTCCAGCTCCTGTTTGCTCCGTGTTGCTTCCTGTCTTCATTTTCTGTTGCTGCAGAGAAAAAGGCTAATGTACAAATAAGAATCAGTTTGCCTTCCACAGGCGCAGCTCAAGCCCCTGGGCTTTCTTACTTGCACAAACTCCCAGAGTCCCCTCCCTAAGTAGTCTGCTCCTTTCGCTGGTTGCTAACTGGCAGCTGCCGGCCTTGTCCTGGCAGGTTGTTAGCTTCGGGTAAACAGCAGGGGCTTCTGGCAACCCCTGGTGACACATACCCACTGACAATTAATCCTGAATTAATGACTCAAGCATGGTCGTGCTGAGTCACACTGCCCAGCAGAGATGAATAAGTGCCCACTGTGATAGTCACTATTGCTTCCCGGAGTGCCTCTGGGTCATGTTAAAGCTGAGAACAAGTTCCCATTGCAGGGTTGGAGGACCAATCCCTTCTAGAAACATTGTTTTTACTTCTAAGATAAGGAAATCGAGGCCCTGAGAATTCAAATGACATATACTCAAGAGCCAACTTCAGAAGTCACTGTCCCAATTCTGAATCCAGGGCTCACTGCACTAAACACTTCTTGCGTTTCTACTGAACCCCACGACAACTATCCCAATGCAATCCAAGTGCCGCGGGTCACAAACACTGAGAAAAGTGAGTTGTGGTGGAAAACAGAAGAGCAGTGGGCGAGGTTATCGGTCGTCCTGTGACATACTTAAGCCTCCAACAATCGAACCACTCACAGCTAGATCACCAAGGACTTCCTTGCTGCCAGCTGTAAGAATTCTGTGAATATTCTGAAGTTTTTCACCAATTCCAAGGTCAAGAGAAATACCAGAAAATATGTGTGTGTCAGAGGACATTGTTCAGGGATTAGTACCCTGGGGTGATCTGGGCTGGATTTCCGTCTACAGAAGCACCCTTGGGAAGTCCTCAGTGAGACAGCTCACTGTTCTCCAATGTACTTCACTGGTGTTCAGACGGAAATGCAGGGGCTGCAGCGCTTACTCGAGATGCCCTCTTGCAGCTGGTCACAGAGTTATAAATATGAAGACAGTAGGGTAGGTGTGGTTACAACACACTGTCTAGGAAAAAACCTGAAAATATTCAAGGTACAAAGAGCCTTGCTGTCATCCTAGTTCAATCTTGTTTGACAGATGTAAAACAGGTCCCGAAGAGGAGAAAGACTTGTTAAAGGTCACCCAGTATGTCAATGACAGAAGTGAAATTATATTCCTGTCCCTACCCTCCCAAAAGACACCTCACGACCCCAGTTCAAGTTTAAGACAAAAGGTGCTCTCTCTTCAAATCTGACCTGAAGGCCGAGAGACAACAATCCAGACTTCTAAGACTTTAAAATAACCAGAGCACGCTCCTGAAAGGCTTTCTAAATGCCAGTTGAACTTCTCTGGCCATCAAGGGTCAGTAATATTGAAAACTCATCAGCTGAAAGGAGCGTCCCATGAACTATGCTTTTGGGAGGGACTTATATTCTCCCTTTAATGTTTTAATTATAAAGGTTGCCTGATAAGTGATTGGAAACAGTCATTTACAGTTTAGAAATAGACATGATACATTGGGTTTGCAGGGTGAACAACAAATCCTGTAAGAGACTCCAGAAAGATCTTTTGCAAGGTGCTTATTTTCAGTGGGGAGAGACAAACTCAAAGCTATGGGACAGGGAGCTGCTGTTAAAATCAGTGTTTATAAAGTATATATGACATAGAAAATAATATTTGCGGTGAAAAAACAGAATACTATATATGTATATACAGGAAAAGAAACCCTACAGCGTAGAACAGATAAAGGTTTTATACAAGAAAAAAGTAGAGTATACCAAGCACCAGTTTCAAGGTGGGTAAAGAACACTGGATTTCTTTTTCTTCCCACGACCAGGTGTTTTCCAAACTGGACGTAAATAATAAATCCCAGTTTTAAAAAACAAAAGTGCTGTCGAGTTGAAATATTCACAGAGCAAACTCAACTCGCTTCCGAGTCCCTTGGCCGTCACCTGTGGCCGCGGAGGGGACGCGCCAGGGCTAGGCTGGCCCGCTGGCTCCTCACCGCCAGCCCGGTTGAACAGGGCAGCCCCAGACGGCTTTTCACAGAGCAGCTACGACCACCGACTCGTGACCCGCTGAAAACGCCACCTCCTGCCCTTGCTCCTGAAAGAGGACCCGAGAACACCAGCCGTGCCAAAACAAGCTGGGCAGAGGCGCTTGGCCACAATTTTTAGCACATTCACACACCCACCTACGATGTTCTGGAACACCAGTCCATCTCTACATGGTTTCTGCAGATCAGACAGGCCAGGTTTTTGTTTTCTAATAAAATTGTAAGAAAAAGGGAGAAGACAACTGTTGCCTTGAGGTTGGGCTTTGTCTGGTGAGGCATCTCCTGATAAAACCTAGTATTTCCCTGCCCCTCCAGCTATGGCTTCTCCAAGTGAAATGTCAGCACTTGTCAAGCCCTACAGGAAGCTGACACCTTCAGCACAGAAGAGCCAGGCTTGGCCTGAGCCCAGCCACTTACTCTCCTGCAGGACAGAGTAGCAAATACCATCAGACATTCAAAGGTCAATAACCTTCGCCACAGCTAGAACACAGAGTGGGCATGCAAGGAGACAAAGGAAACAAGGAATCAAGATGTTTTCGTCCCCAGGCTGCTTTTTTGTAGCAACCACACTGGCTTCAGCTGGATAACAAATTGTCCTGGAATTCCTGGCACTGGAGCAAACATGTTCGCTCCCTGGTTACGCCTTCGTCACTGCTCTCACACTTTAACCTTTCTGCTCTTTCCATAGGCCTGGGCTTGTCCCGTATCCAGGAAACTTTATATGTTGTCTAAACTGACCATCCCAGCAAGCTGCAAGGCAGATGGCAGCTCGGGATTCAGAATGTTGACCAATTCCTCCCGGGAGCCACACCAAGCTGTAGCTCACCCACCCAACGCAGAAATAGGAGCCCAGCCACGTGGTTAACAGCTTTTTTAACTGCTACTCTCAGCAATGAGGAACTTCCCCAGAAGACAAGATTCAGTGCAACAACCTTCCTCAGGGAAACCTAAGAGGAAGCAATGTCAAGATTTACCTAAGGGGACAATGCACAGGTTTAACTAGATACTCAAGCCAATGAGCCCTGAAGTTCAGCTAAGGCGGGAGGAGTGAAAAGACCAGGTATAGCTGACTCCTGGAGTCCCTGGGCCGCAGGTCACGAGCCAGAACACCATGCAGAGGACCTAGACCCCAGCCAGGACTGCCCCCGTCCCTGGCTTTTCAATCAGAGACTCGGGACGCTTCTGTCAGGGAGGAAGGCAGGACACTCCCAAGGCAGCACTGAGCCTCACATTCGATGCAGACACACATGACAAGGGCAAGGCACAGGAGGGGGAACATGTACTTGCAGAAACCGTCTCTGCAAGGAACGGGCAGCGTGGACTATCTCTGGGGAGAGGAACCAAGCAGTTGGGGGAAACTTTATTTTTGTAGCTTTTCAATTTTGAACCATGTGAACTACATCCTTTCAAAGAGCTGCAATTTAAAAATGCAGAATGCTATCATCTTGTTACAAAAATAAGAAGAATGCTCCAGAAATGTGTATGTCACATAAAGAACACACAATTGTCAAAATGGGGCATTCCTGGGGAAAGGAAGTAGGGGAAGCAAGGAGACGTTCATGTTTTTATATAGTCTGCATTGTTTGTTCCGAAAAGGCAGTACGACTTTCATATTTCTAATTAAAACAAAAAAACAACATCTCTAAGAACTGCAACCTCACTTGCAACAGGACTCCCTAAGCTCTCTCAGCACTTTTCCGTCCGCCTCAACCACACCGAGCTTGCGTTACAGAAGCCTTCTCTGTTGGACACTGAGCAACCGCAACTGCCGCTTTCTGCCTCTCTGCCACTTTCCAGGGATGGAGCTCTATGGAAAAGGAGTGGTAAGGAATAAAACAGCAGTCAAGGTGGTAACAGAATCACTACTCAAGAACAAAATGAGCAGTCCAAGGGGGAGGAGTCATCTTGAGGATATTAGCAATGGGAACAAATGGAGGCAAAACACTGAAAACACAAAGTCCTTCCCAAACCTTAATTCCAACAACCTGCGTGTGAGTGGGCTGGGAGCTTCACACAGACACCAAGCAAAGTATAGCAGTTCCTCAGAATTTGGTAAATTCCTATGGGAGACATGTTCTTTGCTTAGGAAAATTCCAGAGTGACCACTGAGCATTGAGAGAGAAGCCCCCTCTAGGATATGAAGTAAAGGGATAGAGAATCTAAATTTTTCTTTAAAAAGAAGGGCCTACCTGATGGCCTAGGGGTTAAGTCTCAGCATTATCACCTCTACAGCCTGAGTCCTGAGTTCGATCCCCAGCCAGGGAGGGAGAAGACCCACATGGCACAGCAGACCTCTCCTGCCTCGCCCGCTGCTCCCCTCACAGTGTATTTCAGTCTATCTACCTGTTCTGCTCCCCATTCTGTCTCTGGTGAGTCCTCTCCTGAGTCCTTGCCCCCACTCCCATAGCTCTGGCTTACATCCCAGTTCTTCTACGAAAAAAATTTTAAAACACACACACATATATATATTAACAAAAATCAGGGAGGGGAACACACATATTTACTTCAATCCAGGTCACTAGAGGACTTAAGATGCATGATGCCATCTCCATTTATTTACTGTCAGCACCACAAGGCTTGCCAGCGGCTGCTGCGCAGTCAGCGTTGGCCTACGGTTTTCTTCACCGGTGCAGTTAACGAGGCCTTCAGCCCGCATAGTGAAGGGTCCCTTAACTCTAAATTTACATTGTTTGGAGAGAAAAGGAAAGACTCTGTAGACTGGTTGGCCCTCATTTCAGCCGTGCCTTACATCCTATCTCAGTATTAACTCTTTATTTTCTGATTAAAATAGAAAAAAAAAAGAGGAGGGGGCACAGGGCAATCAAAATTGCAGTGCTGATACAGAGACTTTAAATTCTAGTCAGAGTAAAAATCCACATCACCAGATGAACTGACCTTTGACAAACAACCACATGAGTCTGAAGTCTGATCAAGGCGTACATGAGTTGAGTCTCATTATTACCCTCAGTAATATGGGGAAACAATTCCCAACAAGACTGGAGTCCCCAGTTGTCAGGCATCTCTGTCAGGCACGCTGGACAAAGTCTAGTGTCCTGGTGACAAAGGAGGAAGGTGCCCGCTGTGACAGCAAGAGCAGGTCTCGTTCTCAGGTGGTGCTCGCAGCTCACGGCCGAGCTCAGCAGTGGAATCGAGTGGAGAACTTGGGCGACACGGGCACAGTCAGGGGCTGGTCACTCGACTTTAACTCTACGCGCTGGTACTTGCGTATTGGCTTTGCCTTGTGCACCTGTACAGCAAGAAAAACAAAGTTACCAGTGATAAGGATGTTAGAGAACTAGTTGTTTTAATTTTTCCTTCTTGAGAAAATGGTTGCATCGTTTTACATATTATTATCAGTCACTAATTTAAAGAGGACAAAAAGAAAGGCACCACCTATAAAAGGAAAGCACATGAGTTATGGAGCCCAAATAGGTTTCTATCCCGGTCTTGCTGGGTTCCTCAGTTTGCACTAAAGAATGTCAAACTTCTCTCTAGTTTGGATTTTTATTACTCTATTAGCATAGAAGAAATACATGCTAAGACTTTGCAAGAGTATAATCTCAAGCTTAGTGAGTCTTAATAGTCACCAAAAGCACGGCCCGAAAAAGAAAAACAAAATAACCAATAATCAGGAAAGGCTGTTAGGAGACGCTGTCCCTCCACTCTCCGGGGCAGTTTCAAACCAGCCCTCAATCCGCAGTGAGACCCAATCATTAGAGCACTGACTAGCATTGCGGGAACTGTGCTTTCGGATGTCGCCGTCAGCCTGCACTGAGAATAGCTGTAAGAAAGAGTCTAGGGTGGAGACAAACGCAAGGCGCAGGTACCAAGAAAACTGGCTAGAGAAAAACCAACTTCAGCCTGGAAAAGCAGCTGGTTTTGTAAGTATATATGGAGTGATGATTGTACTGGGTTTTTCCCATCCAACTAACAAACGTTAGCTTGGATTTGGCTAGTTTAGGAAGCTAGGAAACCAGAAGCTAGTTTCCTAAATACTCCTGGAGCCTTCTTAAGGCCACAATCACCTCTGTCGATAGCTGCATCAGTTGCTGGCCTAGCATTTTTGGACAAAACCTCAATAACATATTTCGATACACATCCTTACAAAGATCATACAAGCTCCACCTAAGAGTCTTCTCACTAACGCAGTGAACACAGCCTGCTGCCTCCTGGTGAAGGGACCCTAAACTGTAAACGAAGCTTCTTTTCTGACAGTAATATCTCGATCACTATGCTAGCATTCCCATGAGGGTGACCTGGGCCAATGCGCACTACGACTGTACAGTGTGGCCCAAGTATTAGGAGGAAGGAAAAGTCCTTACACAATTCCTATGTCCTTCCCTATCTACGTATTCTTGTCTGAGTATAATGCATTGGTTCTTCTTGAGTTATTTTTTAATTCAAGTTCAATAAATTAAGGGGTCCTGGAATGCATCACGTTGCATGGCTACACCACATAATACCCTCCTTAAGAAGACCCCTGGAAGAAATTCTGTCTGAATCCAACAGCAAAGATAAATACATTTGTGGAACAACTAGGCTTGTTTAGATCTCATGAACATGTTGACTTTGTAGCTGACAGGTTGGTTTCCAAGAAGGACCAGAATTATGGCTCAAACTGAGCAGCTACATGGACCACAAGTACACATCTTAGCCTCGCTCGTGTCCATTGTGGCGCCACCACTGGTTTGTGACTCTCCCCTTTCAGCTATCTTTGATGAGTCCTTGTAGGCCACCTTAAATCCTCTCTAAAAAAGAACTGAGGTACAGATAAAACAAAACAGATGACTATGGCCCAGTCAGTGTTCATGGTGCCCAGTTACCAGTTCTTTCCGTAGCCTGGCCAGCTCTTCCTTCTGCTGTTCTTCCTCCTGCTGCCTGGCCTCCTCCAGCTGCTGGGCTTTCTTGGCTTCCACCTCAGCCATTTTCTTCTCCAGCTCCTGCCACTCTTTGGCTCTCCTCTCCGTGGCCAGCTGAAAAGGTTCCTGAACTAGAGAACCAGAGAGGCCCTCTGAGTACAGAAACAGAGAAATATTGGTGCACAAGCAGGACTTACATAACCCACGCCCCCACAGAGCCCACAAGTGGCCCAGAAGTGGCAACAGAAGGCCAAGATCAAAAGAACCCTGCTGGGAGAAAGATGGAGTAAACCACATGACAAAAATTTCAGAATTTTGAGAGTTGGAAGGGTCTTTGGAAACCATCTAATTAGGAAAAGAAGAGCAAAACCCACACAGGTGAAGCAGCTTGCTCAAAACCACACAGTGATTCTAAGACAAATATACAAGAAGAATCCCAGTTTACTAAGACCATGACTCATGCTTAAGGAAGCAAATGTTTTATATCTAAGGCATGCTTCAAGGTGAACTCCAGAAGGAAGCTCTGGCTCTCCTCTCCTCACTTACTTACTAGTCTTTGGGTGAGGAAAGCCTGTAACTGCTGCTGAAATGCCTGCTATCTCTGCTCAGGCTCTTGTCTAATTCAGCATCTCAACATAGCTATTGGGCGCAACAGAGGCAAAAGATGGGTCATGGGGGAGAAAAGCCAGGCCCTCTAGAGGCAAATGCTTCTGGCTGACAGCATTATGAGACACAACTGATCCAAGGCATTCCCCTGGGAATCTGACAGTTCTACCCCAACTCCCCAAGAGTGTATATAATACTACCAGCAGTGGGTTTTCTCTCTTTCTTGGGAACAAAAGGCTCCTGGGAGGTGACGTTGTTTGGACGAGCCTTGAAGCAAGCTGCTTCTTTCTGCTGTTTCAGTTCTTCTTCCAGCTATTAAAAAAAAAATGTAAGTCAGATAAGCAACTACACAACTTTCCACGACTACCACCTCAGTAACTCAAGTTCTAATGTTTCTGCACCACTTCACCCATAAAGATAGGAGATGATTTAATCTAGGCTCCGTGCAAACCCTCTTCATGAGATCAGATTGACAACAGCTGAACCCATTGAGAACTAGAAAGTACCTCAGAGATGCTTTCAAGGGTACTGTTAAAACAACCGAGTAGGGGCCTCCCCGGTGGCGCAGTGGGTTAAGCAATGCACTATGAAGCAAACCGCAACCACTGCAGCACGAGTTCGATCCCTGCCGCCGGCCAGGGAGGGGACCCACATGGTGCAGCAGACCTCTCCTGCTGTGC